>CAKAJI010000226.1:0-111229 GCA_916610255.1 Lasioglossum lativentre | reverse complement strand
CCGCAAATGTGCGGACCTAACCGCAAATGTGCGGACCTCACCGCAAATGTGCGGACCTAACCGCAAATGTGCGGACCTACCCGAAAATGTGCGGACCTATCCGCAAATTAGCGGACCTAACCGCAAATGTGCGGACCTATCCGCAAATGTGCTGACCTAACCGCAAATGTGCCGAAATACCCGCAAATATGCAGACCTAACCGCAAATGTGCAGTTCTAACCGCAAATGTGCAGACCTAACCGCAAATGTGCGGACCTCACCGCAAATGTGCGGACCTAACCGCAAATGTGCGGATCTATCCGCAAATGTGCGGACCTAACCGTAAATGTGCCGAAATAACCGCAAATATGCAGACCTAACCCCAAATGTGCAGACCTAACCGCAAATGTGCAGACCTAACCGTAAATGTGCGGACCTAACCGTATATGTGCCGAAATAACCGCAAATATGCAGACCTAACCCCAAATGTGCAGACCTAACCGCAAATGTGCAGACCTAACCGCAAATGTGCAGACCTAACCGCAAATGTGCGGACCTAACCGCAAATGTGCGGACCTAACCGCAAATGTGCGGACCTCACCGCAAATATGCAAACCTAACCCTAAATGTGCAGACCTAACCGCAAATGTGCGGTCCTAACCGCGAATGTGCGGACCTAACAGCAAATGTGCGGACCTCACCGCAAATGTGTGGACCTAACCGCAAATGTGCGGACCTAACCGCAAATGTGCGGACCTACCCGAAAATGTCCGGACCTAACCGCAAATGTGCGGACCTAACCGCAAATGTGCGGACCTAACCGCAAATGTGCGGACCTCACCGCAAATGTGTGGACCTAACCGCAAATGTGCGGACCTACCCGAAAATGTGCGGACCTAACCGGAAATGTGCGGACATAACCGCAAATGTGCGGACCTATCCGCAAATGTGCGGACCCAACCGCAAATGTGCCGAAATAACCGCAAATGTGCAGACCTAACCGCAAATGTGCGGTCCTAACCGCAAATGTGCGGACCTAACCGCAAATGTGCGGACCTAACCGCAAATGTGCGGACCTCACCGCAAATATGCAGACCTAACCCTAAATGTGCAGACCTAACCGCAAATGTGCAGACCTAACCGCAAATGTGCAGACCTAACCGCAAATGTGCGGTCCTAACCGCAAATGTGCGGACCTAACCGCAAATGTGCGGACCTCACCGCAAATATGCGGACCTAACCGCAAATGTGCGGACCTCACCGCAAATATGCGGACCTAACCGCAAATGTGCGGACCTACCCGAAAATGTGCGGACCTATCCGCAAATAAGCGGACCTAACCGCAAATGTGCGGACCTATCCGCAAATGTGCTGACCTAACCGCAAATGTGCCGAAATACCCGCAAATATGCAGACCTAACCGCAAATGTGCAGTTCTAACCGCAAATGTGCAGACCTAACCGCAAATGTGCGGACCTCACCGCAAATGTGCGGACCTAACCGCAAATGTGCGGATCTATCCGCAAATGTGCGGACCTAACCGTAAATGTGCCGAAATAACCGCAAATATGCAGACCTAACCCCAAATGTGCGGACCTAACCGCAAATGTGCGGACCTCACCGCAAATATGCAGACCTAACCCTAAATGTGCAGACCTAACCGCAAATGTGCAGACCTAACCGCAAATGTGCAAACCTAACCGCAAATGTGCGGTCCTAACCGCAAATGTGCGGACCTAACCGCAAATGTGCGGACCTCACCGCAAATATGCGGACCTAACCGCAAATGTGCGGACCTCACCGCAAATATGCGGACCTAACCGCAAATGTGCGGACCTACCCGAAAATGTGCGGACCTATCCGCAAATGTGCGGACCTAACCGCAAATGTGCGGACCTATCCGCAAATGTGCTGACCTAACCGCAAATGTGCCGAAATACCCGCAAATATGCAGACCTAACCGCAAATGTGCAGTTCTAACCGCAAATGTGCAGACCTAACCGCAAATGTGCGGACCTCACCGCAAATGTGCGGACCTAACCGCAAATGTGCGGATCTATCCGCAAATGTGCGGACCTAACCGTAAATGTGCCGAAATAACCGCAAATATGCAGACCTAACCCCAAATGTGCAGACCTAACCGCAAATGTGCAGACCTAACCGTAAATGTGCGGACCTAACCGTATATGTGCCGAAATAACCGCAAATATGCAGACCTAACCCCAAATGTGCAGACCTAACCGCAAATGTGCAGACCTAACCGCAAATGTGCAGACCTAACCGCAAATGTGCGGACCTAACCGCAAATGTGCGGACCTAACCGCAAATGTGCGGACCTAACCGCAAATGTGCGGACCTCAC
The DNA here is from genome assembly GCA_916610255.1 of Lasioglossum lativentre. Classification (NCBI taxonomy): domain Eukaryota; kingdom Metazoa; phylum Arthropoda; class Insecta; order Hymenoptera; family Halictidae; genus Lasioglossum; species Lasioglossum lativentre. The sequence continues at coordinate 108,888 of CAKAJI010000226.1, read as the reverse complement.
CGCAAATATGCAAACCTAACCCTAAATGTGCAGACCTAACCGCAAATGTGCGGTCCTAACCGCGAATGTGCGGACCTAACAGCAAATGTGCGGACCTCACCGCAAATGTGTGGACCTAACCGCAAATGTGCGGACCTAACCGCAAATGTGCGGACCTACCCTAAAATGTCCGGACCTAACCGCAAATGTGCGGACCTAACCGCAAATGTGCGGACCTAACCGCAAATGTGCGGACCTCACCGCAAATGTGTGGACCTAACCGCAAATGTGCGGACCTAACCGGAAATGTGCGGACATAACCGCAAATGTGCGGACCTATCCGCAAATGTGCGGACCTAACCGCAAATGTGCCGAAATAACCGCAAATGTGCAGACCTAACCGCAAATGTGCGGTCCTAACCGCAAATGTGCGGACCTAACCGCAAATGTGCGGACCTAACCGCAAATGTGCGGACCTCACCGCAAATATGCAGACCTAACCCTAAATGTGCAGACCTAACCGCAAATGTGCAGACCTAACCGCAAATGTGCAGACCTAACCGCAAATGTGCGGTCCTAACCGCAAATGTGCGGACCTAACCGCAAATGTGCGGACCTCACCGCAAATATGCGGACCTAACCGCAAATGTGCGGACCTCACCGCAAATATGCGGTCCTAACCGCAAATGTGCGGACCTACCCGAAAATGTGCGGACCTAACCGCAAATGTGCGGACCTAACCGCAAATGTGCGGACCTCACCGCAAATGTGCGGACCTAACCGCAAATGTGCAGACCTAACCGCAAATGTGCAGTTCTAACCGCAAATGTGCAGACCTAACCGCAAATGTGCGGACCTCACCGCAAATGTGCGGACCTAACCGCAAATGTGCGGATCTATCCGCAAATGTGCGGACCTAACCGTAAATGTGCCGAAATAACCGCAAATATGCAGACCTAACCCCAAATGTGCAGACCTAACCGCAAATGTGCAGACCTAACCGTAAATGTGCGGACCTAACCGTATATGTGCCGAAATAACCGCAAATATGCAGACCTAACCCCAAATGTGCAGACCTAACCGCAAATGTGCAGACCTAACCGCAAATGTGCAGACCTAACCGCAAATGTGCGGACCTAACCGCAAATGTGCGGACCTAACCGCAAATGTGCGGACCTCACCGCAAATATGCAAACCTAACCCTAAATGTGCAGACCTAACCGCAAATGTGCGGTCCTAACCGCGAATGTGCGGACCTAACAGCAAATGTGCGGACCTCACCGCAAATGTGTGGACCTAACCGCAAATGTGCGGACCTAACCGCAAATGTGCGGACCTACCCTAAAATGTCCGGACCTAACCGCAAATGTGCGGACCTAACCGCAAATGTGCGGACCTAACCGCAAATGTGCGGACCTAACCGCAAATGTGCGGACCTCACCGCAAATGTGTGGACCTAACCGCAAATGTGCGGACCTACCCGAAAATGTGCGGACCTAACCGGAAATGTGCGGACATAACCGCAAATGTGCGGACCTATCCGCAAATGTGCGGACCTAACCGCAAATGTGCCGAAATAACCGCAAATATGCAGACCTAACCCTAAATGTGCGGACCTAACCGGAAATGTGCAGACCTAACCGCAAATGTGCGGATCTCACCGCAAATGTGCGGAACTAACCGCAAATGTGCGAACCTAACCTCAAATGTGCCGAAATAACCGCAAATATGCAGACCTAACACCAAATGTGCGGACCTAACCGCAAATGTGCGGACCTAACCGCAAATGTGCGGACCTCACCGCAAATGTGCGGACCTAACCGCAAATGTGCGGACCTACCCGAAAATGTGCGGACCTATCCGCAAATTAGCGGACCTAACCGCAAATGTGCGGACCTATCCGCAAATGTGCTGACCTAACCGCAAATGTGCCGAAATACCCGCAAATATGCAGACCTAACCGCAAATGTGCAGACCTAACCGCAAATGTGCGGACCTCACCGCAAATGTGCGGACCTCACCGCAAATGTGCGGACCTAACCGTAAATGTGCCGAAATAACCGCAAATATGCAGACCTAACCCCAAATGTGCAGACCTAACCGCAAATGTGCAGACCTAACCGTAAATGTGCGGACCTAACCGTATATGTGCCGAAATAACCGCAAATATGCAGACCTAACCCCAAATGTGCAGACCTAACCGCAAATGTGCGGACCTAACCGCAAATGTGCGGACCTCACCGCAAATGTGCGGAACTAACCGCAAATGTGCGAACCTAACCTCAAATGTGCCGAAATAACCGCAAATATGCAGACCTAACACCAAATGTGCAGACCTAACCGCAAATGTGCGGACCTAACCGCAAATGTGCGGACCTAACCGCAAATGTGCGGACCTCACCGCAAATATGCAAACCTAACCCTAAATGTGCAGACCTAACCGCAAATGTGCGGTACTAACCGCGAATGTGCGGACCTAACAGCAAATGTGCGGACCTCACCGCAAATGTGTGGACCTAACCGCAAATGTGCGGACCTAACCGCAAATGTGCGGACCTACCCTAAAATGTCCGGACCTAACCGCAAATGTGCGGACCTAACCGCAAATGTGCGGACCTAACCGCAAATGTGCGGACCTCACCGCAAATGTGTGGACCTAACCGCAAATGTGCGGACCTACCCGAAAATGTGCGGACCTAACCGGAAATGTGCGGACATAACCGCAAATGTGCGGACCTATCCGCAAATGTGCGGACCTAACCGCAAATGTGCCGAAATAACCGCAAATATGCAGACCTAACCCTAAATCTGCGGACCTAACCGGAAATGTGCAGACCTAACCGCAAATGTGCGGACCTCACCGCAAATGTGCGGAACTAACCGCAAATGTGCGAACCTAACCTCAAATGTGCCGAAATAACCGCAAATATGCAGACCTAACACCAAATGTGCGGACCTAACCGCAAATGTGCGGACCTAACCGCAAATATGCGGACCTCACCGCAAATGTGTGGACCTAACCGCAAATTTGCGGACCTACCCGAAAATTTGCGGACCTAACCGGAAATGTGCGGACATAACCGCAAATGTGCGGACCTATCCGCAAATGTGCGCACCTAACCGCAAATGTGCCGAAATAACCGCAAATATGCAGACCTAACCCTAAATGTGCGGACCTAACCGGAAATGTGCAGACCTAACCGCAAATGTGCGGACCTCACCGCATATATGCAAACCTAACCCTAAATGTGCAGACCTAACCGCAAATGTGCGGTCCTAACCGCGAATGTGCGGACCTAACCGCAAATGTGCGGACCTACCCAAAAATGTGCGGACCTATCCGAAAATATGTGGACCTAACCGCAAATGTGCTGACCTAACCGCAAATGTGCCGAAATACCCGCAAATATGCAGACCTAACCCCAAATGTGCAGACCTAACCGCAAATGTGCAGACCTAACCGCAAATGTGCAGACCTAACCGCAAATGTGCGGACCTAACCGCAAATGTGCGGACCTAACCGCAAATGTGCGGACCTCACCGCAAATATGCAAACCTAACCCTAAATGTGCAGACCTAACCGCAAATGTGCGGTCCTAACCGCGAATGTGCGGACCTAACAGCAAATGTGCGGACCTCACCGCAAATGTGTGGACCTAACCGCAAATGTGCGGACCTAACCGCAAATGTGCGGACCTACCCTAAAATGTCCGGACCTAACCGCAAATGTGCGGACCTAACCGCAAATGTGCGGACCTAACCGCAAATGTGCGGACCTCACCGCAAATGTGTGGACCTAACCGCAAATGTGCGGACCTACCCGAAAATGTGCGGACCTAACCGGAAATGTGCGGACATAACCGCAAATGTGCGGACCTATCCGCAAATGTGCGGACCTAACCGCAAATGTGCCGAAATAACCGCAAATATGCAGACCTAACCCTAAATGTGCGGACCTAACCGGAAATGTGCAGACCTAACCGCAAATGTGCGGACCTCACCGCAAATGTGCGGAACTAACCGCAAATGTGCGAACCTAACCTCAAATGTGCCGAAATAACCGCAAATATGCAGACCTAACACCAAATGTGCGGACCTAACCGCAAATGTGCGGACCTAACCGCAAATATGCGGACCTCACCGCAAATGTGTGGACCTAACCGCAAATTTGCGGACATAACCGCAAATGTGCGGACCTAACCGCAAATGTGCGGACCTAACCGCAAAATGTGCCGACCTAACCGCAAATGTGCGGACCTAACCGCAAATGTGCGGTCCTAACCGCAAATGTGCCGACCTAACCGGAAATGTGCCTACCTAACCGCCAATGTGCGGACCTAACCGCAAATGTGCGGACCTAACAGCAAATGTGTGGACCTAATCGCAAATGTGCGGACCTAACCGCAAATGTGCGGACCTAACCGCAAATCTGCCGAAATAACCGCAAATATGCAGACCTAACCGCAAATGTGCGGACCTCACCGCAAATGTGTTGACCTAACCGCAAATGTGCGGACCTCACCGCGAATGTGCGGACCTAACAGCAAATGTGCGGTCCTAACCGCAAATGTGCGGACCTCACCGCAAATGTGCGGACCTCACCGCAAATGTGTGGACCTAACCGCAAATGTGCGGACCTAACCGCAAATGTGCGGACCTACCCGAAAATGTCCGGACCTAACCGCAAATGTGCGGACCTAACCGCAAATGTGCGGACCTAACCGCAAATGTGCGGACCTCACCGCAAATGTGCGGACCTAACCGCAAATGTGCGGATCTATCCGCAAATGTGCGGACCTAACCGTAAATGTGCCGAAATAACCGCAAATATGCAGACCTAACCCCAAATGTGCAGACCTAACCGCAAATGTGCAGACCTAACCGCAAATGTGCGGACCTAACCGCAAATGTGCGGACCTCACCGCAAATATGAAACCTAACCCTAAATGTGCAGACCTAACCGCAAATGTGCGGTCCTAACCGCGAATGTGCGGACCTAACAGCAAATGTGCGGACCTCACCGCAAATGTGTGGACCTAACCGCAAATGTGCGGACCTAACCGCAAATGTGCGGACCTACCCGAAAATGTGCGGACCTAACCGCAAATGTGCGGACCTAACAGCAAATGTGCGGACCTAACCGCAAATGTGCGGACCTCACCGCAAATGTGTGGACCTAACCGCAAATGTGCGGACCTAACCGCAAATGTGTTGACCTAACCGCAAATGTGCGGACCTCACCGCGAATGTGCGGACCTAACAGCAAATGTGCGGACCTAACCGCAAATGTGCGGACCTCACCGCAAATGTGTGGACCTAACCGCAAATGTGCCGAAATACCCGCAAATATGCAGACCTAACCGCAAATGTGCAGACCTAACCGCAAATGTGCGGACCTCACCGCAAATTTGCGGACCTACCCGAAAATTTGCGGACCTAACCGGAAATGTGCGGACATAACCGCAAATGTGCGGACCTATCCGCAAATGTGCGGACCTAACCGCAAATGTGCCGAAATAACCGCAAATATGCAGACCTAACCGCAAATGTGCGGTCCTAACCGCAAATGTGCGGACCTAACCGCAAATGTGCGGACCTAACAGCAAATGTGTGGACCTAATCGCAAATGTGCGGACCTAACCGCAAATGTGCGGACCTAACCGCAAATCTGCCGAAATAACCGCAAATATGCAGACCTAACCGCAAATGTGCGGACCTCACCGCAAATGTGTTGACCTAACCGCAAATGTGCGGACCTCACCGCGAATGTGCGGACCTAACAGCAAATGTGCGGTCCTAACCGCAAATGTGCGGACCTCACCGCAAATGTGCGGACCTCACCGCAAATGTGTGGACCTAACCGCAAATGTGCGGACCTAACCGCAAATGTGCGGACCTACCCGAAAATGTCCGGACCTAACCGCAAATGTGCGGACCTAACCGCAAATGTGCGGACCTAACCGCAAATGTGCGGACCTCACCGCAAATGTGCGGACCTAACCGCAAATGTGCGGATCTATCCGCAAATGTGCGGACCTAACCGTAAATGTGCCGAAATAACCGCAAATATGCAGACCTAACCCCAAATGTGCAGACCTAACCGCAAATGTGCAGACCTAACCGCAAATGTGCGGACCTAACCGCAAATGTGCGGACCTCACCGCAAATATGAAACCTAACCCTAAATGTGCAGACCTAACCGCAAATGTGCGGTCCTAACCGCGAATGTGCGGACCTAACAGCAAATGTGCGGACCTCACCGCAAATGTGTGGACCTAACCGCAAATGTGCGGACCTAACCGCAAATGTGCGGACCTACCCGAAAATGTGCGGACCTAACCGCAAATGTGCGGACCTAACAGCAAATGTGCGGACCTAACCGCAAATGTGCGGACCTCACCGCAAATGTGTGGACCTAACCGCAAATGTGCGGACCTAACCGCAAATGTGTTGACCTAACCGCAAATGTGCGGACCTCACCGCGAATGTGCGGACCTAACAGCAAATGTGCGGACCTAACCGCAAATGTGCGGACCTCACCGCAAATGTGTGGACCTAACCGCAAATGTGCCGAAATACCCGCAAATATGCAGACCTAACCGCAAATGTGCAGACCTAACCGCAAATGTGCGGACCTCACCGCAAATGTGTGGACCTAACCGCAAATGTGCGGACCTAACCGCAAATGTGCGGACCTACCCGAAAATCTCCGGACCTAACCGCAAATGTGCGGACCTAACCGCAAATGTGCGGACCTCACCGCAAATGTGTGGACCTAACCGCAAATGTGCCGAAATACCCGCAAATATGCAGACCTAACCGCAAATGTGCAGACCTAACCGCAAATGTGCGGACCTCACCGCAAATGTGTGGACCTAACCGCAAATGTGCGGAGCTAACCGCAAATGTGCGGACCTAACCCCAAATGTGCGGACCTCACTGCAAATGTGCGGACCTAACCCCAAATGTGCGGACCTAACCGAAAATGTGCGGACCTAATCGCAAGTGTGCGCAACAACCGCAAATATGCAGACCTAACCGCAAATGTACAGACCTAACCGCAAATGTGCGGACCTAACAGCAAATGTGCGGACCTAACCGTAAATGTGCGGACCTAACAGCAAATGTGCGGACCTAACCGCAAATATGCGGACCTAACCGCAAATGTGCGGACCTAACCGCAAATGTGCGGACCTAACCGCAAATGTGCGGACCTAACCGAAAATGTGCGGACCTAACCGCAAATGTGCGGACCCAACAGCAAATGTGCGGACCTCACCGCAAATGTGCGGACCTAACCGCAAATGTGCGGACCTAACCGAAAATGTGCGGACCTAACCGCAAATGTGCGGTACCTCACCGCAAATATGCGGACCTAACCGAAAATGTGCGGACCGAACCGCAAATGTGCGGTCCTAACCGCAGATGTGCGGACCTAACCGCAAATGTGCGGACCTAACCGCAAATGTGCGGACCTATCCGCAAATATGCGGACCTAACCGAAAATGTGCGGACCTAACAGCAAATGTGCGGACCTAACTGCAAATGTGCGGACCTAACCGAATATGTGCGGACCTAACCGCAAATGTGCGGTACCTCACCGCAAATGTGCGGACCTAACCGAAAATGTGCGGACCTAACCGCAAATGTGCGGTCCTAACCCCAAATGTGCGGACCTAACCGCAAATGTGCGGTCCTAACCGCAAATGTGCGGAGCTAACCGCAAATGTGCGGACCTAACCCCAAATGTGCGGACCTCACTGCAAATGTGCGGACCTAACCCCAAATGTGCGGACATAACCGAAAATGTGCGGACCTAATCGCAAGTGTGCGCAATAACCGCAAATATGCAGACCTAACCGCAAATGTACAGACCTAACCGCAAATGTGCGGACCTAACAGCAAATGTGCGGACCTAACCGAAAATGTGCGGACCTAACCGCAAATGTGCGGTCCTAACCCCAAATGTGCGGACCTAACCGCAAATGTGCGGTCCTAACCGCAAATGTGCGGAGCTAACCGCAAATGTGCGGTCCCAACCCCAAATGTGCGGACCTAACCGCAAATGTGCGGTCCTAACCGCAAATGTGCGGAGCTAACCGCAAATGTGCGGACCTAACCCCAAATGTGCGGACCTCACTGCAAATGTGCGGACCTAACCCCAAATGTGCGGACCTAACCGAAAATGTGTGGACCTAATCGCAAGTGTGCGCAATAACCGCAAATATGCAGACCTAACCGCAAATGTACAGACCTAACCGCAAATGTGCGGACCTAACAGCAAATGTGCGGACCTAACCGAAAATGTGCGGACCTAACCGCAAATGTGCTGTCCTAACCCCAAATGTGCGGACCTAACCGCAAATGTGCGGTCCTAACCGCAAATGTGCGGAGCTAACCGCAAATGTGCGGACCTAACCCCAAATGTGCGGACCTCACTGCAAATGTGCGGACCTAACCCCAAATGTGCGGACCTAACCGAAAATGTGCGGACCTAATCGCAAGTGTGCGCAATAACCGCAAATATGCAGACCTAACCGCAAATGTACAGACCTAACCGCAAATGTGCGGACCTAACAGCAAATGTGCGGACCTAACCGTAAATGTGCGGACCTAACAGCAAATTTGCGGACCTAACCGCAAATATGCGGACCTAACCGAAAATGTGCGGACCTAACCGCAAATGTGCGGTACCTCACCGCAAATGTGCGGACCTAACCGAAAATGTGCGGACCTAATCGCAAGTGTGCGTAATAACCGCAAATATGCAGACCTAACCGCAAATGTACAGACCTAACCGCAAATGTGCGGACCTAACAGCAAATGTGCGGACCTAACTGCAAATGTGCGGACCTAACAGAAAATGTGCGGACCTATCCGCAAATGTGCGGTACCTCACCGCAAATGTGCGGACCTAACCGAAAATGTGCGGACCTAACCGCAAATGTGCGGTCCTAACCCCAAATGTGCGGACCTAACCGCAAATGTGCGGTCCTAACCGCAAATGTGCGGAGCTAACCGCAAATGTGCGGACCTAACCACAAATGTGCGGACCTCACCGCAATTGTGCGGACCTAACCCCAAATGTGCGGACCTAACCGAAAATGTGCGGACCTAATCGCAAGTGTGCGCAACAACCGCAAATATGCAGACCTAACCGCAAATGTACAGACCTAACCGCAAATGTGCGGACCTAACAGCAAATGTGCGGACCTAACCGTAAATGTGCGGACCTAACAGCAAATGTGCGGACCTAACCGCAAATATGCGGACCTAACCGCAAATGTGCGGACCTAACCGCAAATGTGCGGACCTAACCGCAAATGTGCGGACCTAACCGAAAATGTGCGGACCTAACCGCAAATGTGCGGACCCAACAGCAAATGTGCGGACCTCACCGCAAATGTGCGGACCTAACCGCAAATGTGCGGACCTAACCGAAAATGTGCGGACCTAACCGCAAATGTGCGGTACCTCACCGCAAATATGCGGACCTAACCGAAAATTTGCGGACCTAACCGCAAATGTGCGGTCCTAACCGCAGATGTGCGGACCTAACCGCAAATGTGCGGACCTAACAGCAAATGTGCGGACCTATCCGCAAATATGCGGACCTAACCGCAAATGTGCGGACCTCACCGCAAATGTGTGGACCTAACCGCAAATATGCGGACCTAACCGCAAATGTGCGGACGTAACCGCAAATGTGCGGACCTAACCGCAAATGTGCGGACCTAACCGAAAATGTGCGGACCTAACCGCAAATGTGCGGACCCAACAGCAAATGTGCGGACCTCACCGCAAATGTGCGGACCTAACCGCAAATGTGCGGACCTAACCGAAAATGTGCGGACCTAACCGCAAATGTGCGGTACCTCACCGCAAATATGCGGACCTAACCGAAAATGTGCGGACCTAACCGCAAATGTGCGGTCCTAACCGCAGATGTGCGGACCTAACCGCAAATGTGCGGACCTAACCGCAAATGTGCGGACCTATCCGCAAATATGCGGACCTAACCGCAAATGTGCGGACCTCACCGCAAATGTGTGGACCTAACCGCAAATATGCGGACCTAACCGCAAATGTGCGGACGTAACCGCAAATGTGCGGACCTAACCGCAAATGTGCGGTACCTCACCGCAAATATGCGGACCTAACCGAAAATGTGCGGACCTAACCGCAAATGTGCGGTCCTAACCGCAGATGTGCGGACCTAACCGCAAATGTGCGGACCTAACCGAAAATGTGCGGACCTAACCGCAAATGTGCGGTACCTCACCGCAAATATGCGGACCTAACCGAAAATGTGCGGACCTAACCGCAAATGTGCGGTCCTAACCGCAGATGTGCGGACCTAACCGCAAATGTGCGGACCTAACCGCAAATGTGCGGACCTATCCGCAAATATGCGGACCTAACCGCAAATGTGCGGACCTCACCGCAAATGTGTGGACCTAACCGCAAATATGCGGACCTAACCGCAAATGTGCGGACGTAACCGCAAATGTGCGGACCTAACCGCAAATGTGCGGTACCTCACCGCAAATATGCGGACCTAACCGAAAATGTGCGGACCTAACCGCAAATGTGCGGTCCTAACCGCAAATGTGCGGACCTAACCGCAAATGTGCGGACCTAACCGCAAATGTGCGGACCTATCCGCAAATATGCGGACCTAACCGCAAATGTGCGGACCTCACCGCAAATGTGTGGACCTAACCGCAAATGTGCGGACCTAACCGGAAATGTGCCGACCTAACCGCAAATGTGCGGACCTAACCGCAAATGTGCGGACCTAACCGCAAATGTGCGGACCTAACCGAAAATGTGCGGACCTAACCGCAAATGTGCGGTACCTCACCGCAAATGTGCGGACCTAACCGAAAATGTGCGGACCTAACAGCAAATGTGCGGACCTAACTGCAAATGTGCGGACCTAACCGAAAATGTGCGGACCTAACCGCAAATGTGCGGTAACTCACCGCAAATGTGCGGACCTAACCGAAAATGTGCGGACCTAACCGCAAATGTGCGGTCCTAACCCCAAATGTGCGGACCTAACCGCAAATGTGCGGACCTAACCGCAAATGTGCGGAGCTAACCGCAAATGTGCGGACCTAACCACAAATGTGCGGACCTCACCGCAATTGTGCGGACCTAACCCCAAATGTGCGGACCTAACCGAAAATGTGCGGACCTAACCGCAAATGTGCGGTACCTCACCGCAAATATGCGGACCTAACCGAAAATGTGCGGACCTAACCGCAAATGTGCGGTCCTAACCGCAGATGTGCGGACCTAACCGCAAATGTGCGGACCTAACCGAAAATGTGCGGACCTAACCGCAAATGTGCGGTACCTCACCGCAAATGTGCGGACCTAACCGAAAATGTGCGGACCTAACAGCAAATGTGCGGACCTAACTGCAAATGTGCGGACCTAACCGAAAATGTGCGGACCTAACCGCAAATGTGCGGTACCTCACCGCAAATGTGCGGACCTAACCGAAAATGTGCGGACCTAACCGCAAATGTGCGGTCCTAACCCCAAATGTGCGGACCTAACCGCAAATGTGCGGTCCTAACCGCAAATGTGCGGAGCTAACCGCAAATGTGCGGACCTAACCGAAAATGTGCGGACCTAATCGCAAGTGTGCGCAACAACCGCAAATATGCAGACCTAACCGCAAATGTACAGACCTAACCGCAAATGTGCGGACCTAACAGCAAATGTGCGGACCTAACCGTAAATGTGCGGACCTAACCGCAAATGTGCGGACCTAACCGAAAATGTGCGGACCTAACCGCAAATGTGCGGACCCAACAGCAAATGTGCGGACCTCACCGCAAATGTGCGGACCTAACCGCAAATATGCGGACCTAACCGCAAATGTGCGGACGTAACTGCAAATGTGCGGACCTACCCGCAAATGTGCGGTACCTCACCGCAAATATGCGGACCTAACCGAAAATGTGCGGACCTAACCGCAAATGTGCGGTCCTAACCGCAGATGTGCGGACCTAACCGCAAATGTGCGGACCTAACCGCAAATGTGCGGACCTATCCGCAAATATGCGGACCTAACCGCAAATGTGCGGACCTCACCGCAAATGTGTGGACCTAACCGCAAATGTGCGGACCTAACCGGAAATGTGCCGACTTAACCGCAAATGTGCGGACCTAACCGAAAATGTGCGGACCTAACCGCAAATGTGCGGACCTAACCGAAAATGTGCGGACCTAACCGCAAATGTGCGGTACCTCACCGCAAATGTGCGGACCTAACCGAAAATGTGCGGACCTAACAGCAAATGTGCGGACCTAACTGCAAATGTGCGGACCTAACCGAATATGTGCGGACCTAACCGCAAATGTGCGGTACCTCACCGCAAATGTGCGAACCTAACCGAAAATGTGCGGACCTAACCGCAAATGTGCGGTCCTAACCCCAAATGTACGGACCTAACCGCAAATGTGCGGTCCTAACCGCAAATGTGCGGAGCTAACCGCAAATGTGCGGACCTAACCCCAAATGTGCGGTCCTAACCCCAAATGTGCGGACCTAACCGCAAATGTGCGGTCCTAACCGCAAATGTGCGGAGCTAACCGCAAATGTGCGGTCCTAACCCCAAATGTGCGGACCTAACCGCAAATGTTCGGTCCTAACCGCAAATGTGCGGAGCTAACCGCAAATGTGCGGACCTAACCCCAAATGTGCGGACCTCACTGCAAATGTGCGGACCTAACCCCAAATGTGCGGACCTAACCCCAAATGTGCGGACCTAACCGAAAATGTGTGGACCTAATCGCAAGTGTGCGCAATAACCGCAAATATGCAGACCTAACCGCAAATGTACAGACCTAACCGCAAATGTGCGGACCTAACAGCAAATGTGCGGACCTAACCGAAAATGTGCGGACCTAACCGCAAATGTGCGGTCCTAACCCCAAATGTGCGGACCTAACCGCAAATGTGCGGTCCTAACCGCAAATGTGCGGAGCTAACCGCAAATGTGCGGACCTAACCCCAAATGTGCGGACCTCACTGCAAATGTGCGGACCTAACCCCAAATGTGCGGACCTAACCGAAAATGTGCGGACCTAATCGCAAGTGTGCGCAATAACCGCAAATATGCAGACCTAACCGCAAATGTACAGACCTAACCGCAAATGTGCGGACCTAACAGCAAATGTGCGGACCTAACCGTAAATGTGCGGACCTAACAGCAAATGTGCGGACCTAACCGCAAATGTACGGACCTCACCGAAAATGTGCGGACCTAACCGCAAATGTGCGGTACCTCACCGCAAATGTGCGGACCTAACCGAAAATGTGCGGACCTAACCGCAAATGTGCGGTCCTAACCGAAAATGTGCGGACCTAACCGCAAATGTGCGGTCCTAACCGCAAATGTGCGGAGCTAACCGCAAATGTGCGGACCTAACCACAAATGTGCGGACCTCACCGCAATTGCGCGGACCTAACCCCAAATGTGCGGACCTAACCGAAAATGTGCGGTCCTAACCGCAAATGTGCGGACCTCACCGCAAATGTGTGGACCTAACCGCAAATGTGCGGACCTAACCGGAAATGTGCGGACCTAACCGCAAATGTGCGGACCTCACCGCAAATGTGCGGTACCTCACCGCAAATGTGCGGACCTAACCGCAAATGTGCGGTCCTAACCGCAAATGTGCGGAGCTAACCGCAAATGTGCGGACCTAACCCCAAATGTGCGGACCTAACCGAAAATGTGCGGACCTAATCGCAAGTGTGCGTAATAACCGCAAATATGCAGACCTAACCGCAAATGTACAGACCTAACCGCAAATGTGCGGACCTAACAGCAAATGTGCGGACCTAACTGCAAATGTGCGGACCTAACCGGAAATGTGCGGACCTAACCGCAAATGTGCGGACCTCACCGCAAATGTGCGGTACCTCACCGCAAATGTGCGGACCTAACCCCAAATGTGCGGACCTAACCGCAAATGTGCGGTCCTAACCGCAAATGTGCGGAGCTAACCGCAAATGTGCGGACCTAACCACAAATGTGCGGACCTCACCGCAATTGCGCGGACCTAACCGAAAATGTGCGGACCTAACCGCAAATGTGCGGTACCTCACCGCAAATGTGCGGACCTAACCGAAAATGTGCGGTCCTAACCGCAAATGTGCGGAGCTAACCGCAAATGTGCGGTCCTAACCCCAAATGTGCGGACCTAACCGCAAATGTTCGGTCCTAACCGCAAATGTGCGGAGCTAACCGCAAATGTGCGGACCTAACCCCAAATGTGCGGACCTCACTGCAAATGTGCGGACCTAACCCCAAATGTGCGGACCTAACCCCAAATGTGCGGACCTAACCGAAAATGTGTGGACCTAATCGCAAGTGTGCGCAATAACCGCAAATATGCAGACCTAACCGCAAATGTACAGACCTAACCGCAAATGTGCGGACCTAACAGCAAATGTGCGGACCTAACCGAAAATGTGCGGACCTAACCGCAAATGTGCGGTCCTAACCCCAAATGTGCGGACCTAACCGCAAATGTGCGGTCCTAACCGCAAATGTGCGGAGCTAACCGCAAATGTGCGGACCTAACCCCAAATGTGCGGACCTCACTGCAAATGTGCGGACCTAACCCCAAATGTGCGGACCTAACCGAAAATGTGCGGACCTAATCGCAAGTGTGCGCAATAACCGCAAATATGCAGACCTAACCGCAAATGTACAGACCTAACCGCAAATGTGCGGACCTAACAGCAAATGTGCGGACCTAACCGCAAATGTGCGGACCTAACAGCAAATGTGCGGACCTAACCGCAAATGTGCGGACCTCACCGAAAATGTGCGGACCTAACCGCAAATGTGCGGTACCTCACCGCAAATGTGCGGACCTAACCGAAAATGTGCGGACCTAACCGCAAATGTGCGGTCCTAACCCCAAATGTGCGGACCTAACCGCAAATGTGCGGTCCTAACCGCAAATGTGCGGAGCTAACCGCAAATGTGCGGACCTAACCACAAATGTGCGGACCTCACCGCAATTGCGCGGACCTAACCCCAAATGTGCGGACCTAACCGAAAATGTGCGGACCTAACCGGAAATGTGCGGACCTAACCGCAAATGTGCGGACCTCACCGCAAATGTGCGGTACCTCACCGCAAATGTGCGGACCTAACCGCAAATGTGCGGTCCTAACCGCAAATGTGCGGAGCTAACCGCAAATGTGCGGACCTAACCCCAAATGTGCGGACCTCACCGCAAATGTGCGGACCTAACCCCAAATGTGCGGACCTAACCGAAAATGTGCGGACCTAATCGCAAGTGTGCGTAATAACCGCAAATATGCAGACCTAACCGCAAATGTACAGACCTAACCGCAAATGTGCGGACCTAACAGCAAATGTGCGGACCTAACTGCAAATGTGCGGACCTAACCGGAAATGTGCGGACCTAACCGCAAATGTGCGGACCTCACCGCAAATGTGCGGTACCTCACCGCAAATGTGCGGACCTAACCCCAAATGTGCGGACCTAACCGCAAATGTGCGGTCCTAACGGCAAATGTGCGGAGCTAACCGCAAATGTGCGGACCTAACCACAAATGTGCGGACCTCACCGCAATTGCGCGGACCTAACCCCAAATGTGCGGACCTAACCGAAAATGTGCGGACCTCACTGCAAATGTGCGGACCTAACCCCAAATGTGCGGACCTAACCGAAAATGTGCGGACCTAATCGCAAGTGTGCGCAATAACCGCAAATATGCAGACCTAACCGCAAATGTACAGACCTAACCGCAAATGTGCGGACCTAACAGCAAATGTGCGGACCTAACCGTAAATGTGCGGACCTAACAGCAAATGTGCGGACCTAACCGCAAATGTGCGGACCTCACCGAAAATGTGCGGACCTAACCGCAAATGTGCGGTACCTCACCGCAAATGTGCGGACCTAACCGAAAATGTGCGGACCTAACCGCAAATGTGCGGTCCTAACCGAAAATGTGCGGACCTAACCGCAAATGTGCGGTCCTAACCGCAAATGTGCGGACCTAACCGCAAATGTGCGGACCTAACCACAAATGTGCGGACCTCACCGAAAATGTGCGGACCTAACCCCTAAATGTGCGGACCTAACCGAAAATGTGCGGTCCTAACCGCAAATGTGCGGACCTAACCGCAAATGTGCGGACCTATCCGCAAATGTGCGGACCTAACCGCAAATGTGCGGGACCTAACCGCAAATGTGCGGACCTCACCGCAAATGTGTGGACCTAACCGCAAATGTGCGGACCCTAACCGGAAATGTGCGGACCTAACCGCAAATGTGCGGACCTCACCGCAAATGTGCGCTACCTCACCGCAAATGTGCGGACCTAACCGAAAATGTGCGGACCTAACCGCAAATGTGCGGTCCTAACCCCAAATGTGCGGACCTAACCGCAAATGTGCGGTCCTAACCGCAAATGTGCGGAGCTAACCGCAAATGTGCGGACCTAACCCCAAATGTGCGGACCTCACCGCAAATGTGCGGACCTAACCCCAAATGTGCGGACCTAACCGAAAATGTGCGGACCTAATCGCAAGTGTGCGTAATAACCGCAAATATGCACACCTAACCGCAAATGTACAGACCTAACCGCAAATGTGCGGACCTAACAGCAAATGTGCGGACCTAACTGCAAATGTGCGGACCTAACAGAAAATGTGTGGACCTAACCGCAAATGTGCGGTACCTCACCGCCAAATGTGCGGACCTAACCGAAAATGTGCGGACCTAACCGCAAATGTGCGGTCCTAACCCCAAATGTGCGGACCTAACCGCAAATGTGCGGTCCTAACCGCAAATGTGCGGAGCTAACCGCAAATGTGCGGACCTAACCACAAATGTGCGGACCTCACCGCAATTGCGCGGACCTAACCCCAAATGTGCGGACCTAACCGAAAATGTGCGGTCCTAACCGCAAATGTGCGGACCTAACCGCAAATGTGCGGACCTAACCGAAAATGTGCGGACCTAACCGCAAATGTGCGGACCTAACCGCAAATGTGCGGTACCTCACCGCAAATGTGCGGACCTAACCGAAAATGTGCGGACCTAACCGCAAATGTGCGGTCCTAACCGAAAATGTGCGGACCTAACCGCAAATGTGCGGTCCTAACCGCAAATGTGCGCAACAACCGCAAATATGCAGACCTAACCGCAAATGTACAGACCTAACCGCAAATGTGCGGACCTAACAGCAAATGTGCGGACCTAACCGTAAATGTGCGGACCTAACAGCAAATGTGCGGACCTAACCGCAAATATGCGGACCTAACCGCAAATGTGCGGACCTAACCGCAAATGTGCAGACCTAACCGCAAATGTGCGGACTTAACCGCAAATGTGCGGACCTCACCGCAAATGTGCGGAACTAACCGCAAATGTGCGGACCTAACCGCAAATGTGCCGACCTAACCGCAAATATGCAGACCTAACCCTAAATATGCAGACCTAACCCTAAATGTGCAGACCTAACCGCAAATGTGCAGACCTAACCGCAAATGTGCGGTCCTAACCGCAAATGTGCGGACCTAACCGCAAATGTGCGGACCTAACCGCAAATGTGCGGACCTCACCGCAAATATGTGGACCTAACCGCAAATGTGCGGACCTATCCGCAAATGTGCGGACCTAACCGCAAATGTGCCGAAATAACCGCAAATATGCGGACCTAACCGAAATTGTGCGGAACTAACCGCAAATGTGCGGACCTAACCGCAAATGTGTGGACCTAACCGCAAATGTGCGGACCTATCCGCAAATGTGCGGACCTAACCGCAAATGTGCGGAAATAACCGCAAATATGCAGACCTAACCCCAGATGTGCAGACCTAACCGCAAATGTGCAGACCTAACCGCAAATGTGCGGACCTAACCGCAAATGTGCGGACCTCACCGCAAATATGTGGACCTAACCGCAAATGTGCAGACCTAACCGCAAATGTGCGGTCCTAACCGCAAATGTGCGGACCTAACCGCAAATGTGCGGACCTAACCGCAAATGTGCGGACCTCACCGCAAATATGTGGACCTAACCGCAAATGTGCGGACCTATCCGCAAATGTGCGGACCTAACCGCAAATGTGCCGAAATAACCGCAAATATGCGGACCTAACCGAAATTGTGCGGAACTAACCGCAAATGTGCGGACCTAACCGCAAATGTGTGGACCTAACCGCAAATGTGCGGACCTATCCGCAAATGTGCGGACCTAACCGCAAATGTGCGGAAATAACCGCAAATATGCAGACCTAACCGCAAATGTGCAGACCTAACCGCAAATGTGCAGACCTAACCGCAAATGTGCGGACCTAACCGCAAATGTGCGGACCTAACCGCAAATGTGCCGTAATAACCGAAAATATGCAGACCTAACCCCAAATGTGCAAACCTAACCGCAAATGTGCGGACCTAACAGCAAATGTGCGGACCTAACCGCAAATGTGCGGACCTAACCGCAAATGTTCGGACCTAATCGCAAATGTGCCGTAATAACCGCAAATATGCAGACCTAACCGAAAATGTGCGGACCTATCCGAAAATGTGCGGACCTAACCGAAAATGTGCGGACCTAACCGCAAATGTGCGTACCTAACCGCAAATGTGCGGACCTAATCGCAAATGTGCCGTAATAACCGCAAATGTGCGGACCTAACCGCAAATGTGCGGACCTAATCGCAAATGTGCCGTAATAACCGCAAATATGCAGACTTAACCCCAAATGTGCAGACCTTACCGCAAATGTGCGGACCTAATAGCAAATGTGCGGACCTAACCGCAAATGTGCGGACCTATCCGCAAATGTGCGGACTTGACCGCAAATGTGCCGAAATAACCGCAAATATGCAGACCTAACCCCAAATGTGCGGACCTAACCGCAAATGTGCAGACCTAACCGAAAATGTGCGGACCTAACCGAAAATGTGCGGACCTAACCGCAAATGTGCGTACCTAACCGCAAATGTGCGGACCTAATCGCAAATGTGCCGTAATAACCGCAAATGTGCGGACCTAACCGCAAATGTGCGGACCTAACAGCAAATGTGCAGACCTAACCGCAAATGTGCGGTCCTAACCGCAAATATGCAGACCTAACCCCAAATGTGCAGACCTAACCGCAAATGTGCGGACCTAATCGCAAATGAGCGGACCTAACCGAAATTGTACGGAACTAACCGCAAATGTGCGGACCTAACCGCAAATGTGTGGACCTAACCGCAAATGTGCGGACCTATCCGCAAATGTGCGGACCTAACCGCAAATGTGCCG
This sequence comes from Lasioglossum lativentre, assembly GCA_916610255.1. Lineage (NCBI taxonomy): Eukaryota > Metazoa > Arthropoda > Insecta > Hymenoptera > Halictidae > Lasioglossum > Lasioglossum lativentre. The sequence continues at coordinate 89,580 of CAKAJI010000226.1, read as the reverse complement.
AAATAACCGCAAATATGCAGACCTAACCCCAAATGTGCAGACCGAACCCCAGATGTGCAGACCTAACCGCAAATGAGCGGACCTAACCGAAATTGTGCGGAACTAACCGGAAATGTGCGGACTTAACCGCAAATGTGCGGAACTAACCGCAAATGTGCGGACCTAACCGCAAATGTGCCGACCTAACCGCAAATGTGCCGAAATAACCGCAAATATGCAGACCTAACCCTAAATATGCAGACCTAACCGCAAATGTGCAGACCTAACCGCAAATGTGCAGACCTAACCGCAAATGTGCGGACCTAACCGCTAATGTGCGGACCTAACCGAAATTGTGCGGAACTAACTGCAAATGTGCGGACCTAACCGCAAATGTGCGGACCTAACCGCAAATGTGCCGAAATAACCGCAAATATGCAGACCTATCCCTAACTGTGCAGACCTAACCGCAAATGTGCGGACCTCACGCAAATGTGCGGACCTAACCGCAAGTGTTTGGACCTAACCGCAAATGTTTGGACCTAACCGCAAATGTGCAGACCTAACCGCAAATGTTCAGACCTAACCGCAAATGTGCGGACCTAACCGCAAATGTGCGGACCTAACCGCAAGTGTTTGGACCTAACCGCAAATGTTTGGACCTAACCGCAAATGTGCGGACCTAACAGCAAATGTGCAGACCTAACCCCAAATGTGCAGACCTAACCGCAAATGTGCGGACCTAACCGCAAATGTGCGGTCCTAACCGCAAATGTGCGGACCTAACCGCAAATGTGCGGAGCTCACCGCAAATGTTTGGACCTAACCGCAAATGTGCGGACCTAACCGCAAATGTGCGGACCTAACCGCAAATGTGCGGACCTCACCGCAAATGTGCGGACCTAACCGAAAATATGCAGACCTAACCGCAAATGTGCGGACCTAACCGCAAATGTGCGGACCTAACCGCAAATGTGCGGGCTCACCGCAAATGTGTGGACCTAACCGCAAATGTGCGGACCTATCCGCAAATGTGCGGACCTAACCGCAAATGTGCCGAAATAACCGCAAATATGCAGACCTAACCCCAGATGTGCAGACCTAACCGCAAATGTGCAGACCTAACCGCAAATGAGCGGACCTAACCGAAATTGTGCGGACCTAACCGAAATTGTGCGGAACTAACCGCAAATGTGCGGACCTAACCGCAAATGTGTGGACCTAACCGCAAATGTGCGGACCTATCCGCAAATGTGCGGACCTAACCGCAAATGTGCGGAAATAACCGCAAATATGCAGACCTAACCCCAGATGTGCAGACCTAACCGCAAATGTGCGGACCTCACCGCAAATGTGTGGACCTAACCGCAAATGTGCGGACCTATCCGCAAATGTGCGGACCTAACCGCAAATGTGCCGAAATAACCGCAAATATGCAGACCTAACCGCAAATGTGTGGACCTAACCGCAAATGTGCGGACCTATCCGCAAATGTGCGGACCTAACCGCAAATGTGCGGAAATAACCGCAAATATGCAGACCTAACCCCAAATGTGCAGACCTAACAGCAAATGTGCAGACCTAACCGCAAATGTGCGGACCTAACAGCAAATGTGCGGACCTCACCGCAAATGTGCGGACCTAACCGCAAATGTGCGGACCTAACCGCAAATGTGCGGACCTAACCGCAAATGTGCGGACCTAACCGCAAATGTGCGGTCCTATCCGCAAATGTGCGGACCTAGCCGCAAATGTGCGGACCTAACCGCAAATGTGCGGACCTCACCGCAAATGTGTTGACCTAACCGCAAATGTGCGGACGTAACCGCAAATGTGCGGACCTAACCGCAAATGTGTGGACCTAACCGCAAATGTGCGGACCTAATCGCAAATGTGCCGTAATAACCGCAAATGTGCGGACCTAACCGCAAATGTGCGGACCTAACAGCAAATGTGCAGACCTAACCGCAAATGTGCGGTCCTAACCGCAAATATGCACACCTAACCCCAAATGTGCAGACCTAACCGCAAATGTGCGGACCTAATCGCAAATGAGCGGACCTAACCGAAATTGTACGGAACTAACCGCAAATGTGCGGACCTAACCGCAAATGTGCGGACCTAACCGCAAATGTGCGGACCTATCCGCAAATGTGCGGACCTAACCGCAAATGTGCCGAAATAACCGCAAATATGCAGACCTAACCCCAAATGTGCAGACCGAACCCCAGATGTGCAGACCTAACCGCAAATGTGCCGACCTAACCGAAATTGTGCGGAACTACCGCAAATGTGCGGACCTAACCGCAAATGTGCGGACCTAACCGCAAATGTGCGGACCTAACCGCAAATGTGCCGACCTAACCGCAAATGTGCCGAAATAACCGCAAATATGCAGACCTAACCCTAAATATGCAGACCTAACCCCAAATGTGCAGACCTAACCGCAAATGTGCAGACCTAACCGCAAATGTGCGGACCTAACCGCTAATGTGCGGACCTAACCGAAATTGTGCGGAACTAACTGCAAATGTGCGGACCTAACCGCAAATGTGCGGACCTAACCGCAAATGTGCCGAAATAACCGCAAATATGCAGACCTATCCCTAACTGTGCAGACCTAACCGCAAATGTGCGGACCTCACGCAAATGTGCGGACCTAACCGCAAGTGTTTGGACCTAACCGCAAATGTTTGGACCTAACCGCAAATGTGCAGACCTAACCGCAAATGTTCAGACCTAACCGCAAATGTGCGGACCTAACCGCAAATGTGCGGACCTAACCGCAAGTGTTTGGACCTAACCGCAAATGTTTGGACCTAACCGCAAATGTGCGGACCTAACCGAAAATGTGCGGACCTAACCGCAAATGTGCGGTCCTAACCCCAAATGTGCGGACCTAACCGCAAATGTGCGGTCCTAACCGCAAATGTGCGTACCTAACCGCAAATGTGCGGACCTAATCGCAAATGTGCCGTAATAACCGCAAATGTGCGGACCTAACCGCAAATGTGCGGACCTAACAGCAAATGTGCAGACCTAACCGCAAATGTGCGGTCCTAACCGCAAATATGCACACCTAACCCCAAATGTGCAGACCTAACCGCAAATGTGCGGACCTAATCGCAAATGAGCGGACCTAACCGAAATTGTGCGGAACTAACCGCAAATGTGCGGACCTAACCGCAAATGTGCGGACCTAACCGCAAATGTGCGGACCTATCCGCAAATGTGCGGACCTAACCGCAAATGTGCCGAAATAACCGCAAATATGCAGACCTAACCCCAAATGTGCAGACCGAACCGCAAATGTGCAGACCTAACCGCAAATGAGCGGACCTAACCGAAATTGTGCGGAACTAACCGCAAATGTGCGGACCTAACCGCAAATGTGCGGAACTAACCGCAAATGTGCGGACCTAACCGCAAATGTGCCGACCTAACCGCAAATGTGCCGAAATAACCGCAAATATGCAGACCTAACCCTAAATATGCAGACCTAACCCCAAATGTGCAGACCGAACCGCAAATGTGCAGACCTAACCGTAAATGTGCGGACCTAACCGCTAATGTGCGGACCTAACCGAAATTGTGCGGAACTAACTGCAAATGTGCGGACCTAACCGCAAATGTGCGGACCTAACCGCAAATGTGCCGAAATAACCGCAAATATGCAGACCTATCCCTAACTGTGCAGACCTAACCGCAAATGTGCGGACCTAACCGCAAATGTGCGGACCTAATCGCAAATGTGCCGTAATAACCGCAAATGTGCGGACCTAACCGCAAATGTGCGGACCTAACAGCAAATGTGCAGACCTAACCGCAAATGTGCGGTCCTAACCGCAAATATGCACACCTAACCCCAAATGTGCAGACCTAACCGCAAATGTGCGGACCTAACCGCAAATGAGCGGACCTAACCGAAATTGTGCGGAACTAACCGCAAATGTGCGGACCTAACCGCAAATGTGCGGACCTAACCGCAAATGTGCGGACCTATCCGCAAATGTGCGGACCTAACCGCAAATGTGCCGAAATAACCGCAAATATGCAGACCTAACCCCAAATGTGCAGACCGAACCGCAAATGTGCAGACCTAACCGCAAATGAGCGGACCTAACCGAAATTGTGCGGAACTAACCGCAAATGTGCGGACCTAACCGCAAATGTGCGGACCTAACCGCAAATGTGCGGACCTAACCGCAAATGTGCCGACCTAACCGCAAATGTGCCGAAATAACCGCAAATATGCAGACCTAACCCTAAATATGCAGACCTAACCCCAAATGTGCAGACCTAACCGCAAATGTGCAGACCTAACCGCAAATGTGCGGACCTAACCGCAAATGTGCGGACCTAACCGAAATTGTGCGGAACTAACCGCAAATGTGCGGACCTAACCGCAAATGTGCGGACCTAACCGCAAATGTGCCGAAATAACCGCAAATATGCAGACCTATCCCTAACTGTGCAGACCTAACCGCAAATGTGCGGACCTCACGCAAATGTGCGGACCTAACCGCAAGTGTTTGGACCTAACCGCAAATGTTTGGACCTAACCGCAAATGTGCAGACCTAACCGCAAATGTGCGGTCCTAACCGCAAATGTGCGGACCTAACCGCAAATGTGCGGACCTAACCGCAAGTGTTTGGACCTAACCGCAAATGTGCGGACCTAACCGAAAATGTGCGGACCTAACCGCAAATGTGCGGTCCTAACCCCAAATGTGCGGACCTAACCGCAAATGTGCGGTCCTAACCGCAAATGTGCGGAGCTAACCGCAAATGTGCGGACCTAACCACAAATGTGCGGACCTCACCGCAATTGCGCGGACCTAACCCCAAATGTGCGGACCTAACCGAAAATGTGCGGTCCTAACCGCAAATGTGCGGACCTAACCGCAAATGTGCGGACCTATCCGCAAATGTGCGGACCTAACCGCAAATGTGCGGACCTAACCGCAAATGTGCGGACCTCACCGCAAATGTGTGGACCTAACCGCAAATGTGCGGACCTAACCGGAAATGTGCGGACCTAACCGCAAATGTGCGGACCTCACCGCAAATGTGCGCTACCTCACCGCAAATGTGCGGACCTAACCGAAAATGTGCGGACCTAACCGCAAATGTGCGGTCCTAACCCCAAATGTGCGGACCTAACCGCAAATGTGCGGTCCTAACCGCAAATGTGCGGAGCTAACCGCAAATGTGCGGACCTAACCCCAAATGTGCGGACCTCACCGCAAATGTGCGGACCTAACCCCAAATGTGCGGACCTAACCGAAAATGTGCGGACCTAATCGCAAGTGTGCGTAATAACCGCAAATATGCAGACCTAACCGCAAATGTACAGACCTAACCGCAAATGTGCGGACCTAACAGCAAATGTGCGGACCTAACTGCAAATGTGCGGACCTAACAGAAAATGTGCGGACCTAACCGCAAATGTGCGGTACCTCACCGCAAATGTGCGGACCTAACCGAAAATGTGCGGACCTAACCGCAAATGTGCGGTCCTAACCCCAAATGTGCGGACCTAACCGCAAATGTGCGGTCCTAACCGCAAATGTGCGGAGCTAACCGCAAATGAGCGGACCTAACCACAAATGTGCGGACCTCACCGCAATTGCGCGGACCTAACCCCAAATGTGCGGACCTAACCGAAAATGTGCGGTCCTAACCGCAAATGTGCGGACCTAACCGCAAATGTGCGGACCTATCCGCAAATGTGCGGACCTAACCGCAAATGTGCGGACCTAACCGCAAATGTGCGGACCTCACCGCAAATGTGTGGACCTAACCGCAAATGTGCGGACCTAACCGGAAATGTGCGGACCTAACCGCAAATGTGCGGACCTCACCGCAAATGTGCGGTACCTAACCGCAAATGTGCGGACCTCACCGCAAATGTGTGGACCTAACCGCAAATGTGCGGACCTAACCGGAAATGTGCGGACCTAACCGCAAATGTGCGGACCTCACCGCAAATGTGCGCTACCTCACCGCAAATGTGCGGACCTAACCGAAAATGTGCGGACCTAACCGCAAATGTGCGGTCCTAACCCCAAATGTGCGGACCTAACCGCAAATGTGCGGTCCTAACCGCAAATGTGCGGAGCTAACCGCAAATGTGCGGACCTAACCCCAAATGTGCGGACCTCACCGCAAATGTGCGGACCTAACCCCAAATGTGCGGACCTAACCGAAAATGTGCGGACCTAATCGCAAGTGTGCGTAATAACCGCAAATATGCAGACCTAACCGCAAATGTACAGACCTAACCGCAAATGTGCGGACCTAACAGCAAATGTGCGGACCTAACCGCAAATGTGCGGACCTAACCGCAAATGTGCGGTACCTCACCGCAAATGTGCGGACCTAACCGAAAATGTGCGGACCTAACCGCAAATGTGCGGTCCTAACCCCAAATGTGCGGACCTAACCGCAAATGTGCGGTCCTAACCGCAAATGTGCGGAGCTAACCGCAAATGTGCGGACCTAACCACAAATGTGCGGACCTCACCGCAAATGTGCGGACCTAACCGAAAATGTGCGGTCCTAACCGCAAATGTGCGGACCTAACCGCAAATGTGCGGACCTATCCGCAAATGTGCGGACCTAACCGCAAATGTGCGGACCTAACCGCAAATGTGCGGACCTCACCGCAAATGTGTGGACCTAACCGCAAATGTGCGGACCTAACCGCAAATGTGCGGACCTCACCGCAAATGTGCAGACCTAACCGCAAATGTGCAGACCTAACCGCAAATGTGCGGACCTCACCGCAAATGTGCGGAACTAACCGCAAATGTGCGGACCTAACCGCAAATGTGCCGACCTAACCGCAAATATGCAGACCTAACCCTAAATATGCAGACCTAACCCTAAATGTGCAGACCTAACCGCAAATGTGCAGACCTAACCGCAAATGTGCGGTCCTAACCGCAAATGTGCGGACCTAACCGCAAATGTGCGGACCTAACCGCAAATGTGCGGACCTCACCGCAAATGTGTGGACCTAACCGCAAATGTGCGGACCTATCCGCAAATGTGCGGACCTAACCGCAAATGTGCCGAAATAACCGCAAATATGCAGACCTAACCGCAAATGTGCAGACCTAACCGCAAATGTGCAGACCTAACCGCAAATGAGCGGACCTAACCGAAATTGTGCGGACCTAACCGAAATTGTGCGGAACTAACCGCAAATGTGCGGACCTAACCGCAAATGTGCAGACCTAACCGCAAATGTGCAGACCTAACCGCAAATGTGCGGACCTAACCGCAAATGTGCGGACCTAACCGCAAGTGTTTGGACCTAACCGCAAATGTTTGGACCTAACCGCAAATGTGCGGACCTAACAGCAAATGTGCAGACCTAACCCCAAATGTGCAGACCTAACCGCAAATGTGTGGACCTAACCGCAAATGTGCGGTCCTAACCGCAAATGTGCGGACCTAATCGCAAATGTGCGGAGCTCACCGCAAATGTTTGGACCTAACCGCAAATGTGCGGTCCTAACCGCAAATGTGCGCGACCTAACCGCAAATGTGCGGACCTCACCGCAAATGTGCGGACCTAACCGAAAATATGCAGACCTAACCGCAAATGTGCGGACCTAACCGCAAATGTGCGGACCTAACCGGAAATGTGCGGACCTAACCGCAAATGTGCGGACCTAACCGCAAATGTGCGGTCCTATCCGCAAATGTGCGGACCTAACCCCAGATGTGCAGACCTAACCGCAAATGTGCAGACCTAACCGCAAATGAGCGGACCTAACCGAAATTGTGCGGACCTAACCGAAATTGTGCGGAACTAACCGCAAATGTGCGGACCTAACCGCAAATGTGTGGACCTAACCGCAAATGTGCGGACCTATCCGCAAATGTGCGGACCTAACCCCAAATGTGCGGAAATAACCGCAAATATGCAGACCTAACCCCAGATGTGCAGACCTAACCGCAAGTGTGCAGACCTAACCGCAAATGTGCGGACCTAACCGCAAATGTGCGGACCTAACCGCAAATGTGCAGACCTAACCGCAAATGTGCGGACCTAACCGCAAATGTGCGGACCTATCCGCAAATGTGCGGACCTAACCGCAAATGTGCCGAAATAACCGCAAATATGCAGACCTAACCCCAGATGTGCAGACCTAACCGCAAATGTGCGGACCTCACCGCAAATGTGTGGACCTAACCGCAAATGTGCGGACCTATCCGCAAATGTGCGGACCTAACCGCAAATGTTCAGACCTAACCGCAAATGTGCGGACCTAACCGCAAATGTGCGGACCTAACCGCAAGTGTTTGGACCTAACCGCAAATGTTTGGACCTAACCGCAAATGTGCGGACCTAACAGCAAATGTGCAGACCTAACCCCAAATGTGCAGACCTAACCGCAAATGTGCAGACCTAACCGCAAATGTGCGGACCTAACCGCAAATGTGCGGTCCTAACCGCAAATGTGCGGACCTAACCGCAAATGTGCGGAGCTCACCGCAAATGTTTGGACCTAACCGCAAATGTGCGGACCTAACCGCAAATGTGCGGACCTAACCGCAAATGTGCGGACCTCACCGCAAATGTGCGGACCTAACCGAAAATATGCAGACCTAACCGCAAATGTGCGGACCTAACCGCAAATGTGCGGACCTAACCGCAAATGTGCGGACCTCACCGCAAATGTGTGGACCTAACCGCAAATGTGCGGACCTATCCGCAAATGTGCGGACCTAACCGCAAATGTGCCGAAATAACCGCAAATATGCAGACCTAACCCCAGATGTGCAGACCTAACTGCAAATGTGCAGACCTAACCGCAAATGAGCGGACCTAACCGAAATTGTGCGGACCTAACCGAAATTGTGCGGAACTAACCGCAAATGTGCGGACCTAACCGCAAATGTGTGGACCTAACCGCAAATGTGCGGACCTATCCGCAAATGTGCGGACCTAACCGCAAATGTGCGGAAATAACCGCAAATATGCAGATCTAACCCCAAATGTGCAGACCTAACCGCAAATGTGCAGACCTAACCGCAAATGTGCGGACCTAACCGCAAATGTGCGGACCTAACCGCAAATGTGCAGACCTAACCGCAAATGTGCGGACCTAACCGCAAATGTGCGGACCTATCCGCAAATGTGCGGACCTAACCGCAAATGTGCCGAAATAACCGCAAATATGCAGACCTAACCCCAAATGTGCAGACCTAACCGCAAATGTGCGGACCTCACCGCAAATGTGTGGACCTAACCGCAAATGTGCGGACCTATCCGCAAATGTGCGGACCTAACCGCAAATGTGCCGAAATAACCGCAAATATGCAGACCTAACCGCAAATGTGCAGACCTAACCGCAAATGTGCATACCTATCCGCAAATGTGCGGACCTAACCGCAAATGTGCGGACCTAACCGCAAATGTGCGGACCTAATCGCAAATGTGCCGTAATAACCGCAAATATGCAGACCTAACCGAAAATGTGCGGACCTATCCGAAAATGTGCGGACCTAACCGAAAATGTGCGGACCTAACCGCAAATGTGCGGACCTAATCGCAAATGTGCCGTAATAACCGCAAATGTGCGGACCTAACCGCAAATGTGCGGACCTAATCGCAAATGTGCCGTAATAACCGCAAATATGCAGACCTAACCCCAAATGTGCAGACCTTACCGCAAATGTGCGGACCTAACAGCAAATGTGCGGACCTAACCGCAAATGTGCGGACCTATCCGCAAATGTGCGGACTTGACCGCAAATATGCAGACCTAACCCCAAATGTGCAGACCTAACCGCAAATATGCAGACCTAACCGCAAATGTGTGGACCTAACCGCAAATGTGCGGACCTAACAGCAAATGTGCGGACCTCACCGCAAATGTGCGGACCTAACCGCAAATGTGCGGACCTAACCGCAAATGTGCGGACCTAACCGCAAATGTGCGGACCTAACCGCAAATGTGCGGTCCTATCCGCAAATGTGCGGACCTAACCGCAAATGTGCGGACCTAACCGCAAATGTGCGGACCTCACCGCAAATGTGTTGACCTAACCGCAAATGTGCGGACGTAACCGCAAATGTGCGGACCTAACCGCAAATGTGCGGACCTAACCGCAAATGTGCGGACCTAACAGCAAATGTGTGGACCTAATCGCAAATGTGCGGACCTAACCGCAAATCTGCCGAAATAACCAAAAATATGCAGACCTAACCGCAAATGTGTGGACCTAACCGCAAATGTGTGGACCTAACCGCAAATGTGCGGACCTAACCGCAAATGTGCGGACCTACCCGAAAATGTGCGGACCTAACCGCAAATGTGCGGACCTAACAGCAAATGTGTGGACCTAATCGCAAATGTGCGGACCTAACCGCAAATCTGCCGAAATAACCAAAAATATGCAGACCTAACCGCAAATGTGTGGACCTAACCGCAAATGTGCGGACCTAACCGCAAATGTGCGGACCTAACCGCAAATGTGCGGACCTACCCGAAAATGTGCGGACCTAACCGCAAATGTGCGGACCTAATCGCAAATGTGCCGTAATAACCGCAAATATGCAGACCTAACCGCAAATGTGCAGACCTATCCGCAAATGTGCGGACCTAACCGCAAATGTGCGGACCTAACCGCAAATGTGCGAACCTAATCGCAAATGTGCCGTAATAACCGCAAATATGCAGACCTAACCGAAAATGTGCGGACCTATCCGAAAATGTGCGGACCTAACCGAAAATGTGCGGACCTAACCGCAAATGTGCGGACCTAATCGCAAATGTGCCGTAATAACCGCAAATGTGCGGACCTAACCGCAAATGTGCGGACCTAATCGCAAATGTGCCGTAATAACCGCAAATATGCAGACCTAACCCCAAATGTGCAGACCTTACCGCAAATGTGCGGACCTAATAGCAAATGTGCGGACCTAACCGCAAATGTGCGGACCTATCCGCAAATGTGCGGACTTGACCGCAAATGTGCCGAAATAACCGCAAATATGCAGACCTAACCCCAAATGTGCAGACCTAACCGCAAATATGCAGACCGAACCGCAGATGTGTGGACCTAACCGCAAATGTGCGGACCTAACCGCAAATGTTCGGACCTAATCGCAAATGTGCCGTAATAACCGCAAATATGCAGACCTAACCGAAAATGTGCGGACCTATCCGAAAATGTGCGGACCTAACCGCAAATGTGCGGACCTAACCGCAAATGTGCGGACCTAACCGCAAATGTGCGGACCTAATCGCAAATGTGCCGTAATAACCGCAAATGTGCGGACCTAACCGCAAATGTGCGGACCTAACCGCAAATGTGCGGACCTAATCGCAAATGTGCCGTAATAACCGAAAATGTGCGGACCTATCCGCAAATGTACGGACCTCACCGCAAATGTGTGGACCTAACCGCAAATGTGCGTACCTAATCGCAAATGTGCGGACCTAATCGCAAATGTGCCGTAATAACCGCAAATATGCAGACCTAACCGCAAATGTGCAGACCTAACCGCAAATGTACGGACCTAACCGCAAATGTGCGGACCTAACCGCAAATGTGCGGACCTAACCGCAAATGTGCGGACCTAATCGCAAATGTGCCGTAATAACCGAAAATATGCAGACCTAACCCCAAATGTGCAGACCTAACCGCAAATGTGCGGACCTAACAGCAAATGTGCGGACCTAACCGCAAATGTGCGGACCTAACCGCAAATGTTCGGACCTAACCGAAAATGTGCGTACCTAACCGCAAATGTGCGGAGCTCACCGCAAATGTTTGGACCTAACCGCAAATGTGCGGTCCTAACCGCAAATGTGCGGACCTAACCGCAAATGTGCGGACCTCACCGCAAATGTGCGGACCTAACCGAAAATATGCAGACCTAACCGCAAATGTGCGGACCTAACCGCAAATGTGCGGACCTAACCGCAAATGTGCGGACCTCACCGCAAATGTGTGGACCTAACCGCAAATGTGCGGACCTATCCGCAAATGTGCGGACCTAACCGCAAATGTGCCGAAATAACCGCAAATATGCAGACCTAACCCCAAATGTGCAGACCTAACTGCAAATGTGCAGACCTAACCGCAAATGAGCGGACCTAACCGAAATTGTGCGGACCTAACCGAAATTGTGCGGAACTAACCGCAAATGTGCGGACCTAACCGCAAATGTGTGGACCTAACCGCAAATGTGCGGACCTATCCGCAAATGTGCGGACCTAACCGCAAATGTGCGGAAATAACCGCAAATATGCAGATCTAACCCCAGATGTGCAGACCTAACCGCAAATGTGCAGACCTAACCGCAAATGTGCGGACCTAACCGCAAATGTGCGGACCTAACCGCAAATGTGCAGACCTAACCGCAAATGTGCGGACCTAACCGCAAATGTGCGGACCTATCCGCAAATGTGCGGACCTAACCGCAAATGTGCCGAAATAACCGCAAATATGCAGACCTAACCCCAAATGTGCAGACCTAACCGCAAATGTGCGGACCTCACCGCAAATGTGTGGACCTAACCGCAAATGTGCGGACCTATCCGCAAATGTGCGGACCTAACCGCAAATGTGCCGAAATAACCGCAAATATGCAGACCTAACCGCAAATATGCAGACCTAACCGCAAATGTGCATACCTATCCGCAAATGTGCGGACCTAACCGCAAATGTGCGGACCTAACCGCAAATGTGCGGACCTAATCGCAAATGTGCCGTAATAACCGCAAATATGCAGACCTAACCGAAAATGTGCGGACCTATCCGAAAATGTGCGGACCTAACCGAAAATGTGCGGACCTAACCGCAAATGTGCGGACCTAATCGCAAATGTGCCGTAATAACCGCAAATGTGCGGACCTAACCGCAAATGTGCGGACCTAATCGCAAATGTGCCGTAATAACCGCAAATATGCAGACCTAACCCCAAATGTGCAGACCTAACCGCAAATGTGCGGACCTAACAGCAAATGTGCGGACCTAACCGCAAATGTGCGGACCTATCCGCAAATGTGCGGACTTGACCGCAAATATGCAGACCTAACCCCAAATGTGCAGACCTAACCGCAAATATGCAGACCTAACCGCAAATGTGTGGACCTAACCGCAAATGTGCGGACCTAACAGCAAATGTGCGGACCTCACCGCAAATGTGCGGACCTAACCGCAAATGTGCGGACCTAACCGCAAATGTGCGGACCTAACCGCAAATGTGCGGACCTAACCGCAAATGTGCGGTCCTATCCGCAAATGTGCGGACCTAGCCGCAAATGTGCGGACCTAACCGCAAATGTGCGGACCTCACCGCAAATGTGTTGACCTAACCGCAAATGTGCGGACCTAACCGCAAATGTGCGGACCTAACCGCAAATGTGCGGACCTAACCGCAAATGTGCGGACCTAACAGCAAATGTGTGGACCTAATCGCAAATGTGCGGACCTAACCGCAAATCTGCCGAAATAACCAAAAATATGCAGACCTAACCGCAAATGTGTGGACCTAACCGCAAATGTGTGGACCTAACCGCAAATGTGCGGACCTAACCGCAAATGTGCGGACCTACCCGAAAATGTGCGGACCTAACCGCAAATGTGCGGACCTAACAGCAAATGTGTGGACCTAATCGCAAATGTGCGGACCTAACCGCAAATCTGCCGAAATAACCAAAAATATGCAGACCTAACCGCAAATGTGTGGACCTAACCGCAAATGTGCGGACCTAACCGCAAATGTGCGGACCTAACCGCAAATGTGCGGACCTACCCGAAAATGTGCGGACCTAACCGCAAATGTGCGGACCTAATCGCAAATGTGCCGTAATAACCGCAAATATGCAGACCTAACCGCAAATGTGCAGACCTATCCGCAAATGTGCGGACCTAACCGCAAATGTGCGGACCTAACCGCAAATGTGCGAACCTAATCGCAAATGTGCCGTAATAACCGCAAATATGCAGACCTAACCGAAAATGTGCGGACCTATCCGAAAATGTGCGGACCTAACCGAAAATGTGCGGACCTAACCGCAAATGTGCGGACCTAATCGCAAATGTGCCGTAATAACCGCAAATGTGCGGACCTAACCGCAAATGTGCGGACCTAATCGCAAATGTGCCGTAATAACCGCAAATATGCAGACCTAACCCCAAATGTGCAGACCTAACCGCAAATGTGCGGACCTAATAGCAAATGTGCGGACCTAACCGCAAATGTGCGGACCTATCCGCAAATGTGCGGACTTGACCGCAAATGTGCCGAAATAACCGCAAATATGCAGACCTAACCCCAAATGTGCAGACCTAACCGCAAATATGCAGACCTAACCGCAGATGTGTGGACCTAACCGCAAATGTGCGGACCTAACCGCAAATGTTCGGACCTAATCGCAAATGTGCCGTAATAACCGCAAATATGCAGACCTAACCGAAAATGTGCGGACCTATCCGAAAATGTGCGGACCTAACCGAAAATGTGCGGACCTAACCGCAAATGTGCGTACCTAACCGCAAATGTGCGGACCTAATCGCAAATGTGCCGTAATAACCGCAAATGTGCGGACCTAACCGCAAATGTGCGGACCTAACCGCAAATGTGCGGACCTAATCGCAAATGTGCCGTAATAACCGAAAATGTGCGGACCTATCCGCAAATGTACGGACCTCACCGCAAATGTGTGGACCTAACCGCAAATGTGCGTACCTAATCGCAAATGTGCGGACCTAATCGCAAATGTGCCGTAATAACCGCAAATATGCAGACCTAACCGCAAATGTGCAGACCTAACCGCAAATGTACGGAACTAACCGCAAATGTGCGGACCTAACCGCAAATGTGCGGACCTAACCGCAAATGTGCGAACCTAATCGCAAATGTGCCGTAATAACCGAAAATATGCAGACCTAACCCCAAATGTGCAGACCTAACCGCAAATGTGCGGACCTAACAGCAAATGTGCGGACCTAACCGCAAATGTGCGGACCTAACCGCAAATGTGCGGACCTAATCGCAAATGTGCGTACCTAACCGCAAATGTGCGGACCTAATCGCAAATGTGCCGTAATAACCGCAAATGTGCGGACCTAACCGCAAATGTGCGGACCTAATCGCAAATGTGCCGTAATAACCGCAAATATGCAGACCTAACCGCAAATGTGCATACCTATCCGCAAATGTGCGGACCTAACCGCAAATGTGCGGACCTAACCGCAAATGTGCGGACCTAATAACAAATGTGCCGTAATAACCGCAAATATGCAGACCTAACCCCAAATGTGCAGACCTTACCGCAAATGTGCGGACCTAATAGCAAATGTGCGGACCTAACCGCAAATGTGCGGCCTATCCGCAAATGTGCGGACTTGACCGCAAATGTGCCGAAATAACCGCAAATATGCAGACCTAACCCCAAATGTGCAGACCTAACCGCAAATATGCAGACCTAACCGCAGATGTGTGGACCTAACCGCAAATGTGCGGACCTAATCGCAAATGTGCCGTAATAACCGCAAATATGCAGACCTAACCCCAAATGTGCGGACTTAACCGAAAATGTGCGGTCCTAACCGCAAATGTGCGGACCTCACCGCAAATGTGCGGACCTAACCGCAAATGTGCGGACCTAATCGCAAATGTGCCGTAATAACCGCAAATGTGCGGACCTAACCGCAAATGTGCGGACCACACCGCAAATGTGTGGACCTAACCGCAAATATGCAGACCTACCCGCAAATGTGCGGACCTAACCGCAAATGTGCGGACCTAATCGCAAATGTGCCGTAATAACCGAAAATGTGCGGACCTATCCGCAAATGTACGGACCTCACCGCAAATGTGTGGACCTAACCGCAAATGTGCGTACCTAACAGCAAATGTGCGGACCTAATCGCAAATGTGCCGTAATAACCGCAAATATGCAGACCTAACCGCAAATGTGCAGACCTAACCGCAAATGTACGGAACTAACCGCAAATGTGCGGACCTAACCGCAAATGTGCGGACCTAACCGCAAATGTGCGAACCTAATCGCAAATGTGCGGACCTAACCGGAAATGTGCGGACCTAACCGCAAATGTGCGGACCTAACCGCAAATGTGCGGTCCTATCCGCAAATGTGCGGACCTAGCCGCAAATGTGCGGACTTGACCGCAAATGTGCCGAAATAACCGCAAATATGCAGACCTAAACCCAAATGTGCAGACCTAACCGCAAATATGCAGACCGAACCGCAGATGTGTGGACCTAACCGCAAATGTGCGGACCTAACAGCAAATGTGCGGACCTCACCGCAAATGTGCGGACCTAACCGCAAATGTGCGGACCTAACCGCAAATGTGCGGACCTAACCGCAAATGTGCGGACCTAACCGCAAATGTGCGGTCCTATCCGCAAATGTGCGGACCTAGCCGCAAATGTGCGGACCTAACCGCAAATGTGCGGACCTCACCGCAAATGTGTTGACCTAACCGCAAATGTGCGGACGTAACCGCAAATGTGCGGACCTAACCGCAAATGTGCGGACCTAACCGCAAATGTGCGGACCTAATCGCAAATGTGCCGTAATAACCGAAAATGTGCGGACCTATCCGCAAATGTACGGACCTCACCGCAAATGTGTGGACCTAACCGCAAATGTGCGTACCTAACCGCAAATGTGCGGACCTAATCGCAAATGTGCCGTAATAACCGCAAATATGCAGACCTAACCGCAAATGTGCAGACCTAACCGCAAATGTACGGAACTAACCGCAAATGTGCGGAACTAACCGCAAATGTGCGGACCTAACCGCAAATGTGCGAACCTAATCGCAAATGTGCCGTAATAACCGAAAATATGCAGACCTAACCCCAAATGTGCAGACCTAACCGCAAATGTGCGGACCTAACAGCAAATGTGCGGACCTAACCGCAAATGTGCGGACCTAACCGCAAATGTGCGGACCTAATCGCAAATGTGCGTACCTAACCGCAAATGTGCGGACCTAATCGCAAATGTGCCGTAATAACCGCAAATGTGCGGACCTAACCGCAAATGTGCGGACCTAATCGCAAATGTGCCGTAATAACCGCAAATATGCAGACCTAACCGCAAATGTGCGGACCTAACCGCAAATGTGCGAACCTAATCGCAAATGTGCCGTAATAACCGCAAATATGCAGACCTAACCCCAAATGTGCAGACCTAACCGCAAATGTGCGGACCTATCCGCAAATGTGCGGACCTAACCGCAAATGTGCGGACCTAATCGCAAATGTGCCGTAATAACCGCAAATATGCAGACCTAACCGCAAATGTGCAGACCTAACCGCAAATGTACGGACCTAACCGCAAATGTGTGGATCTAACCGCAAATGCGCGTACCTAACCGCAAATGTGCGGACCTAATCGCAAATGTGCCGTAATAACCGCAAATATGCAGACCTAACCGCAAATGTACGGACCCAACCGCAAATGTGCAGACCTAACCGCAAATGTACGGACCTAACCGCAAATGTGCGGACCTAACCGCAAATGTGCGGACCTAATCGCAAATGTGCCGTAATAACCGCAAATATGCAGACCTAACCGCAAATGTGCAGACCTAACCGCAAATGTACGGACCCAACCGCAAATGTGCGGACTTAACCGCAAATGTGCGGACCTAATCACAAATGTGCCGTAATAACCGCAAATATGCAGACCTAACCCCAAATGTGCAGACCTAACCGCAAATGTGCGGACCTATCCGCAAATGTGCGGACCTAACCGCAAATGTGCGGACCTAACCGCAAATGTGCGGACCTAACCGCAAATGTGCGAACCTAATCGCAAATGTGCCGTAATAACCGCAAATATGCAGACCTAACCCCAAATGTGCAGACCTAACCGCAAATGTGCGGACCTATCCGCAAATGTGCGGACCTAACCGCAAATGTGCGGACCTAATCGCAAATGTGCCGTAATAACCGCAAATATGCAGACCTAACCGCAAATGTGCATACCTATCCGCAAATGTGCGGACCTAACCGCAAATGTGCGGACCTAACCGCAAATGTGCGAACCTAATCGCAAATGTGCCGTAATAACCGCAAATATGCAGACCTAACCCCAAATGTGCAGACCTAACCGCAAATGTGCGGACCTAACAGCAAATGTGCGGACCTAACCGCAAATGTGCGGACCTAACCGCAAATGTGCGGACCTAACCGCAAATGTTCGGACCTAATCGCAAATGTGCCGTAATAACCGCAAATATGCAGACCTAACCGAAAATGTGCGGACCTATCCGAAAATGTGCGGACCTAACCGAAAATGTGCGGACCTAACCGCAAATGTGCGGACCTAATCGCAAATGTGCCGTAATAACCGCAAATGTGCGGACCTAACCGCAAATGTGCGGACCTAATCGCAAATGTGCCGTAATAACCGCAAATATGCAGACCTAACCCCAAATGTGCAGACCTTACCGCAAATGTGCGGACCCAATAGCAAATGTGCGGACCTAACCGCAAATGTGCGGACCTATCCGCAAATGTGCGGACTTGACCGCAAATGTGCCGAAATAACCGCAAATATGCAGACCTAACCCCAAATGTGCAGACCTAACCGCAAGTATGCAGACCGAACCGCAGATGTGCGGACCTCACCGCAAATGTGCGGACCTAACCGCAAATGTGCGGACCTAACCGCAAATGTGCCGAAATAACCGCAAGTATGCAGACCTAACCCCAAATGTGCGGACCTAACCGCAAATGTGAAGACCTAACCGAAAATGTGCGGACCTAACCGCAAATGTGCGTACCTAACCGCAAATGTGCGGACCTAATCGCAAATGTGCCGTAATAACCGCAAATGTGCGGACCTAACCGCAAATGTGCGGACCTAATCGCAAATGTGCCGTAATAACCGAAAATGTGCGGACCTATCCGCAAATGTACGGACCTCACCGCAAATGTGCGGTCCTAATCGCAAATGTGCGGACCTAACCGCAAATGTGCGGACCTAACCACAAATGTGCGGACCTCACCGCAATTGTGCGGACCTAACCGAAAATCTGCGGACCTAACCGCAAATGTGCGGACCTAACCGCAAATGTGCGTACCTAACCGCAAATGTGCGAACCTAATCGCAAATGTGCCGTAATAACCGCAAATATGCAGACCTAACACCAAATGTGCGGACCTAACCGCAAATATGCGGACCTAACCGCAGATGTGCGGACCTAACAGCAAATGTGCGGTCCTAACCGCAAATGTGCCGTAATAACCGCAAATATGCAGACCTAACCGAAAATGTGCGGACCTATCCGAAAATGTGCGGACCTAACCGAAAATGTGCGGACATAACCGCAAATGTGCGGACCTCACCGCAAATATGCGGACCTCACCGCAAATGTGCGGACCTAACCGCAAATGTGCGGACCTAACCGCAAATGTGCCGACCTAACCACAAATGTGCCGAAATAACCGCAAATATGCAGACCTAACCCCAAATGTGCGGACCTAACCGCAAATGTGAAGACCTAACCGAAAATGTGCGGACCTAACCGCAAATGTGCGTACCTAACCGCAAATGTGCGGACCTAATCGCAAATGTGCCGTAATAACCGCAAATGTGCGGACCTAACCGCAAATGTGCGGACCACACCGCAAATGTGTGGACCTAACCGCAAATATGCAGACCTAACCGCAAATGTGCGGACCTAATCGCGAATGTGCGGACCTAATCGCAAATGTGCCGTAATAACCGAAAATGTGCGGACCTATCCGCAAATGTACGGACCTAACCGCAAATGTGCGGACCTAACCGAAAATGTGCGGACCTAACCGCAAATGTGCGGACCTAATCGCAAATGTGCCGTAATAACCGAAAATGTGCGGACCTATCCGCAAATGTACGGACCTCACCGCAAATGTGCGGACCTAACCGAAAATGTGCGGACCTAACCGCAAATTAGCGGACCTAACCGCAAATGTGCGTACCTAACCGCAAATGTGCGGACCTAATCGCAAATGTGCCGTAATAACAGCAAATATGCAGACCTAACACCAAATGTGCGGACCTATCCGCAAATGTGCGGACTTGACCGCAAATGTGCCGAAATAACCGCAAATATGCAGAGCTAACCCCAAATGTGCAGACCTAACCGCAAATATGCGGACCTAACCGCAGATGTGCGGACCTAACAGCAAATGTGCGGTCCTAACCGCAAATGTGCCGTAATAACCGCAAATATGCAGACCTAACCGAAAATGTGCGGACCTAACCGAAAATGTGCGGACATAACCGCAAATATGCAGACCTAACCCCAAATGTGCAGACCTAACCGCAAATGTGCGGACCTAACAGCAAATGTGCGAACCTAACCGAAAATGTGCGGACCTAACCGCAAATGTGCGGTCCTAACCGCAAATGTGCGGACCTACCCACAAATGTGCGGACCTAACCGCAAATGTGCGGACCTCACCGCAAATGTGTGGACCTAACCGCAAATGTGCGGACCTAATCGCAAATGTGCCGTAATAACCGCAAATATGCAGACCTAACCCCAAATGTGCAGACCTTACCGCAAATGTGCGGACCTAACAGCAAATGTGCGGACCTAACCGCAAATGTGCGGACCTATCCGCAAATGTGCGGACTTGACCGCAAATGTGCCGAAATAACCGCAAATATGCAGACCTAACCCCAAATGTGCAGACCTAACCGCAAATATGCAGACCTAACCGCAAATGTGCGGACCTAACCGCAAATGTGCGGACCTAATCGCAAATGTGCCGTAATAACCGAAAATGTGCGGACCTATCCGCAAATGTACGGACCTCACCGCAAATGTATGGACCTAACCGCAAATGTGCGTACCTAACCGCAAATGTGCGGACCTAATCGCAAATGTGCCGTAATAACCGCAAATATGCAGACCTAACCGCAAATGTGCAGACCTAACCGCAAATGTACGGACCTAACCGCAAATGTGCGGACCTAACCGCAAATGTGCGGACCTAATCGCAAATGTGCCGTAATAACCGCAAATATGCAGACCTAACCCCAAATGTGCGGACCTGTCCGCAAATGTGCGGACTTGACCGCAAATGTGCCGAAATAACCGCAAATATGCAGACCTAACCGCAAATGTGCGGACCTCACCGCAAATGTGTGGACCTAACCGCAAATATGCAGACCTAACCGCAAATGTGCGGACCTAACCGCAAATGTGCGGACCTAATCGCAAATGTGCCGTAATAACCGAAAATGTGCGGACCTATCCGCAAATGTACGGACCTCACCGCAAATGTATGGACCTAACCGCAAATGTGCGTACCTAACCGCAAATGTCCGGACCTAATCGCAAATGTGCCGTAATAACCGCAAATATGCAGACCTAACCGCAAATGTGCAGACCTAACCGCAAATGTGCGGACCTCACCGCAATTGTGCGGACCTAACCGAAAATCTGCGGACCTAACCGCAAATGTGCGGACCTAACCGCAAATGTGCCGTAATAACCGCAAATATGCAGACCTAACCGCAAATGTGCGGACCTAATCGCAAATGTGCCGTAATAACCGCAAATGTGCGGACCTAACCGCAAATGTGCGGACCTCACCGCAAATGTGTGGACCTAACCGCAAATATGCAGACCTAACCGCAAATGTGCGGACCTAACCGCAAATGTGCGGACCTAATCGCAAATGTGCCGTAATAACCGAAAATGTGCGGACCTAACCGCAGATGTGCGGACCTAACCGCTAATGTGCGGACTTAATCGCAAATGTGCCGTAATAACCGCAAATATGCAGACCTAACCGAAAATGTGCGGACCTATCCGAAAATGTGCGGACCTAACCGAAAATGTGCGGACCTAACCGTAAATGTGCGGACCTAATCGCAAATGTGCCGTAATAACCGCAAATATGCAGACCTAAC
The DNA here is from genome assembly GCA_916610255.1 of Lasioglossum lativentre. Classification (NCBI taxonomy): domain Eukaryota; kingdom Metazoa; phylum Arthropoda; class Insecta; order Hymenoptera; family Halictidae; genus Lasioglossum; species Lasioglossum lativentre. Next base: position 67,675 of record CAKAJI010000226.1, on the reverse strand, counting down.
CCCATATGTGCAGACCTAACCGCAAATGTGCGGACCTAACAGCAAATGTGCGGACCTAACCGCAAATGTTCGGACCTAATCGCAAATGTGCCGTAATAACCGCAAATATGCAGACCTAACCGAAAATGTGCGGACCTATCCGAAAATGTGCGGACCTAACCGAAAATGTGCAGACCTAACCGCAAATATGCGGACCTAACCGCAGATGTGCGGACCTAACAGCAAATGTGCGGTCCTAACCGCAAATGTGCCGTAATAACCGCAAATATGCAGACCTAACCGAAAATGTGCGGACCTATCCGAAAATGTGCGGACCTAACCGAAAATGTGCGGACATAACCGCAAATGTGCGGACCTCACCGCAAATATGCGGACCTCACCGCAAATGTGCGGACTTGACCGCAAATGTGCCGAAATAACCGCAAATATGCAGACCTAACCGCAAATGTGCGGACCTCACCGCAAATGTGTGGACCTAACCGCAAATATGCAGACCTAACCGCAAATGTGCGGACCTAACCGCAAATGTGCGGACCTAATCGCAAATGTGCCGTAATAACCGAAAATGTGCGGACCTATCCGCAAATGTACGGACCTCACCGCAAATGTATGGACCTAACCGCAAATGTGCGTACCTAACCGCAAATGTGCGGACCTAATCGCAAATGTGCCGTAATAACCGCAAATATGCAGACCTAACCGCAAATGTGCAGACCTAACCGCAAATGTACGGACCTAACCGCAAATGTGCGGACCTAACCGCAAATGTGCGGACCTAATCGCAAATGTGCCGTAATAACCGCAAATGTACGGACCTAACCGCAAATGTGCGGACCTAACCGCAAATGTGCGGACCTCACCGCAAATATGCGGACCTCACCGCAAATGTGCGGACCTAACCGCAAATGTGCGGACCTAATCGCAAATGTGCCGTAATAACCGCAAATATGCAGACCTAACCCCAAATGTGCAGACCTAACCACAAATGTGCGGACCTCACCGCAATTGTGCGGACCTAACCGAAAATCTGCGGACCTAACCGCAAATGTGCGGACCTAACCGCAAATGTGCGTACCTAACCGCAAATGTGCGGACCTAATCGCAAATGTGCCGTAATAACCGCAAATATGCAGACCTAACACCAAATGTGCGGACCTATCCGCAAATGTGGGGACTTGACCGCAAATGTGCCGAAATAACCGCAAATATGCAGAGCTAACCCCAAATGTGCAGACCTAACCGCAAATATGCGGACCTAACCGCAAATGTGCGGACCTCACCGCAAATATGCGGACCTCACCGCAAATGTGCGGACCTAACCGCAAATGTGCGGACCTAATCGCAAATGTGCCGTAATAACCGCAAATATGCAGACCTAACCGCAAATGTGCAGACCTAACCGCAAATGTACGGACCTAACCGCAAATGTGCGGACCTAACCGCAAATGTGCGGGACCTAATCGCAATGTGCCGTAATAACCGCAAATATGCAGACCTAACCGAAAATGTGCGGACCTATCCGAAAATGTGCGGACCTAAACCGAAAATGTGCGGACCTAACCGCAAATGTGCGGACCTAATCGCAAATGTGCCGTAATAACCGCGAATATGCAGACCTAACCCCAAATGTGCAGACCTAACCACAAATGTGCGGACCTCACCGCAATTGTGCGGACCTAACCGAAAATCTGCGGACCTAACCGCAAATGTGCGGACCTAACCGCAAATGTGCGGACCTAATCGCAAATGTGCCGTAATAACCGCAAATATGCAGACCTAACACCAAATGTGCGGACCTATCCGCAAATGTGCGGACTTGACCGCAAATGTGCCGAAATAACCGCAAATGTGCAGACCTAACCGCAAATATGCGGACCTAACCGCAGATGTGCGGACCTAACAGCAAATGTGCGGTCCTAACCGCAAATGTGCCGTAATAACCGCAAATATGCAGACCTAACCGAAAATGTGCGGACCTAACCGAAAATGTGCGGACATAACCGCAAATGTGCGGACCTCACCGCAAATATGCGGACCTCACCGCAAATGTGCGGACCTAACCGCAAATGTGCGGACCTAACCGCAAATGTGCCGACCTAACCACAAATGTGCGGACCTAACCGCAAATGTGCGGACCTCACCGCAAATGTGTGGACCTAACCGCAAATGTGCGGACCTAATCGCAAATGTGCCGTAATAACCGCAAATATGCAGACCTCACCCCAAATGTGCAGACCTTACCGCAAATGTGCGGACCTAACAGCAAATGTGCGGACCTAACCGCAAATGTGCGGACCTATCCGCAAATGTGGGGACTTGACCGCAAATGTGCCGAAATAACCGCAAATATGCAGACCTAACCCAAAATGTGCAGACCTAAGCGCAAATGTGCGGACCTATCAGCAAATGTGCGGACCTAACCGCAAATGTGCGGACCTAACCGCAAATGTGCGAACCTAATCGCAAATGTGCCGTAATAACCGCAAATATGCAGACCTAACCCCAAATGTGCAGACCTAACCGCAAATGTGCGGACCTATCCGCAAATGTGCGGACCTAACCGCAAATGTGCGGACCTAATCGCAAATGTGCCGTAATAACCGCAAATATGCAGACCTAACCGCAAATGTGCATACCTATCCGCAATTGTGCGGACCTAACCGCAAATGTGCGGACCTAACCGCAAATGTGCGGACCTAATAACAAATGTGCCGTAATAACCGCAAATATGCAGACCTAACCCCCAAATGTGCAGACCTAACCGCAAATGTGCGGACCTAACAGCAAATGTGCGGACCTAACCGCAAATGTGCGGACCTAACCGCAAATGTGCGGACCTAACCGCAAATGTGCGAACCTAATCGCAAATGTGCCGTAATAACCGCAAATATGCAGACCTATCCCAAATGTGCAGACCTAACCGCAAAATGTGCGGACCTAACCGCAAATGTGCGGACTAACCGCAAATGTGCGGACCTAATCGCAAATGTGCCGAAATAACCGCAAATATGCAGACCTAACCGCAAATGTGCATACCTATCCGCAAATGTGCGGACCTAACCGCAAATGTGCGGACCTAACCGCAAATATGCAGACCTAATCGCAAATGTGCCGTAATAACTGCAAATATGCAGACCTAACCGAAAATGTGCGGACCTATCCGAAAATGTGCGGACCTCACCGCAAATGTGTGGACCTAACCGCAAATATGCAGACCTAACCGCAAATGTGCGGACCTAACCGCAAATGTGCGGACCTAATAACAAATGTGCCGTAATAACCGCAAATATGCAGACCTAACCCCAAATGTGCAGACCTAACCGCAAATGTGCGGACCTAACCGCAAATGTGCGGACCTAACCGCAAATGTGCAGACCTAACCGCAAATGTGCGGACCTAACAGCAAATGTGCGGACCTAACCGCAAATGTGCGGACTTAATCGCAAATGTGCCGTAATAACCGCAAATATGCAGACCTAACCGAAAATGTGCGGACCTATCCGAAAATGTGCGGACCTCACCGCAAATGTGTGGACCTAACCGCAAATATGCAGACCTAACCGCAAATGTGCGGACCTAACCGCAAATGTGCGGACCTAATCGCAAATGTGCCGTAATAACCGAAAATGTGCGGACCTAACCGCAAATGTGCGGACCTAACCGCAAATGTGCGGACCTAACCGCAAATGTGCGGACCTAATCGCAAATGTGCCGTAATAACCGCAAATATGCAGACCTAACCCCAAATGTGCGGACCTGTCCGCAAATGTGCGGACTTGACCGCAAATGTGCCGAAATAACCGCAAATATGCAGACCTAACCCCAAATGTGCAGACCTAACCGCAAATGTGCGGACCTAACCGCAAATGTGCGGACCTAACCGCAAATGTGCGGACCTAACCGCAAATGTGCGTACCTAACCGCAAATGTGCGGACCTAATCGCAAATGTGCCGTAATAACCGCAAATATGCAGACCTAACACCAAATGTGCGGACCTATCCGCAAATGTGCGGACTTGACCGCAAATGTGCCGAAATAACCGCAAATATGCAGAGCTAACCCCAAATGTGCAGACCTAACCGCAAATATGCGGACCTAACCGCAGATGTGCGGACCTAACAGCAAATGTGCGGTCCTAACCGCAAATGTGCCGTAATAACCGCAAATATGCAGACCTAACCGAAAATGTGCGGACCTATCCGAAAATGTGCGGACCTAACCGAAAATGTGCGGACCTAACCGCAAATGTGCGGACCTCACCGCAAATGTGCGGACCTCACCGCAAATGTGTGGACCTAACCGCAAATGTGCGGACCTAATCGCAAATGTGCCGTAATAACCGCAAATATGCAGACCTAACCCCAAATGTGCAGACCTAACCGCAAATGTGCGGACCTAACAGCAAATGTGCGGACCTAACCGCAAATGTGCGGACCTAACCGCAAATGTGCGGACCTAACCGCAAATGTGCGAACCTAATCGCAAATGTGCCGTAATAACCGCAAATATGCAGACCTAACCCCAAATGTGCAGACCTAACCGCAAATGTGCGGACCTAACCGCAAATGTGCGGACCTAACCGCAAATGTGCGGACCTAATCGCAAATGTGCCGTAATAACCGCAAATATGCAGACCTAACCGCAAATGTGCATACCTATCCGCAAATGTGCGGACCTAACCGCAAATGTGCGGACCTAACCGCAAATATGCGGACCTAATCGCAAATGTGCCGTAATAACTGCAAATATGCAGACCTAACCGAAAATGTGCGGACCTATCCGAAAATGTGCGGACCTCACCGCAAATGTGTGGACCTAACCGCAAATATGCAGACCTAACCGCAAATGTGCGGACCTAACCGCAAATGTGCGGACCTAATAACAAATGTGCCGTAATAACCGCAAATATGCAGACCTAACCCCAAATGTGCAGACCTAACCGCAAATGTGCGGACCTAACAGCAAATGTGCGGACCTAACCGCAAATGTGCAGACCTAACCGCAAATGTGCGGACCTAACAGCAAATGTGCGGACCTAACCGCAAATGTGCGGACCTAATCGCAAATGTGCCGTAATAACCGCAAATATGCAGACCTAACCGAAAATGTGCGGACCTATCCGAAAATGTGCGGACCTCACCGCAAATGTGTGGACCTAACCGCAAATATGCAGACCTAACCGCAAATGTGCGGACCTAACCGCAAATGTGCGGACCTAATCGCAAATGTGCCGTAATAACCGAAAATGTGCGGACCTAACCGCAAATGTGCGGACCTAACCGCAAATGTGCGGACCTAACCGCAAATGTGCGGACCTAATCGCAAATGTGCCGTAATAACCGCAAATATGCAGACCTAACCCCAAATGTGCGGACCTATCCGCAAATGTGCGGACTTGACCGCAAATGTGCCGAAATAACCGCAAATATGCAGACCTAACCCCAAATGTGCAGACCTAACCGCAAATATGCGGACCTAACCGCAAATGTGCGGACCTAACCGCAAATGTGCGGACCTAACCGCAAATGTGCGTACCTAACCGCAAATGTGCGGACCTAATCGCAAATGTGCCGTAATAACCGCAAATATGCAGACCTAACACCAAATGTGCGGACCTATCCGCAAATGTGCGGACTTGACCGCAAATGTGCCGAAATAACCGCAAATATGCAGAGCTAACCCCAAATGTGCAGACCTAACCGCAAATATGCGGACCTAACCGCAGATGTGCGGACCTAACAGCAAATGTGCGGTCCTAACCGCAAATGTGCCGTAATAACCGCAAATATGCAGACCTAACCGAAAATGTGCGGACCTATCCGAAAATGTGCGGACCTAACCGAAAATGTGCGGACATAACCGCAAATGTGCGGACCTCACCGCAAATATGCGGACCTCACCGCAAATGTGTGGACCTAACCGCAAATGTGCGGACCTAATCGCAAATGTGCCGTAATAACCGAAAATGTGCGGACCTATCCGAAAATGTGCGGACCTAACCGAAAATGTGCGGACCTAACCGCAAATGTGCGGACCTAATCGCAAATGTGCCGTAATAACCGCGAATATGCAGACCTAACCCCAAATGTGCAGACCTAACCACAAATGTGCGGACCTCACCGAAAATGTGCGGACCTCACCGCAAATGTGTGGACCTAACCGCAAATATGCAGACCTAACCGCAAATGTGCGGACCTAACCGCAAATGTGCGGACCTAATAACAAATGTGCCGTAATAACCGCAAATATGCAGACCTAACCCCAAATGTGCAGACCTAACCGCAAATGTGCGGACCTAACAGCAAATGTGCGGACCTAACCGCAAATGTGCAGACCTAACCGCAAATGTGCGGACCTAACAGCAAATGTGCGGACCTAACCGCAAATGTGCGGACCTAATCGCAAATGTGCCGTAATAACCGCAAATATGCAGACCTAACCGAAAATGTGCGGACCTATCCGAAAATGTGCGGACCTCACCGCAAATGTGTGGACCTAACCGCAAATATGCAGACCTAACCGCAAATGTGCGGACCTAACCGCAAATGTGCGGACCTAATCGCAAATGTGCCGTAATAACCGAAAATGTGCGGACCTAACCGCAAATGTGCGGACCTAACCGCAAATGTGCGGACCTAACCGCAAATGTGCGGACCTAATCGCAAATGTGCCGTAATAACCGCAAATATGCAGACCTAACCCCAAATGTGCGGACCTGTCCGCAAATGTGCGGACTTGACCGCAAATGTGCCGAAATAACCGCAAATATGCAGACCTAACCCCAAATGTGCAGAGCTAACCGCAAATATGCGGACCTAACCGCAGATGTGCGGACCTAACCGCAAATGTGCGGACCTAACCGCAAATGTGCGTACCTAACCGCAAATGTGCGGACCTAATCGCAAATGTGCCGTAATAACCGCAAATATGCAGACCTAACACCAAATGTGCGGACCTATCCGCAAATGTGCGGACTTGACCGCAAATGTGCCGAAATAACCGCAAATATGCAGAGCTAACCCCAAATGTGCAGACCTAACCGCAAATATGCGGACCTAACCGCAGATGTGCGGACCTAACAGCAAATGTGCGGTCCTAACCGCAAATGTGCCGTAATAACCGCAAATATGCAGACCTAACCGAAAATGTGCGGACCTATCCGAAAATGTGCGGACCTAACCGAAAATGTGCGGACATAACCGCAAATGTGCGGACCTCACCGCAAATATGCGGACCTCACCGCAAATGTGTGGACCTAACCGCAAATGTGCGGACCTAATCGCAAATGTGCCGTAATAACCGCAAATATGCAGACCTAACCCCAAATGTGCAGACCTAACCGCAAATGTGCTGACCTAACAGCAAATGTGCGGACCTAACCGCAAATGTGCGGACCTAACCGCAAATGTGCGGACCTAACCGCAAATGTGCGAACCTAATCGCAAATGTGCCGTAATAACCGCAAATATGCAGACCTAACCCCAAATGTGCAGACCTAACCGCAAATGTGCGGACCTATCCGCAAATGTGCGGACCTAACCGCAAATGTGCGGACCTAATCGCAAATGTGCCGTAATAACCGCAAATATGCAGACCTAACCGCAAATGTGCATACCTATCCGCAAATGTGCGGACCTAACCGCAAATGTGCGGACCTAACCGCAAATATGCGGACCTAATCGCAAATGTGCCGTAATAACTGCAAATATGCAGACCTAACCGAAAATGTGCGGACCTATCCGAAAATGTGCGGACCTCACCGCAAATGTGTGGACCTAACCGCAAATATGCAGACCTAACCGCAAATGTGCGGACCTAACCGCAAATGTGCGGACCTAATAACAAATGTGCCGTAATAACCGCAAATATGCAGACCTAACCCCAAATGTGCAGACCTAACCGCAAATGTGCGGACCTAACAGCAAATGTGCGGACCTAACCGCAAATGTGCAGACCTAACCGCAAATGTGCGGACCTAACAGCAAATGTGCGGACCTAACCGCAAATGTGCGGACTTAATCGCAAATGTGCCGTAATAACCGCAAATATGCAGACCTAACCGAAAATGTGCGGACCTATCCGAAAATGTGCGGGCCTCACCGCAAATGTGTGGACCTAACCGCAAATATGCAGACCTAACCGCAAATGTGCGGACCTAACCGCAAATGTGCGGACCTAATCGCAAATGTGCCGTAATAACCGAAAATGTGCGGACCTATCCGCAAATGTGCGGACCTAACCGCAAATGTGCGGACCTAACCGCAAATGTGCGGACCTAATCGCAAATGTGCCGTAATAACCGCAAATATGCAGACCTAACCCCAAATGTGCGGACCTGTCCGCAAATGTGCGGACTTGACCGCAAATGTGCCGAAATAACCGCAAATATGCAGACCTAACCCCAAATGTGCAGACCTAACCGCAAATGTGCGGACCTAACCGCAAATGTGCGGACCTAACCGCAAATGTGCGGACCTAACCGCAAATGTGCGTACCTAACCGCAAATGTGCGGACCTAATCGCAAATGTGCCGTAATAACCGCAAATATGCAGACCTAACACCAAATGTGCGGACCTATCCGCAAATGTGCGGACTTGACCGCAAATGTGCCGAAATAACCGCAAATATGCAGAGCTAACCCCAAATGTGCAGACCTAACCGCAAATATGAGGACCTAACCGCAGATGTGCGGACCTAACAGCAAATGTGCGGTCCTAACCGCAAATGTGCCGTAATAACCGCAAATATGCAGACCTAACCGAAAATGTGCGGACCTATCCGAAAATGTGCGGACCTAACCGAAAATGTGCGGACATAACCGCAAATGTGCGGACCTCACCGCAAATATGCGGACCTCACCGCAAATGTGTGGACCTAACCGCAAATGTGCGGACCTAATCGCAAATGTGCCGTAATAACCGAAAATGTGCGGACCTATCCGAAAATGTGCGGACCTAACCGAAAATGTGCGGACCTAACCGCAAATGTGCGGACCTAATCGCAAATGTGCCGTAATAACCGCGAATATGCAGACCTAACCCCAAATGTGCAGACCTAACCACAAATGTGCGGACCTCACCGCAATTGTGCGGACCTAACCGAAAATCTGCGGACCTAACCGCAAATGTGCGGACCTAACCGCAAATGTGCGTACCTAACCGCAAATGTGCGGACCTAATCGCAAATGTGCCGTAATAACCGCAAATATGCAGACCTAACACCAAATGTGCGGACCTATCCGCAAATGTGCGGACTTGACCGCAAATGTGCCGAAATAACCGCAAATATGCAGAGCTAACCCCAAATGTGCAGACCTAACCGCAAATATGCGGACCTAACCGCAGATGTGCGGACCTAACAGCAAATGTGCGGTCCTAACCGCAAATGTGCCGTAATAACCGCAAATATGCAGACCTAACCGAAAATGTGCGGACCTATCCGAAAATGTGCGGACCTAACCGAAAATGTGCGGACATAACCGCAAATGTGCGGACCTCACCGCAAATATGCGGACCTCACCGCAAATGTGCGGACCTAACCGCAAATGTGCGGACCTAACCGCAAATGTGCCGACCTAACCACAAATGTGCCAAAATAACCGCAAATATGCAGACCTAACCCCAAATGTGCAGACCTAACCGCAAATGTGCGGACCTAACAGCAAATGTGCGAACCTAACCGAAAATGTGCGGACCTAACCGCAAATGTGCCGTAATAACCGCAAATATGCAGACCTAACCCCAAATGTGCAGACCTTACCGCAAATGTGCGGACCTAACAGCAAATGTGCGGACCTAACCGCAAATGTGCGGACCTATCCGCAAATGTGGGGACTTGACCGCAAATGTGCCGAAATAACCGCAAATATGCAGACCTAACCCCAAATATGCAGACCTAACCCCAAATGTGCAGACCTAAGCGCAAATGTGCGGACCTATCCGCAAATGTGCGGACCTAACCGCAAATGTGCGGACCTAACCGCAAATGTGCGAACCTAATCGCAAATGTGCCGTAATAACCGCAAATATGCAGACCTAACCCCAAATGTGCAGACCTAACCGCAAATGTGCGGACCTATCCGCAAATGTGCGGACCTAACCGCAAATGTGCGGACCTAATCGCAAATGTACCGTAATAACCGCAAATATGCAGACCTAACCGCAAATGTGCATACCTATCCGCAAATGTGCGGACCTAACCGCAAATGTGCGGACCTAACCGCAAATGTGCGGACCTAATAACAAATGTGCCGTAATAACCGCAAATATGCAGACCTAACCCCAAATGTGCAGACCTAACCGCAAATGTGCGGACCTAACAGCAAATGTGCGGACCTAACCGCAAATGTGCGGACCTAACCGCAAATGTGCGGACCTAACCGCAAATGTGCGAACCTAATCGCAAATGTGCCGTAATAACCGCAAATATGCAGACCTAACCCCAAATGTGCAGACCTTACCGCAAATGTGCGGACCTAACAGCAAATGTGCGGACCTAACCGCAAATGTGCGGACCTATCCGCAAATGTGGGGACCTAAGCGCAAATGTGCGGACCTATCCGCAAATGTGCGGACCTAACCGCAAATGTGCGGACCTAACCGCAAATGTGCGAACCTAATCGCAAATGTGCCGTAATAACCGCAAATATGCAGACCTAACCCCAAATGTGCAGACCTAACCGCAAATGTGCGGACCTATCCGCAAATGTGCGGACCTAACCGCAAATGTGCGGACCTAATCGCAAATGTGCCGTAATAACCGCAAATATGCAGACCTAACCGCAAATGTGCATACCTATCCGCAAATGTGCGGACCTAACCGCAAATGTGCGGACCTAACCGCAAATGTGCGGACCTAATAACAAATGTGCCGTAATAACCGCAAATATGCAGACCTAACCCCAAATGTGCAGACCTAACCGCAAATGTGCGGACCTAACAGCAAATGTGCGGACCTAACCGCAAATGTGCGGACCTAACCGCAAATGTGCGGACCTAACCGCAAATGTGCGAACCTAATCGCAAATGTGCCGTAATAACCGCAAATATGCAGACCTAACCCCAAATGTGCAGACCTAACCGCAAATGTGCGGACCTATCCGCAAATGTGCGGACCTAACCGCAAATGTGCGGACCTAATCGCAAATGTGCCGTAATAACTGCAAATATGCAGACCTAACCGAAAATGTGCGGACCTAACCGAAAATGTGCGGACCTATCCGAAAATGTGCGGACCTAACCGAAAATGTGCGGACATAACCGCAAATGTGCGGACCTCACCGCAAATATGCGGACCTCACCGCAAATGTGCGGACCTAACCGCAAATGTGCGGACCTAACCGCAAATGTGCCGACCTAACCACAAATGTTCGGCTGCGCCGGGTGAACTTTTATGGTAGGGACACCCTCATTGCACACTGGGCCCGGTACGTGACTTATTGTAATTCGGCTACGGCGTTGGGCCTGTCTTCGCCATTTAATTGCCGTCCGTATTCGGGTACCTTCGATTCCGTCCCTACCATAAAACGCTTAAAAATATTCGTTCTTTAGATCCAGCGCAACCGACGAGTGTTGCAGCACATTTGGCTTCCAGATGACAGGAAAATCCCAGGGTTTGGTCGCCAAATGTGCGACCTTGGCATACCTCCGTTTTCGGTTCCGTCCACCCCCAAACCGTCTCAAGGTGGGGGTGAATTTGCTAAGGGTAGGAGTAGGGTTACCTTTCCTATAAATAAGGGAACTTTCTGTCCTCCGACACAGTTCATTTGTAAAGTCAAGACCACGCTCATAGACCAGTCATTAACCACCGTATATTTCATATCGATGACATCAATATATCGTTATATCTTGCTAAAACTGTTGAAATATATTTTGTTAAGTTAAATCATCGTGTTTCGTGTCAACATCTTATTAACCCTATCCCTGTAAATAGTGATAGGGTCCAACGTGATTCGCGACAACGAATAAATTCGGAACGGAAAGTTACGCCCTCCGTTTGACTTCGAAAAGGTCTAGTCGAGGACGCGTTCGCATAACATTTAATGGTCCTTCGAGCCGGATCTACAATACGTGTGGATTCCATAAGTGAAAGTGTACAAACAAACAGTTCAAGGGATAGTACACTACATCAAGATATTGTGTCTGAGTTTAATTCAAGTCCACATTGACATATAGTCGCTTCATTAATAGCGAACTCTCACCAGCGATCCACATTCGATCGCAGCAACAACACGGGATTATCTAGTCAGCAATCTACAACTGTCCAGCACCTTCACCACGGAGCAGTCAAGAGACAGGACGTCGTCGCAGCAACTCTGAAATCCTCGCGTCACAAAGGTAGACTCGTATTTTATTGCCAATTCCTATTTTCCTACAATGCCGAAACTTCCGGAACCGTCTACCTCACATGGCATAAGCAGCAGTACTCTGCGACGCAAACGGGGCAACATTATCGGGCATATCACTTCATTCGCGAAAGTAGTAGATAACGCACGTAATCCTGAACAACGCGACGTAGGGCTTTTACGATCACATTTAGACAGCTTAAAGGAAATATTCACGCGGTTCGATGACATTCAATCAGAATTAGAAGAACTCGATGAATCCGAGGAACCACGTCGTTATGAAATTCACAACGACTACGTAGAAGTTATCGCACGCGCCAACGCACTCATTGAGCCAGAATACGGGAACCCGCCTTCGCAACGAAATACGACCGACTCACCCACGGCTTCCGTGACGGCCCCCATGGCAATTAAACTCCCTGAAATGCGTTTGCCGACGTTCAACGGGGAAATCGAGAAATGGGCTTCGTATTTCGACAGTTTTTCATCGATGATCGACCAAAACATTGATTTAACGCCGGTGCAAAAACTACAGTATCTGCGATCAACTCTTACCGGAAAGGCTGCTGCGTGCATTGAATGTTTGAGCACAACGGAGACAAATTATCCCAGCGCAATAGAATTACTCAAAGAGAAATTCGACTGCAAACGTAGAGTCCTATTAACACACTGCGACGCGATTCGAGCAATACCCAAGATATCGAAAGATTCCCCTGAATCATTAGGCGATCTCGTAGACACCGTCCGTCAGAATCTGCGGTCATTAAAAAATCTCGGCATCAACATCGCGTCGTGGGATTGTATGCTTGTTTCAATTATTCTCTCGAAGATAGACCCAGACACCATGTGGCACTGGGAATTATCATTAAAGGACAAACAGATGCCATCGTATAATCATCTGCTCGAATTTTTGGAAAAACGCGCAAACTGCGCAGCAGTCCCACATCGGAAACCAGCCGCAGCATCCGAGTCGCATAACCGTGCTCCGTCCGCGAAATCGCCGTCCAAAAAACGTTCGACACGTAATTACGCCTTCGTCACCGCGACAGATTCTCGAGAGTCCGATGAACAACCCGATCGCAATGAAACATACGAGACGTTCGAGACTCCTCCGAGATGTCCGATTTGCCAGAATGCACATTCCATCTGGCGATGCGAAAGGTTCCATGCGTTCACGGTTGAGAAAAGAACTGCAGCCGTACGGAAGGCCACGCTATGTTCAAATTGCCTAAGACCAGACCACGACCAGGAAACTTGTAAGAGAGGAACCTGCAGGATATGCAACAAAAACCATCACACATTGTTGCATCAGCCGAAACGATCACCGAATTGTACGACGTGGCCTTCAGAGCGTACAGCGCCGACAGATCCACAAATAGAAACGAGCGATTGACAACGATTGCCTGAGGAATCAATGGGAATCCATCGTCAAAGGGCATTCATCGTGAACGCGGTTAATAATGACCTTCTTGTTACGGCTCAACTCCACGTGTTAGACAAGGAACACCGTCCAGTCCCTTGTCGAACGCTGATTGACACGAGGATCTCGCGAGAAGGCTCAATATACCGCGTAAGAAATGTTCAGTTCCCATTGGAGCCCTCAACGCGTTAACAACGATCGCTAAACATTACATTACTGCAACCATCCGCTCCAAAATCAACGATTACGAACGCACTTTGACATTTCTAATTATCCCAAAAATAGCATCGAGTATCCCAGATCAACCCATTGACCGTTCAACCATTAGCATTCCGAAAAACATTAAAATGGCAGATCCGCATTTTCATCACCCAGCATCAGTCGATTTGCTACTCGGCTCCGGTGCTTCCTTATCACTTTTGAGTGTCGGGCAAATCAATCTGTCGCCTCCTGGTGGACCGGATTTATATTTACAAAAAACCCGACTCGGGTGGGTTATTGGAGGTAGTCCTACAACTTCATCTGGTACGGAACGCACATCGTGTCACGCAACTTCTACTCTCCAATTCGATCTTGCACAGTTTTGGGAAATTGAGGAAGGTCCACAGATTCAGCACCTTTCAGATTCAGATAAAAGCTGCGAGATGCACTTTCAGCAACATACGAAGCGAAACGCTAACGGCCGATACATCGTAGCGCTCCCGTTCAATCACAAAATCAAACAACTGGGCGAATCAAAATCGCAAGCGTTGAAACGATTTTATTCGCTAGAACGAAAATTACAACGTGACGCCACATTAAGCAAGGAGTATCACGCAGTCATGAACGAATACCTGAATCTTGGACACATGGAAAGGATTCCAGAAAATCAAGACTCATCCAACGGATACTACCTGCCCCACCATGGGGTCGTAAAGGTCACGAGCGAAACGACTAAACTTCGAGTCGTTTTCGATGCCTCTGCAGCCACGAGCACCGGTAATTCATTAAACGATGCGCTCCACACTGGACCAAAACTTCAGGATGATCTGATATACATACTTCTCAGATTCCGCATTCATCGATACGTTCTCACGGGGGATATCGAGAAAATGTATAGACAGTTCCTGATTCGCGATGAAGACCAGAAATATCAACGCATCCTTTGGCGTGATACGAACGGGCAAATTCAAACGTATCAACTGAAAACCGTCACATTTGGAATCTCGGCCGCCCCATATTTGGCCATTCGCTGTCTCACACAGCTCGCTCATGACGAAGAGCATCGCTTCCCTCACGCAGCCAGAATTCTGCTCCGCGACTTCTACGTAGACGACGCACTCACCGGAGCATCAACGATCGAGGAAGCATGTACGCTTCGTGACGACTTAATACAATTGCTTGAATTAGCAGGGCTCAATATTCGTCAATGGGCTGCAAATCACGAAGCACTTTTAGATGGGTTATCGGACCAATCGATTAACAAGAAACTGCATCTCGGCAAATCGTCTACGCTGAAAACCTTGGGAATCGTTTGGAATTCATCAGATGACACCATATCTTACGAGGTTAAAACATCACCCATGACCTCGCACATCACCAAGCGGTCCATCGCGTCAGAGATCGCCAAGATCTATGACCCATTAGGCCTTATTGGACCCGTCATCATCATGGCCAAGATTCTGTTACAAAGGATCTGGACCATTAAAACAGACTGGGACGAATCCTTGCCGATGGACATTCATACCGAATGGATTCAATTTTACAAACAATTACCATTGTTGAACAACACCGTTTTTCATCGGAGAACCATCCTCAACTCTCCCATCAAGACCGAACTACACGGATTTTGCAATGCGAGTGAGAAGGCCTACGGGGCTTGCCTATATGTCCGTTCAATAGACGCACACGGCCACACACACGTAGAGCTTCTCATAGCAAAATCTAAAGTAGCACCACTGAAAACGCAATCCATTCCCCGACTTGAACTTTGTGGTTCCCTACTTCTGACCTCATTGGTTACCACAGTCAAACGAGGACTACACGTGGATATACAAAGTACTACATTTTGGACCGATTCCACTATAGTCCTTCATTGGCTGCAAATGTCTCCAAGCACATTAAAAACCTTCGTCGCGAACAGGGTGTCTGAAATCCAGACAAGAACCAATGTCATAGATTGGCGGCACGTCCCGACTTTGGACAATCCTGCGGATCTCATATCGCGAGGTCAAAGTCCAGAAGATTTCCTTCGGCCATCCATCTGGCATCAGGGACCAAGGTGGCTGCGAGAAGAAGAAAATGAATGGCCAATCACCAAACAAATACATTGCAGCAACATTCCAGAGCAGAAGATAGCAACATGTTTAACTACAACGACCTTCGATACTAGCATCTTTGACAATTACTCCTCATGGACTAAGATGCAACGGATCGTCGCTCGATGTCTGCGCTGGAAGAAAACAAACACAGAAAGGGGTAACTTGACAGTATCGGAACTCAGGAACGCTCATAACATACTCATCAAACTTCTGCAAAAACTACATTTTCCCAAGGAATTACGGCGCCTTCTGTCAATGACACAAACATCGGGGGAAAACTCCAACCACTCAATCCCTTTGTGGATAAGGAAGGCATACTACGAGTCGGGGGCCGATTGAAACATTCATTAATGCCATTTTCTCAACGTC
Source organism: Lasioglossum lativentre (assembly GCA_916610255.1). Lineage (NCBI taxonomy): Eukaryota > Metazoa > Arthropoda > Insecta > Hymenoptera > Halictidae > Lasioglossum > Lasioglossum lativentre. Next base: position 51,241 of record CAKAJI010000226.1, on the reverse strand, counting down.
ACCCAATAATCCTACCAAAGTCACGCATAACTACCATTATTATAGAAGCAGAACATCGAGCTCAATTACATGCAGGTGTTCAAAACACGTTATATTCAATTAGACGCCGCTACTGGCCCATCGACGGTCGAAGCCAGGTATGGAAGGCCATAAAAACCTGTCTACGTTGTCTCCGAGCTCAACCACCAGCCGTAAATTACATTATGGGTAATCTGCCTTCAGCAAGAGTCACCGAGGCTCGTCCTTTTACAAATACAGGAGTAGACTATTGCGGGCCATTCTACATTAAAGAACGTCGACACCGAAATCGAACTCGCATCAAAGTTTATGTTGCAGTTTTTGTATGCCTCGCAGTCAAGGCTATACATTTAGAACTCGTAAGTGATCTCTCAACCGATGCATTCATAGCCGCGCTTCGTAGATTCATTGCTCGCCGGGTTTGATGTATGAGTCTACATTCAGATAACGGAACTAATTTTGTCGGAGCACAAAACGAATTGAGGGAACTACGCGAACTTTTAAAATCGGATGACCACAATCAGAAGGTACAAACCTTCTTGGCAGACAAATCCATTGAGTGGAATTTTATCCCACCGTACTCACCACACTTTGGCGGTCTATGGGAAGCGGCCGTAAAGTCCTTTAAATATCATTTAACCCGCGTCGCAGGTACTGAATTATTCACATTCGAAGACTTAAACACATTAATCATCGAAATAGAGTCAATCCTAAACTCTCGACCCCTCACATCAATCTCCACTGACCCAAATGATCTCCTCGTCATAACTCCTGGTCATTTCCTTATTGGCGATTCCCTTACGAGTCTCCGCGAGCGAGATTTCACAGATACACCGTCAAACCGTCTATCCAGTTGGCAACATATACAAAAAATAAAGCAGCATTTCTGGAATCGATGGCATCGGGAATACCTGAACGAATTGACCATGCGCAGCAAGTGGACCAAAGGCGGTCACTCAATCAAGGAGGGCACTATCGTTCTTCTGAGGGAAAACAACGTTCCCCCAATGCAATGGGTCTTAGGCAGGGTAATTAATGTTTATCCGGGCTCCGACGGTATTGTTCGTACCGTGTCAGTCAAAACGGCTACGAATATACTAGATCGGAGCGTGAAACGTCTTGCACCCTTGGTTTATCAATCCGAGGACAACGATGACTGCAGTTCCACGAGTCCACCATCAACGGGAGATGGCGTACTGCCCACTAGTCAAGCTAGTGCATAATTTAAGAGCAAAGACAATAATTTAATCATAAGCACACCATTCACTATCCTAATCCATTTTATAACAATAGTATGAACATTTAGTCGTAATTACTCATATATATCTTGATCGGTATCCTCTCAAGGGGGGCAGGATGTTCGGCTGCGCCGGGTGAACTTTTATGGTAGGGACACCCTCATTGCACACTGGGCCCGGTACGTGACTTATTGTAATTCGGCTACGGCGTTGGGCCTGTCTTCGCCATTTAATTGCCGTCCGTATTCGGGTACCTTCGATTCCGACCCTACCATAAAACGCTTAAAAATATTCGTTCTTTAGATCCAGCGCAACCGACGAGTGCTGCAGCACATTTGGCTTCCAGATGACAGGAAAATCCCAGGGTTTGGTCGCCAAATGTGCGACCTTGGCATACCTCCGTTTTCGGTTCCGTCCACCCCCAAACCGTCTCAAGGTGGGGGTGAATTTGCTAAGGGTAGGAGTAGGGTTACCTTTCCTATAAATAAGGGAACTTTCTGTCCTCCGACACAGTTCATTTGTAAAGTCAAGACCACGCTCATAGACCAGTCATTAACCACCGTATATTTCATATCGATGACATCAATATATCGTTATATCTTGCTAAAACTGTTGAAATATATTTTGTTAAGTTAAATCATCGTGTTTCGTGTCAACATCTTATTAACCCTATCCCTGTAAATAGTGATAGGGTCCAACGTGATTCGCGACAACGAATAAATTCGGAACGGAAAGTTACGCCCTCCGTTTGACTTCGAAAAGGTCTAGTCGAGGACGCGTTCGCATAACAACAAATATGCCAAAATAACCGCAAATATGCAGACCTAACCCCAAATGTGCAGACCTAACCGCAAATGTGCGGACCTAACAGCAAATGTGCGAACCTAACCGAAAATGTGCGGACCTAACCGCAAATGTGCGGTCCTAACCGCAAATGTGCGGACCTACCCACAAATGTGCGGACCTAACCGCAAATGTGCGGACCTCACCGCAAATGTGTGGACCTAACCGCAAATGTGCGGACCTAATCGCAAATGTGCCGTAATAACCGCAAATATGCAGACCTAACCCCAAATGTGCAGACCTTACCGCAAATGTGCGGACCTAACAGCAAATGTGCGGACCTAACCGCAAATGTGCGGACCTATCCGCAAATGTGGGGACTTGACCGCAAATGTGCCGAAATAACCGCAAATATGCAGACATAACCCCAAATGTGCAGACCTAAGCGCAAATGTGCGGACCTATCCGCAAATGTGCGGACCTAACCGCAAATGTGCGGACCTAACCGCAAATGTGCGAACCTAATCGCAAATGTGCCGTAATAACCGCAAATATGCAGACCTAACCCCAAATGTGCAGACCTAACCGCAAATGTGCGGACCTATCCGCAAATGTGCGGACCTAACCGCAAATGTGCGGACCTAATCGCAAATGTGCCGTAATAACCGCAAATATGCAGACCTAACCGCAAATGTGCATACCTATCCGCAAATGTGCGGACCTAACCGCAAATGTGCGGACCTAACCGCAAATGTGCGGACCTAATAACAAATGTGCCGTAATAACCGCAAATATGCAGACCTAACCCCAAATGTGCAGACCTAACCGCAAATGTGCATACCTATCCGCAAATGTGCGGACCTAACCGCAAATGTGCGGACCTAACCGCAAATATGCGGACCTAATCGCAAATGTGCCGTAATAACTGCAAATATGCAGACCTAACCGAAAATGTGCGGACCTATCCGAAAATGTGCGGACCATACCGCAAATGTGTGGACCTAACCGCAAATATGCAGACCTAACCGCAAATGTGCGGACCTAACCGCAAATGTGCGGACCTAATAACAAATGTGCCGTAATAACCGCAAATATGCAGACCTAACCCCAAATGTGCAGACCTAACCGCAAATGTGCGGACCTAACAGCAAATGTGCGGACCTAACCGCAAATGTGCAGACCTAACCGCAAATGTGCGGACCTAACAGCAAATGTGCGGACCTAACCGCAAATGTGCGGACTTAATCGCAAATGTGCCGTAATAACCGCAAATATGCAGACCTAACCGAAAATGTGCGGACCTATCCGAAAATGTGCGGACCTCACCGCAAATGTGTGGACCTAACCGCAAATATGCAGACCTAACCGCAAATGTGCGGACCTAACCGCAAATGTGCGGACCTAATCGCAAATGTGCCGTAATAACCGAAAATGTGCGGACCTATCCGCATATGTGCGGACCTAACCGCAAATGTGCGGACCTAACCGCAAATGTGCGGACCTAATCGCAAATGTGCCGTAATAACCGCAAATATGCAGACCTAACCCCAAATGTGCGGACCTGTCCGCAAATGTGCGGACTTGACCGCAAATGTGCCGAAATAACCGCAAATATGCAGACCTAACCCCAAATGTGCAGACCTAACGGCAAATATGCGGACCTAACCGCAGATGTGCGGACCTAACCGCAAATGTGCGGTCCTAACCGCAAATGTGCCGAAATAACCGCAAATATGCGGACCTAACCGCAGATGTGCGGACCTAACCGCAAATGTGCGGACTTAATCGCAAATGTGCCGTAATAACCGCAAATATGCAGACCTAACCGAAAATGTGCGGACCTATCCGAAAATGTGCGGACCTCACCGCAAATGTGTGGACCTAACCGCAAATATGCAGACCTAACCGCAAATGTGCGGACCTAACCGCAAATGTGCGGACCTAATCGCAAATGTGCCGTAATAACCGAAAATGTGCGGACCTAACCGCAGATGTGCGGACCTAACCGCAAATGTGCGGACTTAATCGCAAATGTGCCGTAATAACCGCAAATATGCAGACCTAACCGAAAATGTGCGGACCTATCCGAAAATGTGCGGACCTAACCGAAAATGTGCGGACCTAACCGCAAATGTGCGGACCTAATCGCAAATGTGCCGTAATAACCGCAAATATGCAGACCTAACCCCAAATGTGCAGACCTAACCGCAAATGTGCGGACCTAACAGCAAATGTGCGGACCTAACCGCAAATGTGCGGACCTAATCGCAAATGTGCCGTAATAACCGCAAATATGCAGACCTAACCGAAAATGTGCGGACCTAACACCAAATGTGCGGACCTATCCGCAAATGTGCGGACTTGACCGCAAATGTGCCGAAATAACCGCAAATATGCAGAGCTAACCCCAAATGTGCAGACCTAACCGCAAATATGCGGACCTAACCGCAGATGTGCGGACCTAACAGCAAATGTGCGGTCCTAACCGCAAATGTGCCGTAATAACCGCAAATATGCAGACCTAACCGAAAATGTGCGGACCTAACCGAAAATGTGCGGACCTAACCGCAAATGTGCGTACCTAACCGCAAATGTGCGGACCTAATCGCAAATGTGCCGTAATAACCGCAAATGTGCGGACCTAACCGCAAATGTGCGGACTTCACCGCAAATGTGTGGACCTAACCGCAAATATGCAGACCTAACCGCAAATGTGCGGACCTAACCGCAAATGTGCGGACCTAATCGCAAATGTGCCGTAATAACCGAAAATGTGCGGACCTGTCCGCAAATGTACGGACCTCACCGCAAATGTGTGGACCTAACCGCAAATGTGCGTACCTAACCGCAAATGTGCGGACCTAATCGCAAATGTGCCGTAATAACCGCAAATATGCAGACCTAACCGCAAATGTGCAGACCTAACCGCAAATGTACGGACCTAACCGCAAATGTGCGGACCTAACCGTAAATGTGCGGACCTAATCGCAAATGTGCCGTAATAACCGCAAATATGCAGACCTAACCGAAAATGTGCGGACCTATCCGAAAATGTGCGGACCTAACCGAAAATGTGCGGACATAACCGCAAATGTGCGGACCTAATCGCAAATGTGCCGTAATAACCGCAAATATGCAGACCTAACCGAAAATGTGCGGACCTAACCGAAAATGTGCGGACCTAACCGCAAATGTGCGGACCTAATCGCAAATGTGCCGTAATAACCGCAAATATGCAGACCTAACCGCAAATGTGCGGACCTAACCGCAAATGTGCGGACCTAATCGCAAATGTGCCGTAATAACCGCAAATATGCAGACCTAACACCAAATGTGCGGACCTATCCGCAAATGTGCGGACTTGACCGCAAATGTGCCGAAATAACCGCAAATATGCAGACCTAACCCCAAATGTGCAGACCTAACCGCAAATATGCGGACATTAACCGCAGATGTGCGGACCTAACCGCAAATGTGCAGTCCTAACCGCAAATGTGCCGAAATAACCGCAAATATGCGGACCTAACCGCAGATGTGCGGACCTAACTGCAAATGTGCGGACCTAATCGCAAATGTGCGGACCTAACCGGAAATGTGCGGCCCTAACCGCAAATGTGCGGACCTAACCGCAAATGTGCACACAGAACCGCAAATGTGCACACCGAACCGCAAATGTGCACACCTAACCGCAAATGTGCGGACCTAATCGCAAATGTGCCGTAACAACCGCAAATATGCAGACCTAACACCAAATGTGCGGACCTATCCGCAAATGTGCGGACTTGACCGCAAATGTGCCGAAATAACCGCAAATATGCAGACCTAACCCCAAATGTGCAGACCTAACCGCAAATATGCGGATATTAACCGCAGATGTGCGGACCTAACCGCAAATGTGCAGTCCTAACCGCAAATGTGCCGAAATAACCGCAAATATGCGGACCTAACCGCAGATGTGCGGACCTAACTGCAAATGTGCGGACCTAATCGCAAATGTGCGGACCTAACCGGAAATGTGCGGCCCTAACCGCAAATGTGCGGACCTAACCGCAAATGTGCACACAGAACCGCAAATGTGCACACCGAACCGCAAATGTGCGGACCTAACAGCAAATGTGCAGACCTAACCGCAAATGTGCCGAAATAACCGCAAATATGCGGACCTAACCGCAGATGTGCGGACCTAACCGCAAATGTGCGGACTTAATCGCAAATGTGCCGTAATAACCGCAAATATGCAGACCTAACCGCAAATGTGCAGACCTAACCGCAAATGTACGGACCTAACCGCAAATGTGCGGACCTAACCGTAAATGTGCGGACCTAATCGCAAATGTGCCGTAATAACCGCAAATATGCAGACCTAACCGAAAATGTGCGGACCTATCCGAAAATGTGCGGACCTAACCGAAAATGTGCGGACATAACCGCAAATGTGCGGACCTAATCGCAAATGTGCCGTAATAACCGCAAATATGCAGACCTAACCGAAAATGTGCGGACCTAACCGAAAATGTGCGGACCTAACTGCAAATGTGCGGACCTAATCGCAAATGTGCCGTAATAACCGCAAATATGCAGACCTAACCGCAAATGTGCGGACCTAACCGCAAATGTGCGGACCTAATCGCAAATGTGCCGTAATAACCGCAAATATGCAGACCTAACACCAAATGTGCGGACCTATCCGCAAATGTGCGGACTTGACCGCAAATGTGCCGAAATAACCGCAAATATGCAGACCTAACCCCAAATGTGCAGACCTAACCGCAAATATGCGGACATTAACCGCAGATGTGCGGACCTAACCGCAAATGTGCAGTCCTAACCGCAAATGTGCCGAAATAACCGCAAATATGCGGACCTAACCGCAGATGTGCGGACCTAACTGCAAATGTGCGGACCTAATCGCAAATGTGCGGACCTAACCGGAAATGTGCGGCCCTAACCGCAAATGTGTGGACCTAACCGCAAATGTGCACACAGAACCGCAAATGTGCACACCGAACCGCAAATGTGCACACCTAACCGCAAATGTGCGGACCTAATCGCAAATGTGCCGTAACAACCGCAAATATGCAGACCTAACACCAAATGTGCGGACCTATCCGCAAATGTGCGGACTTGACCGCAAATGTGCCGAAATAACCGCAAATATGCAGACCTAACCCCAAATGTGCAGACCTAACCGCAAATATGCGGATATTAACCGCAGATGTGCGGACCTAACCGCAAATGTGCAGTCCTAACCGCAAATGTGCCGAAATAACCGCAAATATGCGGACCTAACCGCAGATGTGCGGACCTAACTGCAAATGTGCGGACCTAATCGCAAATGTGCGGACCTAACCGGAAATGTGCGGCCCTAACCGCAAATGTGCGGACCTAACCGCAAATGTGCACACAGAACCGCAAATGTGCACACCGAACCGCAAATGTGCGGACCTAACAGCAAATGTGCAGACCTAACCGCAAATGTGCCGAAATAACCGCAAATATGCGGACCTAACCGCAGATGTGCGGACCTAACCGCAAATGTGCGGACTTAATCGCAAATGTGCCGTAATAACCGCAAATATGCAGACCTAACCGAAAATGTGCGGACCTATCCGAAAATGTGCGGACCTCACCGCAAATGTGTGGACCTAACCGCAAATATGCAGACCTAACCGCAAATGTGCGGACCTAACCGCAAATGTGCGGACCTAATCGCAAATGTGCCGTAATAACCGAAAATGTGCGGACCTAACCGCAGATGTGCGGACCTAACCGCAGATGTGCGGACCTAACCGCAAATGTGCGGACTTAATCGCAAATGTGCCGTAATAACCGCAAATATGCAGACCTAACCGAAAATGTGCGGACCTATCCGAAAATGTGCGGACCTAACCGAAAATGTGCGGACCTAACCGCAAATGTGCGGACCTAATCGCAAATGTGCCGTAATAACCGCAAATATGCAGACCTAACCCCAAATGTGCAGACCTAACCGCAAATGTGCGGACCTAACAGCAAATGTGCGGACCTAACCGCAAATGTGCGGACCTAATCGCAAATGTGCCGTAATAACCGCAAATATGCAGACCTAACCGAAAATGTGCGGACCTAACCGCAAATGTGCGGACCTATCCGCAAATGTGCGGACTTGACCGCAAATGTGCCGAAATAACCGCAAATATGCAGAGCTAACCCCAAATGTGCAGACCTAACCGCAAATATGCGGACCTAACCGCAGATGTGCGGACCTAACAGCAAATGTGCGGTCCTAACCGCAAATGTGCCGTAATAACCGCAAATATGCAGACCTAACCGAAAATGTGCGGACCTATCCGAAAATGTGCGGACCTAACCGAAAATGTGCGGACCTAACCGCAAATGTGCGTACCTAACCGCAAATGTGCGGACCTAATCGCAAATGTGCCGTAATAACCGCAAATGTGCGGACCTAACCGCAAATGTGCGGACTTCACCGCAAATGTGTGGACCTAACCGCAAATATGCAGACCTAACCGCAAATGTGCGAACCTAACCGCAAATGTGCGGACCTAATCGCAAATGTGCCGTAATAACCGAAAATGTGCGGACCTGTCCGCAAATGTACGGACCTCACCGCAAATGTGTGGACCTAACCGCAAATGTGCGTACCTAACCGCAAATGTGCGGACCTAATCGCAAATGTGCCGTAATAACCGCAAATATGCAGACCTAACCGAAAATGTGCGGACCTAACCGAAAATGTGCGGATCTAACCGCAAATGTGCGGACTTGACCGCAAATGTGCCGAAATAACCGCAAATATGCAGACCTAACCCCAAATGTGCAGACCTAACCGCAAATATGCGGACATTAACCGCAGATGTGCGGACCTAACCGCAAATGTGCAGTCCTAACCGCAAATGTGCCGAAATAACCGCAAATATGCGGACCTAACCGCAGATGTGCGGACCTAACTGCAAATGTGCGGACCTAATCGCAAATGTGCCGTAATAACCGCAAATATGCAGACCTAACCGCAAATGTGCGTACCTAACCGCAAATGTGCGGACCTAATCGCAAATGTGCCGTAATAACCGCAAATATGCAGACCTAACACCAAATGTGCGGACCTATCCGCAAATGTGCGGACTTGACCGCAAATGTGCCGAAATAACCGCAAATATGCAGACCTAACCCCAAATGTGCAGACCTAACCGCAAATATGCGGACATTAACCGCAGATGTGCGGACCTAACCGCAAATGTGCAGTCCTAACCGCAAATGTGCCGAAATAACCGCAAATATGCGGACCTAACCGCAGATGTGCGGACCTAACTGCAAATGTGCGGACCTAATCGCAAATGTGCGGACCTAACCGGAAATGTGCGGCCCTAACCGCAAATGTGCGGACCTAACCGCAAATGTGCACACAGAACCGCAAATGTGCACACCGAACCGCAAATGTGCACACCTAACCGCAAATGTGCGGACCTAATCGCAAATGTGCCGTAATAACCGCAAATATGCAGACCTAACACCAAATGTGCGGACCTATCCGCAAATGTGCGGACTTGACCGCAAATGTGCCGAAATAACCGCAAATATGCAGACCTAACCCCAAATGTGCAGACCTAACCGCAAATATGCGGATATTAACCGCAGATGTGCGGACCTAACCGCAAATGTGCAGTCCTAACCGCAAATGTGCCGAAATAACCGCAAATATGCGGACCTAACCGCAGATGTGCGGACCTAACTGCAAATGTGCGGACCTAATCGCAAATGTGCGGACCTAACCGGAAATGTGCGGCCCTAACCGCAAATGTGCGGACCTAACCGCAAATGTGCACACAGAACCGCAAATGTGCACACCGAACCGCAAATGTGCGGACCTAAAAGCAAATGTGCAGACCTAACCGCAAATGTGCAGACCTAACCGGAAATGTGCCGACCTAACCGCAAATGCGCGGACCTAACCGCAAATGTGCGGACCTAACCGCAAGTGTGCCGAAATAACCGCAAATATGAAGACCTAACCCCAAATGTGCAGACCTAACCGCAAATGTGCGGACCTATCCGCAAATGTGCCGACCTACCGGCAAATGTGCCGACCTAACCGCAAATGTGCGGACCTAACCGCAAATGTGCGGACCTAACCGCAAATGTGCGACCTAACCGCAAATGTGCCGACCTAACCGCAAATGTGCGGAGCTAACCGCATATGTGCGGACATAAACGCAAATGTGCGAACCTAACCGCAGATATGAATGAATGAATGAATGAATGAATGAATGAATGAATGAATGAATGAATGAATCAATGAATGAATGAATGAATGAATGAATCAATGAATCAATGAATCAATCAATTAATTATTTTGAATCAATGACAATACAGCGTAATTTGTTGTGTATCATTGAAAATACCTTATAATATACCGTAATATGTAGCTTATTAATAAAAACATCTTACAATATAACGTAGTATGCAGTGTATCTCTGCAAATACCTTATAATATAACGTACTATGCAGTGTATCATTGAAAATAACTTAAAATATGTCGTAATATGCAGTGTTTCATTGAAGATACCTTATAATATGTCGTAATTTGTAGTTTATTATTAAAAATACCTTATAATATAACGTAATATGCTGTGTATATCTGAAAATACGTCATAATAGAACATAATATGCAGAGTATCATTGAAAATACCTCCTAATATAAGGTAATATGCAGTGTATCTCTGAAAATAGATAATAATATAACGTAATATGCAGTGTATCTCTGAAAATACCTTATAATATAACGTAATATGCAGTGTATCATTGAAAATACCTTATAATATATCTTAATATGCAGTGTATCATTGAAAATACCATATAATATATCGTAATAAGTAGTTTATTAATGAAAATACCTTACAATAAGCCTTAATAGGCAGTGTTTCAATGAAAATTCCATGTAATATAGCGTCATTTGTAGAGAATCATTGAAAATACCTTATAATGTATCGTTATATGTAGTTTATTAATAAAAATACCTTTCAATATAACGTAATATGCAGTGTATCTTTGAAAATATCTTATAATATAACGTAATATGGAGTGTACAATTGAAAATACCTTATAATATAACTTAATATGCAATGTATCTTTGAAAATACCTTATAATATAACGCAATATTTTGTGTATCTCTGAAAATAGATAATAATATAACGAAATATGCAGTGTATCATTGTAAATACCTTATAATATACCGTAATATGCAGTGTATCATTGAAAACACCTTATAATATAACGTAATATGCAGTGTGTCTCTGAAAATACCTTATAATATAACGTAATATGCAGTGTATCATTGAAAATACCTTATAATATAACGTAATATGCAGTGTGTCATTGAAAATACCTTATAATATAACGTAATACGCAGTGTATCATTGAAAATACCTTATGATATATAGTAGTTTACAATTGAAAATAACATATAATATAACGTAATATGCAGTGTATCATTGAAAATACTTTATAATATTACGTAATATGGAGTGTATCATTGAAAACACCATATAATATATCGTAATATGCAGTGTATCATTGAAAATACCTTATAATATATAGTAGTTTATCATTGAAAATACCTTATAATATAACGTAATATGCAGTGTATCATTGAAAACACCTTATAATATAACGTAATATGCAGTGTATCATTGAAAATACCTTATGATATAACGTATTATGCAGTGTATCATTGAAAATACCTTATAATATATGGTAATTTGTAGTGTATCAATGAAAATACCTTATAATATAACGTAATATGCAGTGTACCCTTGAAAATACCTTATAATACATAGTAGTTTATCATTGAAAATACCTTATAATATAACGTATTATGCAGTGTATCATTGAAAATACATTATGATATAACGTAATATGCAGTGTATCATTGAAAATACCTTATAATATATGGTAATTTGTAGTGTATCAATGAAAATACCTTATAATATAACGTAATATACAGTGTATCATTGAAAATACCTTATAATATAACGTAGTATGCAGTGTAACATTGAAAACAACTTATAATATCACGTAATATGCAGTGTATCATTGAAAATACCTTATAATATATAGTAGTTTATCATTGAAAATACCTTATAATATAACGTAATATGCAGTGTATCATTGAAAATACCTTATAATATATCATAATATGCAGTGTATCATTGAAAACACCTTATAATATAACGTAATATGCAGTGTATCATTGAAAATACCTTATGATATAACGTATTATGCAGAGTATCATTGGAAATACATTATAATATAACGTGATATGCAGTCTATCATCGAAAATACCTTATAATATAACGTAATATGCAGTGTATCATTGAAAATACCTTATAATATAACGTAATATGCAGTGTGTAATTGAAAATACCTTATAATATAACGTAATATGCAGTCTATCATTGAAAACACCTAATAATATAACGTAATATGCAGTGTATCATTTCAAATACCTTATAATATAACGTAATATGCAGTGTATCATTGAAAATACATTATAATATAACGTAATATGCAGTGTGTCATTGAAAATACCTTATAATATAACGTAATATGCAGTGTATCATTGAAAATACCTTATGATATATAGTAGTTTACAATTGAAAATAACATATAATATAACGTAATATGCAGTGTATCATTGAAAATACCTTATAATATTACGTAATATGGAGTGTATCATTGAAAACACCATATAATATATCGTAATATGCAGTGTATCATCGAAAATACCTTATAATATAACGTAATATGCAGTGTATCATTGAAAATACCTTATAATATAACGTAATATGCAGTGTGTAATTGAAAATACCTTATAATATAACGTAATATGCAGTCTATCATTGAAAACACCTAATAATATAACGTAATATGCAGTGTATCATTTCAAATACCTTATAATATAACGTAATATGCAGTGTATCATTGAAAATACCTTATAATATAACGTAATATGCAGTGTGTCATTGAAAATACCTTATAATATAACGTAATATGCAGTGTATCATTGAAAATACCTTATGATATATAGTAGTTTACAATTGAAAATAACATATAATATAACGTAATATGCAGTGTATCATTGAAAATACCTTATAATATAACGTAATATGCAGTGTGTCATTGAAAATACCTTATAATATAACGTAATATGCAGTCTATCATTGAAAACACCTAATAATATAACGTAATATGCAGTGTATCATTTAAAATACCTTATAATATAACGTAATATGCAGTGTATCATTGAAAATACCTTATAATATAACGTAATATGCAGTGTGTCATTGAAAATACCTTATAATATAACGTAATATGCAGTGTATCATTGAAAATACCTTATGATATATAGTAGTTTACAATTGAAAATAACATATAATATAACGTAATATGCAGTGTATCATTGAAAATACCTTATAATATTACGTAATATGGAGTGTATCATTGAAAACACCATATAATATATCGTAATATGCAGTGTATCATTGAAAATACCTTATAATATATAGTAGTTTATCATTGAAAATACCTTATAATATAACGTAATATGCAGTGTATCATTGAAAACACCTTATAATATAACGTAATATGCAGTGTATCATTGAAAATACCTTATGATATAACGTATTATGCAGTGTATCATTGAAAATACCTTATAATATATGGTAATTTGTAGTGTATCAATGAAAATACCTTATAATATAACGTAATATACAGTGTATCATTGAAAATACCTTATAATATAACGTAATATGCAGTGTGTCATTGAAAATACCTTATAATATAACGTAATATGCAGTGTATCATTGAAAATACCTTATGATATATAGTAGTTTACAATTGAAAATAACATATAATATAACGTAATATACAGTATATTATTGAAAATACCTCATAATATAACGTAACATGCAGTGTATCTCTGAAAATACCTTATAATATATGGTAATTTGTAGTGTATCAATGTAAATACCTTATAATATAACGTAATATGCAGTGTATCATTGAAAACACCTTATAATATATCATAATATGCAGTCTATCATTGAAAATACCATATAATATAATCTAAATGCAGAGTATCATTGGAAATACATTATAATATAACGTAATATGCAGTGAATCATTGAAAATACCTTATAATATATAGTAATTTGTAGTTTATCAGTATGAATACCGTATAGTATAACTTAATATGCAGTGTATCTCTGAAAATACCTTATAAAATAACGCGATATGCAGTCTACCATCGAAAATACCTTATAATATAACGTAATATGCAGTGTATCATTGAAAATACCTTATAATATAACGTAATATGCAGTGTATCATTGAAAATACCTTATGATATAACGTAATATGCAGTGTATCATTGTAAATACCTTATAATATTACGTAATATGCAGTGTGCCTTTGAAAATACCTTTAATATATCGTAATATGCAGTGTATCTCTGAAAATACCTTATAATATAACGTAATATGCAGTGTATCGGTGGAAATGCCTTATAATTTTACGTAGTATGCAGTGTATCATTGAAAATACCTTATAATATGTCGTAATATGCAGTGTATGATTGAAAATACCTTATAATATATCATAATATGCAGTGTATCATTGAAAATACCATATAATATATCGTAATATGCAGTGTATCATTGAAAATACCTTATAATATAACGTAATATGCAGTGTGTCATTGAAAATACCTTATATATTAATATAACGTAATATGCAGTGTATCATTGAAAATACCTTATAATATACCATAATATGCAGTTTATCATTGAAAATACCTTATAATATAACGTAATATGCAGTGTATCATTGAAAATACCTTATAATATATGGTAATTTGTAGTGTATCAATGAAAATACCTTATAATATAACGTAATATGCAGTGTACCCTTGAAAATACCTTATAATACATAGTAGTTTATCATTGAAAATACCTTATAATATAACGTATTATGCAGTGTATCATTGAAAATACATTATGATATAACGTAATATGCAGTGTATCATTGAAAATACCTTCTAATACATGGTAATTTGTAGTGTATCAATGAAAATACCTTATAATATAACGTAATATGCAGTGTACCCTTGAAAATACCTTATAATACATAGTAGTTTATCATTGAAAATACCTTATAATATAACGTATTATGCAGTGTATCATTGAAAATACATTATAATATAACGTAATATACAGTGTATCATTGAAAATACCTTATAATATAACGTAGTATGCAGTGTAACATTGAAAACAACTTATCATATCACGTAATATGCAGTGTATCATTGAAAATACCTTATAATATATAGTAGTTTATCATTGAAAATACCTTATAATATAACGTAATATGCAGTGTATCATTGAAAATACCTTATAATATATCATAATATGCAGTTTATCATTGAAAATACCTTATAATATATCATAATATGCAGTCTATCATTGAAAATACCATATAATATAATCTAAATGCAGAGTATCATTGGAAATACATTATAATATAACGTAATATGCAGTGAATCATTGAAAATACCTTATAATATATAGTAATTTGTAGTATATCAGTATAAATACCGTATAGTATAACTTAATATGCAGTGTATCTCTGAAAATACCTTATAAAATAATGTGATATGCAGTCTATCATCGAAAATACCTTATAATATATGGTAATTTGTAGTGTATCAATGAAAATACCTTATAATATAACGTAATATGCAGTGTACCCTTGAAAATACCTTATAATACATAGTAGTTTATCATTGAAAATACCTTATAATATAACGTATTATGCAGTGTATCATTGAAAATACATTATGATATAACGTAATATGCAGTGTATCATTGAAAATACCTTATAATATATGGTAATTTGTAGTGTATCAATGAAAATACCTTATAATATAACGTAATATACAGTGTATCATTGAAAATACCTTATAATATAACGTAGTATGCAGTGTAACATTGAAAACAACTTATCATATTACGTTATATGCAGTGTATCATTGAAAATACCTTATAATATATAGTAGTTTATCATTGAAAATACCTTATAATATAACGTAATATGCAGTGTATCATTGAAAATACCTTATAATATATCATAATATGCAGTTTATCATTGAAAATACCTTATAATATATCATAATATGCAGTCTATCATTGAAAATACCATATAATATAATCTAAATGCAGAGTATCATTGGAAATACATTATAATATAACGTAATATGCAGTGAATCATTGAAAATACCTTATAATATATAGTAATTTGTAGTATATCAGTATAAATACCGTATAGTATAACTTAATATGCAGTGTATCTCTGAAAATACCTTATAAAATAATGTGATATGCAGTCTATCATCGAAAATACCTTATAATATAACGTAATATGCAGTGTATCATTGAAAATACCTTATAATATAACGTAATATGCAGTGTGTCATTGAAAATACCTTATAATATAACGAAATATGCAGTGTATAATTGAAAATACCTTATGATGTATAGTAGTTTACAATTGAAAATACCATATAATATAACGTAATATGCAGTGTATCATTGTAAATACCTTATAATATACCATAATATGCAGTGTATCATTGAAAATACCTTATAATATATGGTAATTTGTAGTGTATCATTGAAAACACCTTATAACATAACGTAATATGCAGTGTAACCTTGAAAATACCTTATAATATATAGTAGTTTATCCTTGAAAATACCTTATAATATATAGTAGTTTATCATTGAAAATACCTTATAATATAACGTAATATGCAGTGTATCATTGAAAACACCTTATAATATAACGTAATATGCAGTGTATCATTGAAAATACCTTATGATATAACGTATTATGCAGAGTATCATTGGAAATACATTATAATATAACGTAATATGCAGTGAATCATTGAAAATACCTTATAATATATAGTAATTTGTAGTTTATCAGTATAAATACCGTATAGTATAACTTAATATGCAGTGTATCTCTGAAAATACCTTATAAAATAACGTGATATGCAGTCTATCATCGAAAATACCTTATAATATAACGTAATATGCAGTGTATCATTGAAAATACCTTATAATATAACGTAATATGCAGTGTGTAATTGAAAATACCTTATAATATAACGTAATATGCAGTCTATCATTGAAAACACCTAATAATATAACGTAATATGCAGTGTATCATTGAAAATACCTTATAATATAACGTAATATGCAGTGTGTCAGTGAAAATACCTTATATATTAATATAACGTAATATGCAGTGTATCATTGAAAATACCTTATAATATAACGTAATATGCAGTGTATCATTGAAAATACCTTATAATATATGGTAATTTGTAGTGTATCAATGAAAATACCTTATAATATAACGTAATATGCAGTGTACCCTTGAAAATACCTTATAATACATAGTAGTTTATCATTGAAAATACCTTATAATATAACGTAATATGCAGTGTATCATTGAAAATACATTATGATATAACGTAATATGCAGTGTATCATTGAAAATACCTTATAATATATGGTAATTTGTAGTGTATCAATGAAAATACCTTATAATATAACGTAATATACAGTGTATCATTGAAAATACATTATAATATAACGTAGTATGCAGTGTAACATTGAAAACAACTTATAATATCACGTAATATGCAGTGTATCATTGAAAATACCTTATAATATATAGTAGTTTATCATTGAAAATACCTTATAATATAACGTAATATGCAGTGTATCATTGAAAATACCTTATAATATATCATAATATGCAGTTTATCATTGAAAATACCTTATAATATATCATAATATGCAGTCTATCATTGAAAATACCATATAATATAATCTAAATGCAGAGTATCATTGGAAATACATTATAATATAACGTAATATGCAGTGAATCATTGAAAATACCTTATAATATATAGTAATTTGTAGTATATCAGTATAAATACCGTATAGTATAACTTAATATGCAGTGTATCTCTGAAAATACCTTATAAAATAACGTGATATGCAGTCTATCATCGAAAATACCTTATAATATAACGTTATATGCAGTGTATCATTGAAAATACCTTATAATATAACGTAATATGCAGTGTGTCATTGAAAATACCTTATAATATAACGAAATATGCAGTGTATAATTGAAAATACCTTATGATGTATAGTAGTTTATAATTGAAAATACCATATAATATAACGTAATATGCAGTGTATCATTGAAAATACCTTATAATATACCATAATATGCAGTGTATCATTGAAAATACCTTATAATATATGGTAATTTGTAGTGTATCATTGAAAACACCTTATAACATAACGTAATATGCAGTGTAACCTTGAAAATACCTTATAATATATAGTAGTTTATCATTGAAAATACCTTATAATATATAGTAGTTTATCATTGAAAATACCTTATAATATAACGTAATATGCAGTGTATCATTGAAAACACCTTATAATATAACGTAATATGCAGTGTATCATTGAAAATACCTTATGATATAACGTATTATGCAGAGTATCATTGGAAATACATTATAATATAACGTAATATGCAGTGAATCATTGAAAATACCTTATAATATATAGTAATTTGTAGTTTATCAGTATAAATACCGTATAGTATAACTTAATATGCAGTGTATCTCTGAAAATACCTTATAAAATAACGTGATATGCAGTCTATCATCGAAAATACCTTATAATATAACGTAATATGCAGTGTATCATTGAAAATACCTTATAATATAACGTAATATGCAGTGTATCATTGAAAATACCTTATAATATAACGTAATATGCAGTGTGTCAGTGAAAATACCTTATATATTAATATAACGTAATATGCAGTGTATCATTGAAAATACCTTATAATATAACGTAATATGCAGTGTGTCATTGAAAATACCTTATAATATAACGTAATATGCAGTGTATCATTGAAAATACCTTATGATATATAGTAGTTTACAATTGAAAATAACATATAATATAACGTAATATACAGTATATTATTGAAAATACCTCATAATATAACGTAACATGCAGTGTATCTCTGAAAATACCTTATAATATATGGTAATTTGTAGTGTATCAATGTAAATACCTTATAATATAACGTAATATGCAGTGTATCATTGAAAACACCTTATAATATATCATAATATGCAGTCTATCATTGAAAATACCATATAATATAATCTAAATGCAGAGTATCATTGGAAATACATTATAATATAACGTAATATGCAGTGAATCATTGAAAATACCTTATAATATATAGTAATTTGTAGTTTATCAGTATAAATACCGTATAGTATAACTTAATATGCAGTGTATCTCTGAAAATACCTTATAAAATAACGCGATATGCAGTCTACCATCGAAAATACCTTATAATATAACGTAATATGCAGTGTATCATTGAAAATACCTTATAATATAACGTAATATGCAGTGTATCATTGAAAATACCTTATGATATAACGTAATATGCAGTGTATCATTGTAAATACCTTATAATATTACGTAATATGCAGTGTGCCTTTGAAAATACCTTTAATATATCGTAATATGCAGTGTATCTCTGAAAATACCTTATAATATAACGTAATATGCAGTGTATCGGTGGAAATGCCTTATAATTTTACGTAGTATGCAGTGTATCATTGAAAATACCTTATAATATGTCGTAATATGCAGTGTATCATTGAAAATACCTTATAATATATCATAATATGCAGTGTATCATTGAAAATACCATATAATATATCGTAATATGCAGTGTATCATTGAAAATACCTTATAATATAACGTAATATGCAGTGTGTCATTGAAAATACCTTATATATTAATATAACGTAATATGCAGTGTATCATTGAAAATACCTTATAATATACCATAATATGCAGTTTATCATTGAAAATACCTTATAATATAACGTAATATGCAGTGTATCATTGAAAATACCTTATAATATATGGTAATTTGTAGTGTATCAATGAAAATACCTTATAATATAACGTAATATGCAGTGTACCCTTGAAAATACCTTATAATACATAGTAGTTTATCATTGAAAATACCTTATAATATAACGTATTATGCAGTGTATCATTGAAAATACATTATGATATAACGTAATATGCAGTGTATCATTGAAAATACCTTATAATATATGGTAATTTGTAGTGTATCAATGAAAATACCTTATAATATAACGTAATATGCAGTGTACCCTTGAAAATACCTTATAATACATAGTAGTTTATCATTGAAAATACCTTATAATATAACGTATTATGCAGTGTATCATTGAAAATACATTATAATATAACGTAATATACAGTGTATCATTGAAAATACCTTATAATATAACGTAGTATGCAGTGTAACATTGAAAACAACTTATCATATCACGTAATATGCAGTGTATCATTGAAAATACCTTATAATATATAGTAGTTTATCATTGAAAATACCTTATAATATAACGTAATATGCAGTGTATCATTGAAAATACCTTATAATATATCATAATATGCAGTTTATCATTGAAAATACCTTATAATATATCATAATATGCAGTCTATCATTGAAAATACCATATAATATAATCTAAATGCAGAGTATCATTGGAAATACATTATAATATAACGTAATATGCAGTGAATCATTGAAAATACCTTATAATATATAGTAATTTGTAGTATATCAGTATAAATACCGTATAGTATAACTTAATATGCAGTGTATCTCTGAAAATACCTTATAAAATAATGTGATATGCAGTCTATCATCGAAAATACCTTATAATATATGGTAATTTGTAGTGTATCAATGAAAATACCTTATAATATAACGTAATATGCAGTGTACCCTTGAAAATACCTTATAATACATAGTAGTTTATCATTGAAAATACCTTATAATATAACGTATTATGCAGTGTATCATTGAAAATACATTATGATATAACGTAATATGCAGTGTATCATTGAAAATACCTTATAATATATGGTAATTTGTAGTGTATCAATGAAAATACCTTATAATATAACGTAATATACAGTGTATCATTGAAAATACCTTATAATATAACGTAGTATGCAGTGTAACATTGAAAACAACTTATCATATCACGTAATATGCAGTGTATCATTGAAAATACCTTATAATATATAGTAGTTTATCATTGAAAATACCTTATAATATAAAGTAATATGCAGTGTATCATTGAAAATACCTTATAATATATCATAATATGCAGTTTATCATTGAAAATACCTTATAATATATCATAATATGCAGTCTATCATTGAAAATACCATATAATATAATCTAAATGCAGAGTATCATTGGAAATACATTATAATATAACGTAATATGCAGTGAATCATTGAAAATACCTTATAATATATAGTAATTTGTAGTATATCAGTATAAATACCGTATAGTATAACTTAATATGCAGTGTATCTCTGAAAATACCTTATAAAATAACGTGATATGCAGTCTATCATCGAAAATACCTTATAATATAACGTAATATGCAGTGTATCATTGAAAATACCTTATAATATAACGTAATATGCAGTGTGTCATTGAAAATACCTTATAATATAACGAAATATGCAGTGTATAATTGAAAATACCTTATGATATATAGTAGTTTACAATTGAAAATACCATATAATATAACGTAATATGCAGTGTATCATTGTAAATACCTTATAATATACCATAATATGCAGTGTATCATTGAAAATACCTTATAATATATGGTAATTTGTAGTGTATCATTGAAAACACCTTATAACATAACGTAATATGCAGTGTAACCTTGAAAATACCTTATAATATATAGTAGTTTATCCTTGAAAATACCTGATAATATATAGTAGTTTATCATTCAAAATACCTTATAATATAACGTAATATGCAGTGTATCATTGAAAACACCTTATAATATAACGTAATATGCAGTGTATCATTGAAAATACCTTATGATATAACGTATTATGCAGAGTATCATTGGAAATACATTATAATATAACGTAATATGCAGTGAATCATTGAAAATACCTTATAATATATAGTAATTTGTAGTATATCAGTATAAATACCGTATAGTATAACTTAATATGCAGTGTATCTCTGAAAATACCTTATAAAATAACGTGATATGCAGTCTATCATCGAAAATACCTTATAATATAACGTAATATGCAGTGTATCATTGAAAATACCTTATAATATAACGTAATATGCAGTGTGTAATTGAAAATACCTTATAATATAACGTAATATGCAGTCTATCATTGAAAACACCTAATAATATAACGTAATATGCAGTGTATCATTGAAAATACCTTATAATATAACGTAATATGCAGTGTGTCATTGAAAATACCTTATATATTAATATAACGTAATATGCAGTGTATCATTGAAAATACCTTATAATATAACGTAATATGCAGTGTATCATTGAAAATACCTTATAATATATGGTAATTTGTAGTGTATCAATGAAAATACCTTATAATATAACGTAATATGCAGTGTACCCTTGAAAATACCTTATAATACATAGTAGTTTATCATTGAAAATACCTTATAATATAACGTATTATGCAGTGTATCATTGAAAATACATTATGATATAACGTAATATGCAGTGTATCATTGAAAATACCTTATAATATATGGTAATTTGTAGTGTATCAATGAAAATACCTTATAATATAACGTAATATACAGTGTATCATTGAAAATACCTTATAATATAACGTAGTATGCAGTGTAACATTGAAAACAACTTATAATATCACGTAATATGCAGTGTATCATTGAAAATACCTTATAATATATAGTAGTTTATCATTGAAAATACCTTATAATATAACGTAATATGCAGTGTATCATTGAAAATACCTTATAATATATCATAATATGCAGTTTATCATTGAAAATACCTTATAATATATCATAATATGCAGTCTATCATTGAAAATACCATATAATATAATCTAAATGCAGAGTATCATTGGAAATACATTATAATATAACGTAATATGCAGTGAATCATTGAAAATACCTTATAATATATAGTAATTTGTAGTATATCAGTATAAATACCGTATAGTATAACTTAATATGCAGTGTATCTCTGAAAATACCTTATAAAATAACGTGATATGCAGTCTATCATCGAAAATACCTTATAATATAACGTTATATGCAGTGTATCATTGAAAATACCTTATAATATAACGTAATATGCAGTGTGTCATTGAAAATACCTTATAATATAACGAAATATGCAGTGTATAATTGAAAATACCTTATGATGTATAGTAGTTTATAATTGAAAATACCTTATAATATAACGTAATATGCAGTGTATCATTGAAAATACCTTATAATATACCATAATATGCAGTGTATCATTGAAAATACCTTATAATATATGGTAATTTGTAGTGTATCATTGAAAACACCTTATAACATAACGTAATATGCAGTGTAACCTTGAAAATACCTTATAATATATAGTAGTTTATCATTGAAAATACCTGATAATATATAGTAGTTTATCATTCAAAATACCTTATAATATAACGTAATATGCAGTGTATCATTGAAAACACCTTATAATATAACGTAATATGCAGTGTATCATTGAAAATACCTTATGATATAACGTAATATGCAGTGTGTAATTGAAAATACCTTATAATATAACGTAATATGCAGTCTATCATTGAAAACACCTAATAATATAACGTAATATGCAGTGTATCATTTAAAATACCTTATAATATAACGTAATATGCAGTGTGTCATTGAAAATACCTTATAATATAACGTAATATGCAGTCATTCATTGAAAACACCTTATAATATAACGTAATATGCAGTGTATCATTGAAAATACCTTATAATATAACGTAATATGCAGTGTGTAATTGAAAATACCTTATAATATAACGTAATATGCAGTCTATCATTGAAAACACCTAATAATATAACGTAATATGCAGTGTATCATTTAAAATACCTTATAATATAACGTAATATGCAGTGTGTCATTGAAAATACCTTATAATATAACGTAATATGCAGTCATTCATTGAAAACACCTTATAATATAACGTAATATGCAGTGTATCATTGAAAATACCTTATGATATAACGTATTATGCAGTGTATCATTGAAAATACCTTATAATATATGGTAATTTGTAGTGTATCAATGAAAATACCTTATAATATAACGTAATATGCAGTGTACCCTTGAAAATACCTTATAATATATAGTAGTTTATCATTGAAAATACCTTGTAATATAACGTATTATGCAGTGTATCATTGAAAATACATTATGATATAACGTAATATGCAGTGTATCATTGAAAATACCTTATAATATATGGTAATTTGTAGTGTATCAATGAAAATACCTTATAATATAACGTAATATGCAGTGTATCATTGAAAATACCTTATAATATACCATAATATGCAGTTTATCATTGAAAATACCTTATGATATATAGTAGTTTACAATTGAAAATACCATATAATATAACGTAATATGCAGTGTATCACTGAAAATACCTTATAATATACCATAATATGCAGTGTATCATTGAAAATACCTTATAATATATGGTAATTTGTAGTGTATCATTGAAAACACCTTATAACATAACGTAATATGCAGTGTAACCTTGAAAATACCTTATAATATATAGTAGTTTATCATTGAAAATACCTTATAATATATAGTAGTTTATCATTGAAAATACCTTATAATATAACGTAATATGCAGTGTATCATTGAAAACACCTTATAATATAACGTAATATGCAGTGTATCATTGAAAATACCTTATGATATAACGTATTATGCAGAGTATCATTGGAAATACATTATAATATAACGTAATATGCAGTGAATCATTGAAAATACCTTATAATATATAGTAATTTGTAGTTTATCAGTATAAATACCGTATAGTATAACTTAATATGCAGTGTATCTCTGAAAATACCTTATAAAATAACGTGATATGCAGTCTATCATCGAAAATACCTTATAATATAACGTAATATGCAGTGTATCACTGAAAATACCTTATAATATAACGTAATATGCAGTGTGTCATTGAAAATACCTTATAATATAACGTAATATGCAGTCATTCATTGAAAACACCTTATAATATAACGTAATATGCAGTGTATCATTGAAAATACCTTATAATATAACGTAATATGCAGTGTGTCATTGAAAATACCTTATAATATAACGTAATATGCAGTCATTCATTGAAAACACCTTATAATATAACGTAATATGCAGTGTATCATTGAAAATACCTTATGATATAACGTATTATGCAGTGTATCATTGAAAATACCTTATATATTAATATAACGTAATATGCAGTGTATCATTGAAAATACCTTATAATATACCATAATATGCAGTTTATCATTGAAAATACCTTATAATATAACGTAATATGCAGTGTATCATTGAAAATACCTTATAATATAACGTAATATGCAGTGTGTAATTGAAAATACCTTATAATATAACGTAATATGCAGTCTATCATTGAAAACACCTAATAATATAACGTAATATGCAGTGTATCATTGAAAATACCTTATAATATAACGTAATATGCAGTGTGTCAGTGAAAATACATTATATATTAATATAACGTAATATGCAGTGTATCATTGAAAATACCTTATAATATAACGTAATATGCAGTGTATCATTGAAAATACCTTATAATATATGGTAATTTGTAGTGTATCAATGAAAATACCTTATAATATAACGTAATATGCAGTGTACCCTTGAAAATACCTTATAATACATAGTAGTTTATCATTGAAAATACCTTATAATATAACGTATTATGCAGTGTATCATTGAAAATACATTATGATATAACGTAATATGCAGTGTATCATTGAAAATACCTTATAATATATGGTAATTTGTAGTGTATCAATGAAAATACCTTATAATATAACGTAATATACAGTGTATCATTGAAAATACCTTATAATATAACGTAGTATGCAGTGTAACATTGAAAACAACTTATAATATCACGTAATATGCAGTGTATCATTGAAAATACCTTATAATATATAGTAGTTTATCATTGAAAATACCTTATAATATAACGTAATATGCAGTGTATCATTGAAAATACCTTATAATATATCATAATATGCAGTTTATCATTGAAAATACCTTATAATATATCATAATATGCAGTCTATCATTGAAAATACCATATAATATAATCTAAATGCAGAGTATCATTGGAAATACATTATAATATAACGTAATATGCAGTGAATCATTGAAAATACCTTATAATATATAGTAATTTGTAGTATATCAGTATAAATACCGTATAGTATAACTTAATATGCAGTGTATCTCTGAAAATACCTTATAAAATAACGTGATATGCAGTCTATCATCGAAAATATCTTATAATATAACGTTATATGCAGTGTATCATTGAAAATACCTTATAATATAACGTAATATGCAGTGTGTCATTGAAAATACCTTATAATATAACGAAATATGCAGTGTATAATTGAAAATACCTTATGATGTATAGTAGTTTATAATTGAAAATACCATATAATATAACGTAATATGCAGTGTATCATTGAAAATACCTTATAATATACCATAATATGCAGTGTATCATTGAAAATACCTTATAATATATGGTAATTTGTAGTGTATCATTGAAAACACCTTATAACATAACGTAATATGCAGTGTAACCTTGAAAATACCTTATAATATATAGTAGTTTATCATTGAAAATACCTGATAATATATAGTAGTTTATCATTCAAAATACCTTATAATATAACGTAATATGCAGTGTATCTTTGAAAACACCTTATAATATAACGTAATATGCAGTGTATCATTGAAAATACCTTATGATATAACGTATTATGCAGAGTATCATTGGAAATACATTATAATATAACGTAATATGCAGTGAATCATTGAAAATACCTTATAATATATAGTAATTTGTAGTTTATCAGTATAAATACCGTATAGTATAACTTAATATGCAGTGTATCTCTGAAAATACCTTATAAAATAACGTGATATGCAGTCTATCATCGAAAATACCTTATAATATAACGTAATATGCAGTGTATCATTGAAAATACCTTATAATATAACGTAATATGCAGTGTGTAATTGAAAATACCTTATAATATAACGTAATATGCAGTCTATCATTGAAAACACCTAATAATATAACGTAATATGCAGTGTATCATTTAAAATACCTTATAATATAACGTAATATGCAGTGTGTCATTGAAAATACCTTATAATATAACGTAATATGCAGTCATTCATTGAAAACACCTTATAATATAACGTAATATGCAGTGTATCATTGAAAATACCTTATGATATAACGTATTATGCAGTGTATCATTGAAAATACCTTATAATATATGGTAATTTGTAGTGTATCAATGAAAATACCTTATAATATAACGTAATATGCAGTGTACCCTTGAAAATACCTTATAATATATAGTAGTTTATCATTGAAAATACCTTTGTAATATAACGTATTATGCAGTGTATCATTGAAAATACATTATGATATAACGTAATATGCAGTGTATCATTGAAAATACCTTATAATATATGGTAATTTGTAGTGTATCAATGAAAATACCTTATAATATAACGTAATATGCAGTGTATCATTGAAAATACCTTATAATATACCATAATATGCAGTTTATCATTGAAAATACCTTATGATATATAGTAGTTTACAATTGAAAATACCATATAATATAACGTAATATGCAGTGTATCATTGAAAATACCTTATAATATACCATAATATGCAGTGTATCATTGAAAATACCTTATAATATATGATAATTTGTAGTGTATCATTGAAAACACCTTATAACATAACGTAATATGCAGTGTAACCTTGAAAATACCTTATAATATATAGTAGTTTATCATTGAAAATACCTTATAATATATAGTAGTTTATCATTGAAAATACCTTATAATATAACGTAATATGCAGTGTATCATTGAAAACACCTTATAATATAACGTAATATGCAGTGTATCATTGAAAATACCTTATGATATAACGTATTATGCAGAGTATCATTGGAAATACATTATAATATAACGTAATATGCAGTGAATCATTGAAAATACCTTATAATATATAGTAATTTGTAGTTTATCAGTATAAATACCGTATAGTATAACTTAATATGCAGTGTATCTCTGAAAATACCTTATAAAATAACGTGATATGCAGTCTATCATCGAAAATACCTTATAATATAACGTAATATGCAGTGTATCATTGAAAATACCTTATAATATAACGTAATATGCAGTGTGTCATTGAAAATACCTTATAATATAACGTAATATGCAGTCATTCATTGAAAACACCTTATAATATAACGTAATATGCAGTGTATCATTGAAAATACCTTATAATATAACGTAATATGCAGTGTGTCATTGAAAATACCTTATAATATAACGTAATATGCAGTCTATCATTGAAAACACCTAATAATATAACGTAATATGCAGTGTATCATTTAAAATACCTTATAATATAACGTAATATGCAGTGTGTCATTGAAAATACCTTATAATATAACGTAATATGCAGTCATTCATTGAAAACACCTTATAATATAACGTAATATGCAGTGTATCATTGAAAATACCTTATGATATAACGTATTATGCAGTGTATCATTGAAAATACCTTATAATATATGGTAATTTGTAGTGTATCAATGAAAATACCTTATAATATAACGTAATATGCAGTGTACCCTTGAAAATACCTTATAATATATAGTAGTTTATCATTGAAAATACCTTATAATATAACGTATTATGCAGTGTATCATTGAAAATACATTATGATATAACGTAATATGCAGTGTATCATTGAAAATACCTTATAATATATGGTAATTTGTAGTGTATCAATGAAAATACCTTATAATATAACGTAATATGCAGTGTATCATTGAAAATACCTTATAATATACCATAATATGCAGTTTATCATTGAAAATACCTTATGATATATAGTAGTTTACAATTGAAAATACCATATAATATAACGTAATATGCAGTGTATCACTGAAAATACCTTATAATATACCATAATATGCAGTGTATCATTGAAAATACCTTATAATATATGATAATTTGTAGTGTATCATTGAAAACACCTTATAACATAACGTAATATGCAGTGTAACCTTGAAAATACCTTATAATATATAGTAGTTTATCATTGAAAATACCTTATAATATATAGTAGTTTATCATTGAAAATACCTTATAATATAACGTAATATGCAGTGTATCATTGAAAACACCTTATAATATAACGTAATATGCAGTGTATCATTGAAAATACCTTATGATATAACGTATTATGCAGAGTATCATTGGAAATACATTATAATATAACGTAATATGCAGTGAATCATTGAAAATACCTTATAATATATAGTAATTTGTAGTTTATCAGTATAAATACCGTATAGTATAACTTAATATGCAGTGTATCTCTGAAAATACCTTATAAAATAACGTGATATGCAGTCTATCATCGAAAATACGTTATAATATAACGTAATATGCAGTGTATCATTGAAAATACCTTATAATATAACGTAATATGCAGTGTGTCATTGAAAATACCTTATAATATAACGTAATATGCAGTCATTCATTGAAAACACCTTATAATATAACGTAATATGCAGTGTATCATTGAAAATACCTTATAATATAACGTAATATGCAGTGTGTCATTGAAAATACCTTATAATATAACGTAATATGCAGTCATTCATTGAAAACACCTTATAATATAACGTAATATGCAGTGTATCAATGAAAATACCTTATAATATAACGTAATATGCAGTGTGTCATTGAAAATACCTTATAATATAACGTAATATGCAGTCATTCATTGAAAACACCTTATAATATAACGTAATATGCAGTGTATCATTGAAAATACCTTATGATATAACGTATTATGCAGTGTATCATTGAAAATACCTTATAATATATGGTAATTTGTAGTGTATCAATGAAAATACCTTATAATATAACGTAATATGCAGTGTACCCTTGAAAATACCTTATAATATATAGTAGTTTATCATTGAAAATACCTTGTAATATAACGTATTATGCAGTGTATCATTGAAAATACATTATGATATAACGTAATATGCAGTGTATCATTGAAAATACCTTATAATATATGGTAATTTGTAGTGTATCAATGAAAATACCTTATAATATAACGTAATATGCAGTGTATCATTGAAAATACCTTATAATATACCATAATATGCAGTGTATCATTGAAAATACCTTATGATATATAGTAGTTTACAATTGAAAATACCATATAATATAACGTAATATGCAGTGTATCATTGAAAATACCTTATAATATACCATAATATGCAGTGTATCATTGAAAATACCTTATAATATATGATAATTTGTAGTGTATCATTGAAAACACCTTATAACATAACGTAATATGCAGTGTAACCTTGAAAATACCTTATAATATATAGTAGTTTATCATTGAAAATACCTTATAATATATAGTAGTTTATCATTGAAAATACCTTATAATATAACGTAATATGCAGTGTATCATTGAAAACACCTTATAATATAACGTAATATGCAGTGTATCATTGAAAATACCTTATGATATAACGTATTATGCAGAGTATCATTGGAAATACATTATAATATAACGTAATATGCAGTGAATCATTGAAAATACCTTATAATATATAGTAATTTGTAGTTTATCAGTATAAATACCGTATAGTATAACTTAATATGCAGTGTATCTCTGAAAATACCTTATAAAATAACGTGATATGCAGTCTATCATCGAAAATACGTTATAATATAACGTAATATGCAGTGTATCATTGAAAATACCTTATAATATAACGTAATATGCAGTGTGTCATTGAAAATACCTTATAATATAACGTAATATGCAGTCATTCATTGAAAACACCTTATAATATAACGTAATATGCAGTGTATCATTGAAAATACCTTATAATATAACGTAATATGCAGTGTGTCATTGAAAATACCTTATAATATAACGTAATATGCAGTCATTCATTGAAAACACCTTATAATATAACGTAATATGCAGTGTATCATTGAAAATACCTTATGATATAACGTATTATGCAGTGTATCATTGAAAATACCTTATATATTAATATAACGTAATATGCAGTGTATCATTGAAAATACCTTATAATATACCATAATATGCAGTTTATCATTGAAAATACCTTATAATATAACGTAATATGCAGTGTATCATTGAAAATACCTTATAATATATGGTAATTTGTAGTGTATCAATGAAAATACCTTATAATATAACGTAATATGCAGTGTACCCTTGAAAATACCTTATAATACATAGTAGTTTATCATTGAAAATACCTTATAATATAACGTATTATGCAGTGTATCATTGAAAATACATTATGATATAACGTAATATGCAGTGTATCATTGAAAATACCTTATAATATATGGTAATTTGTAGTGTATCAATGAAAATACCTTATAATATAACGTAATATGCAGTGTATCATTGAAAATACCTTATAATATAACGTAATATGCAGTGTATCATTGAAAATACCAATATAATATATCGTAATATGCAGTGTATCATTGCAAATACCTTATAATATAACGTAATATGCAGTGTATCATTGAAAATACCTTATAATATATGGTAATTTGTAGTGTATCAATGAAAATACCTTATAATATAACGTAATATACAGTGTATCATTGAAAATACCTTATAATATAACGTAGTATGCAGTGTAACATTGAAAACAACTTATCATATCACGTAATATGCAGTGTATCATTGAAAATACCTTATAATATATAGTAGTTTATCATTGAAAATACCTTATAATATAACGTAATATGCAGTGTATCATTGAAAATACCTTATAATATATCATAATATGCAGTTTATCATTGAAAATACCTTATAATATATCATAATATGCAGTCTATCATTGAAAATACCATATAATATAATCTAAATGCAGAGTATCATTGGAAATACATTATAATATAACGTAATATGCAGTGAATCATTGAAAATACCTTATAATATATAGTAATTTGTAGTATATCAGTATAAATACCGTATAGTATAACTTAATATGCAGTGTATCTCTGAAAATACCTTATAAAATAATGTGATATGCAGTCTATCATCGAAAATACCTTATAATATAACGTAATATGCAGTGTATCATTGAAAATACCTTATAATATACCATAATATGCAGTTTATCATTGAAAATACCTTATAATATAACGTAATATGCAGTGTATCATTGAAAATACCTTATAATATATGGTAATTTGTAGTGTATCAATGAAAATACCTTATAATATAACGTAATATGCAGTGTACCCTTGAAAATACCTTATAATACATAGTAGTTTATCATTGAAAATACCTTATAATATAACGTATTATGCAGTGTATCATTGAAAATACATTATGATATAACGTAATATGCAGTGTATCATTGAAAATACCTTATAATATATGGTAATTTGTAGTGTATCAATGAAAATACCTTATAATATAACGTAATATGCAGTGTGTCATTGAAAATACCTTATAATATAACGTAATATGCAGTGTATCATTGAAAATACCAATATAATATATCGTAATATGCAGTGTATCATTGCAAATACCTTATAATATAACGTAATATGCAGTGTATCATTGAAAATACCTTATAATATATGGTAATTTGTAGTGTATCAATGAAAATACCTTATAATATAACGTAATATGCAGTCTATCATTGAAAATACCATATAATATAATCTAAATGCAGAGTATCATTGGAAATACATTATAATATAACGTAATATGCAGTGAATCATTGAAAATACCTTATAATATATAGTAATTTGTAGTATATCAGTATAAATACCGTATAGTATAACTTAATATGCAGTGTATCTCTGAAAATACCTTATAAAATAATGTGATATGCAGTCTATCATCGAAAATACCTTATAATATAACGTAATATGCAGTGTATCATTGAAAATACCTTATAATATAACGTAATATGCAGTGTGTCATTGAAAATACCTTATAATATACCATAATATGCAGTGTATCATTGAAAATACCTTATAATATATGGTAATTTGTAGTGTATCATTGAAAACACCTTATAACATAACGTAATATGCAGTGTAACCTTGAAAATACCTTATAATATATAGTAGTTTATCCTTGAAAATACCTGATAATATATAGTAGTTTATCATTCAAAATACCTTATAATATAACGTAATATGCAGTGTACCCTTGAAAATACCTTATAATATAACGTAATATGCAGTGTGTCAGTGAAAATACCTTATATATTAATATAACGTAATATGCAGTGTATCATTGAAAATACCTTATAATATATCGTAATATGCAGTGAATCATTGAAAATACCTTATTATATATAGTAATTTGTAGTTTATCAGTATAAATACCGTATAGTATAACTTAATATGCAGTGTATCTCTGAAAATACCTTATAAAATAACGTGATATGCAGTCTATCATCGAAAATACCTTATAATATAACGTAATATGCAGTGTACCCTTGAAAATACCTTATAATACATAGTAGTTTATCATTGAAAATACCTTATAATATAACGTATTATGCAGTGTATCATTGAAAATACATTATGATATAACGTAATATGCAGTGTATCATTGAAAATACCTTATAATATATGGTAATTTGTAGTGTATCAATGAAAATACCTTATAATATAACGTAATATACAGTGTATCATTGAAAATACCTTATAATATAACGTAGTATGCAGTGTAACATTGAAAACAACTTATAATATCACGTAATATGCAGTGTATCATTGAAAATACCTTATAATATATAGTAGTTTATCATTGAAAATACCTTATAATATAACGTAATATGCAGTGTATCATTGAAAATACCTTATAATATATCATAATATGCAGTTTATCATTGAAAATACCTTATAATATATCATAATATGCAGTCTATCATTGAAAATACCATATAATATAATCTAAATGCAGAGTATCATTGGAAATACATTATAATATAACGTAATATGCAGTGAATCATTGAAAATACCTTATAATATATAGTAATTTGTAGTATATCAGTATAAATACCGTATAGTATAACTTAATATGCAGTGTATCTCTGAAAATACCTTATAAAATAACGTGATATGCAGTCTATCATCGAAAATACCTTATAATATAACGTAATATGCAGTGTATCATTGAAAATACCTTATAATATAACGTAATATGCAGTGTGTCATTGAAAATACCTTATAATATAACGAAATATGCAGTGTATAATTGAAAATACCTTATGATGTATAGTAGTTTATAATTGAAAATACCATATAATATAACGTAATATGCAGTGTATCATTGAAAATACCTTATAATATACCATAATATGCAGTGTATCATTGAAAATACCTTATAATATATGGTAATTTGTAGTGTATCATTGAAAACACCTTATAACATAACGTAATATGCAGTGTAACCTTGAAAATACCTTATAATATATAGTAGTTTATCATTGAAAATACCTTATAATATATAGTAGTTTATCATTGAAAATACCTTATAATATAACGTAATATGCAGTGTATCATTGAAAACACCTTATAATATAACGTAATATGCAGTGTATCATTGAAAATACCTTATGATATAACGTATTATGCAGAGTATCATTGGAAATACATTATAATATAACGTAATATGCAGTGAATCATTGAAAATACCTTATAATATAACGTAATATGCAGTGTATCATTGAAAATACCTTATAATATAACGTAATATGCAGTCTATCATTGAAAACACCTAATAATATAACGTAATATGCAGTGTATCATTTAAAATACCTTATAATATAACGTAATATGCAGTGTGTCATTGAAAATACCTTATAATATAACGTAATATGCAGTCATTCATTGAAAACACCTTATAATATAACGTAATATGCAGTGTATCATTGAAAATACCTTATGATATAACGTAATATGCAGTGTATCATTGAAAATACCTTATAATATATGGTAATTTGTAGTGTATCAATGAAAATACCTTATAATATAACGTAATATGCAGTGTACCCTTGAAAATACCTTATAATATATAGTAGTTTATCATTGAAAATACCTTGTAATATAACGTATTATGCAGTGTATCATTGAAAATACATTATGATATAACGTAATATGCAGTGTATCATTGAAAATACCTTATAATATATGGTAATTTGTAGTGTATCAATGAAAATACCTTATAATATAACGTAATATGCAGTGTATCATTGAAAATACCTTATAATATACCATAATATGCAGTTTATCATTGAAAATACCTTATGATATATAGTAGTTTACAATTGAAAATACCATATAATATAACGTAATATGCAGTGTATCACTGAAAATACCTTATAATATACCATAATATGCAGTGTATCATTGAAAATACCTTATAATATATGGTAATTTGTAGTGTATCATTGAAAACACCTTATAACATAACGTAATATGCAGTATAACCTTGAAAATACCTTATAATATATAGTAGTTTATCATTGAAAATACCTTATAATATATAGTAGTTTATCATTGAAAATACCGTATAATATAACGTAATATGCAGTGTATCATTGAAAACACCTTATAATATAACGTAATATGCAGTGTATCATTGAAAATACCTTATGATATAACGTATTATGCAGAGTATCATTGGAAATACCTTATAATATAACGTAATATGCAGTGTGTCATTGAAAATACCTTATAATATAACGTAATATGCAGTCTATCATTGAAAACACCTTATAATATAACGTAATATGCAGTGTATCATTTAAAATACCTTATAATATAACGTAATATGCAGTGTATCATTGAAAATACCTTATGATATAACGTATTATGCAGTGTATCATTGAAAATACCTTATATATTAATATAACGTAATATGCAGTGTATCATTGAAAATACCTTATAATATACCATAATATGCAGTTTATCATTGAAAATACCTTATAATATAACGTAATATGCAGTGTATCATTGAAAATACCTTATAATATATGGTAATTTGTAGTGTATCAATGAAAATACCTTATAATATAACGTAATATGCAGTGTACCCTTGAAAATACCTTATAATACATAGTAGTTTATCATTGAAAATACCTTATAATATAACGTATTATGCAGTGTATCATTGAAAATACCTTATGATATAACGTAATATGCAGTGTATCATTGAAAATACCTTATAATATATGGTAATTTGTAGTGTATCAATGAAAATACCTTATAATATAACGTAATATGCAGTGTGTCATTGAAAATACCTTATAATATAACGTAATATGCAGTGTATCATTGAAAATACCAATATAATATATCGTAATATGCAGTGTATCATTGCAAATACCTTATAATATAACGTAATATGCAGTGTGTCATTGAAAATACCTTATAATATAACGTCATATGCAGTGTATCATTGAAAATACCTTATGATGTATAGTAGTTTACAATTGAAAATACCATATAATATAACGTAATATGCAGTGTATCATAGAAAATACATTATAATATAACGTAATATGCAGTGAATCATTGAAAATACCTTATAATATATAGTAATTTGTAGTTTATCAGTATAAATACCGTATAGTATAACTTAATATGCAGTGTATCTCTGAAAATACCTTATAAAATAACGTGATATGCAGTCTATCATCGAAAATACCTTATAATATAACGTAATATGTAGTGTATCATTGAAAATACCTTATAATATAACGTAATATGCAGTGTATCATTGAAAATACCTTATAATATAACGTAATATGCAGTGTATCTTTGAAAACACCTTATAATATATAGTAGTTTACCATTGAAAAAGCTTATAATATAACGTAATATGCAGTGCATCATTGAAAATACCTTATAATATATAGTAGCTTATCATTGAAAATACCTTATAATATATAGTAGTTTATCATTGAAAATACCTTATAATATAACGTATTATGCAGTGTATCATTGAAAATACCTTATAATATTTGGTAATTTGTAGTGTATCAATGAAAATACCTTATAAAATAACGTGATATGCAGTCTATCATCGAAAATACATTATACTATAACGTAATATGTAGTGTATCATTGAAAATACCTTATAATATAACGTAATATGCAGTGTATCATTGAAAATACCTTATAATATAACGTAATATGCAGTGTATCTTTGAAAACACCTTATAATATATAGTAGTTTACCATTGAAAAAGCTTATAATATAACGTAATATGCAGTGCATCATTGAAAATACCTTATAATATATAGTAGCTTATCATTGAAAATACCTTATAATATATAGTAGTTTATCATTGAAAATACCTTATAATATATGGTAATTTGTAGTGTATCATTGAAAACACCTTATAATATAACGTAATATGCAGTGTATCATTGAAAATACCTTATGATATAACGTATTATGCAGTGTATCATTGAAAATACCTTATAATATATCATAATATGCAGTGTATCATTGAAAATACCAATATAATATATCGTAATATGCAGTGTATCATTGCAAATACCTTATAATATAACGTAATATGCAGTGTGTCATTGAAAATACCTTATAATATAACGTCATATGCAGTGTATCATTGAAAATACCTTATGATGTATAGTAGTTTACAATTGAAAAT
The DNA here is from genome assembly GCA_916610255.1 of Lasioglossum lativentre. Classification (NCBI taxonomy): domain Eukaryota; kingdom Metazoa; phylum Arthropoda; class Insecta; order Hymenoptera; family Halictidae; genus Lasioglossum; species Lasioglossum lativentre. The sequence continues at coordinate 13,033 of CAKAJI010000226.1, read as the reverse complement.
ACCATATAATATAACGTAATATGCAGTGTATCATAGAAAATACCTTATAATATTACGTAATATGGAGTGTATCATTGAAAATACCTTATAATATAACGTTATATGCAGTGTATCATTGAAAATACCTTATAATATAACGTAATATGCAGTGTATCATTGAAAATACCGTATAATATTTAGTAGTTTATCATTGAAAATACCTTATAATATAACGTAATATGTAGTGTATCATTGAAAATACCTTATAATATAACGTAATATGCAGTGCATCATTGAAAATACCTTATAATGTATAGTAGCTTATCATTGAAAATACCTTATAATATATAGTAGTTTATCATTGAAAATACCTTATAATATAACGTATTATGCAGTGTATCATTGAAAATACATTATGATATAACGTAATATGCAGTGTATCATTGAAAATACCTTATAATATATCATAATATGCAGTTTATCATTGAAAATACCTTATAATATATGGTAATTTGTAGTGTATCAATGAAAATACCTTATAATATAACGTAATATGCAGTGTATCATTGGAAATACATTATAATATAACGTAATATGCAGTGAATCATTGAAAATACCTTATAATATATAGTAATTTGTAGTTTATCAGTATAAATACCGTATAGTATAACTTAATATGCAGTGTATCTCTGAAAATACCTTATAAAATAACGTGATATGCAGTCTATCATCGAAAATACCTTATAATATAACGTAATATGCAGTGTATCATTGAAAATACCTTATAATATAACGTAATATGCAGTGTATCATTGAAAATAGCTTATAATATAACGTAATATGCAGTGTATCATTGAAAATACCTTATAATATATCATAATATGCAGTGTATCATTGAAAATACCAATATAATATATCGTAATATGCAGTGTATCATTGCAAATACCTTATAATATAACGTAATATGCAGTGTGTCATTGAAAATACCTTATAATATAACGTCATATGCAGTGTATCATTGAAAATACCTTATGATGTATAGTAGTTTACAATTGAAAATACCATATAATATAACGTAATATGCAGTGTATCATAGAAAATACCTTATAATATTACGTAATATGGAGTGTATCATTGAAAATACCTTATAATATAACGTTATATGCAGTGTATCATTGAAAATACCTTATAATATAACGTAATATGCAGTGTATCATTGAAAATACCGTATAATATTTAGTAGTTTATCATTGAAAATACCTTATAATATAACGTAATATGCAGTGTATCATTGAAAATACCTTATAATATAACGTAATATGCAGTGCATCATTGAAAATACCTTATAATATATAGTAGCTTATCATTGAAAATACCTTATAATATATAGTAGTTTATCATTGAAAATACCTTATAATATAACGTATTATGCAGTGTATCATTGAAAATACATTATGATATAACGTAATATGCAGTGTATCATTGAAAATACCTTATAATATATCATAATATGCAGTTTATCATTGAAAATACCTTATAATATATGGTAATTTGTAGTGTATCAATGAAAATACCTTATAATATAACGTAATATGCAGTGTACCCTTGAAAATACCTTATAATACATAGTAGTTTATCATTGAAAATACCTTATAATATAACGTATTATGCAGTGTATCATTGAAAATACATTATGATATAACGTAATATGCAGTGTATCATTGAAAATACCTTATAATATATGGTAATTTGTAGTGTATTAATGAAAATACCTTATAATATAACGTAATATGCAGTGTGTCATTGAAAATACCTTATAATATAACGTAATATGCAGTGTATCATTGAAAATACCAATATAATATATCGTAATATGCAGTGTATCATTGCAAATACCTTATAATATAACGTAATATGCAGTGTGTCATTGAAAATACCTTATAATATAACGTCATATGCAGTGTATCATTGAAAATACCTTATGATGTATAGTAGTTTACAATTGAAAATACCATATAATATAACGTAATATGCAGTGTATCATAGAAAATACATTATAATATAACGTAATATGCAGTGAATCATTGAAAATACCTTATAATATATAGTAATTTGTAGTTTATCAGTATAAATACCGTATAGTATAACTTAATATGCAGTGTATCTCTGAAAATACCTTATAAAATAACGTGATATGCAGTCTATCATCGAAAATACCTTATAATATAACGTAATATGTAGTGTATCATTGAAAATACCTTATAATATAACGTAATATGCAGTGTATCATTGAAAATACCTTATAATATAACGTAATATGCAGTGTATCTTTGAAAACACCTTATAATATATAGTAGTTTACCATTGAAAAAGCTTATAATATAACGTAATATGCAGTGCATCATTGAAAATACCTTATAATATAACGTAATATGCAGTGTATCTTTGAAAACACCTTATAATATATAGTAGTTTACCATTGAAAAAGCTTATAATATAACGTAATATGCAGTGCATCATTGAAAATACCTTATAATATATAGTAGCTTATCATTGAAAATACCTTATAATATATAGTAGTTTATCATTGAAAATACCTTATAATATAACGTATTATGCAGTGTATCATTGAAAATACCTTATAATATATGGTAATTTGTAGTGTATCAATGAAAATACCTTATAAAATAACGTGATATGCAGTCTATCATCGAAAATACATTATACTATAACGTAATATGTAGTGTATCATTGAAAATACCTTATAATATAACGTAATATGCAGTGTATCATTGAAAATACCTTATAATATAACGTAATATGCAGTGTATCTTTGAAAACACCTTATAATATATAGTAGTTTACCATTGAAAAAGCTTATAATATAATGTAATATGCAGTGCATCATTGAAAATACCTTATAATATATAGTAGCTTATCATTGAAAATACCTTATAATATATAGTAGTTTATCATTGAAAATACCTTATAATATAACGTATTACGCAGTGTATCATTGAAAATACCTTATAATATATGGTAATTTGTAGTGTATCATTGAAAACACCTTATAATATAACGTAATATGCAGTGTATCATTGAAAATACCTTATGATATAACGTATTATGCAGTGTATCATTGAAAATACCTTATAATATATGGTAATTTGTAGTGTATCAATGAAAATACCTTATAATATAACGTAATATGCAGTGTGTCATCGAAAATACCTTATAATATAACGTAATATGCAGTGTATCATTGAAAATACCTTATAATATATCATAATATGCAGTGTATCATTGAAAATACCAATATAATATATCGTAATATGCAGTGTATCATTGCAAATACCTTATAATATAACGTAATATGCAGTGTGTCATTGAAAATACCTTATAATATAACGTCATATGCAGTGTATCATTGAAAATACCTTATGATGTATAGTAGTTTACAATTGAAAATACCATATAATATAACGTAATATGCAGTGTATCATAGAAAATACCTTATAATATTACGTAATATGGAGTGTATCATTGAAAATACCTTATAATATAACGTTATATGCAGTGTATCATTGAAAATACCTTATAATATAACGTAATATGCAGTGTATCATTGAAAATACCGTATAATATTTAGTAGTTTATCATTGAAAATACCTTATAATATAACGTAATATGTAGTGTATCATTGAAAATACCTTATAATATAACGTAATATGCAGTGCATCATTGAAAATACCTTATAATATATAGTAGCTTATCATTGAAAATACCTTATAATATATAGTAGTTTATCATTGAAAATACCTTATAATATAACGTATTATGCAGTGTATCATTGAAAATACATTATGATATAACGTAATATGCAGTGTATCATTGAAAATACCTTATAATATATCATAATATGCAGTTTATCATTGAAAATACCTTATAATATATGGTAATTTGTAGTGTATCAATGAAAATACCTTATAATATAACGTAATATGCAGTGTATCATTGGAAATACATTATAATATAACGTAATATGCAGTGAATCATTGAAAATACCTTATAATATATAGTAATTTGTAGTTTATCAGTATAAATACCGTATAGTATAACTTAATATGCAGTGTATCTCTGAAAATACCTTATAAAATAACGTGATATGCAGTCTATCATCGAAAATACCTTATAATATAACGTAATATGCAGTGTATCATTGAAAATACCTTATAATATAACGTAATATGCAGTGTATCATTGAAAATAGCTTATAATATAACGTAATATGCAGTGTGTCATCGAAAATACCTTATAATATAACGTAATATGCAGTGTATCATTGAAAATACCTTATAATATATCATAATATGCAGTGTATCATTGAAAATACCAATATAATATATCGTAATATGCAGTGTATCATTGCAAATACCTTATAATATAACGTAATATGCAGTGTGTCATTGAAAATACCTTATAATATAACGTCATATGCAGTGTATCATTGAAAATACCTTATGATGTATAGTAGTTTACAATTGAAAATACCATATAATATAACGTAATATGCAGTGTATCATAGAAAATACATTATAATATAACGTAATATGCAGTGAATCATTGAAAATACCTTATAATATATAGTAATTTGTAGTTTATCAGTATAAATACCGTATAGTATAACTTAATATGCAGTGTATCTCTGAAAATACCTTATAAAATAACGTGATATGCAGTCTATCATCGAAAATACCTTATAATATAACGTAATATGTAGTGTATCATTGAAAATACCTTATAATATAACGTAATATGCAGTGTATCATTGAAAAAGCTTATAATATAACGTAATATGCAGTGCATCATTGAAAATACCTTATAATATATAGTAGCTTATCATTGAAAATACCTTATAATATATAGTAGTTTATCATTGAAAATACCTTATAATATAACGTATTATGCAGTGTATCATTGAAAATACCTTATAATATATGGTAATTTGTAGTGTATCAATGAAAATACCTTATAATATAACGTAATATACAGTGTATCATTGAAAATACCTTATAATATAACGTAGTATGCAGTGTAACATTGAAAACACCTTATAATATCACGTAATATGCAGTGTATCATTGAAAATACCTTATAATATACCATAATATGCAGTGTATCATTGAAAATACCTTATAATATATGGTAATTTGTAGTGTATCATTGAAAACACCTTATAATATAACGTAATATGCAGTGTATCATTGAAAATACCTTATGATATAACGTATTATGCAGTGTTACGGAGCAGAAAGGGTAGAGACGAACGATTCACGGTAGAAAAACGTTACTTTATTTTCAGATGGAAAATACGTCGACTTTAACGGTCTTTATAAAAATTGATGTAATTACACCGCACAATAAAGACTTCTAGAATGAAATACAAAAGTAGTTTTCCGGATAATTCCGGAACCGGAGATTTATACAATGATAATATCTATCTTCAAACCGGTCACAGCAGACGCGCGATTTTCAGATAGCGAGATAAAGTAAAGCGAGATGAACGTATGTCGATGCGATCACTTGCGAGAGTGCGAGCGAGGCGAGAACGATCGAACTGCTGGCCGTCCGTTGCCACCGCCGAACGCGGGATTGGTGGATCGATCGCAAGATCCGCCAATACGATTACCGTTACGTAGACGCGACAATCGATCGTAATCGATTTCCGACGGTGGCCCGTGACGCGCAGCGCGGCCGATCGATTCTCGATCTCGTTCTCACTCGTTCGCCCGACCAATCGCGTGACGGCGATCCGGGTCGATATTGACGTCGTCGACACAAACAGCCAATCCCAAACATTCCGCCCGCCTCGTCAGCCAATGACGAAATTGAACAGCCAATCACTATTCCTCTTTGCGATGACGACGAAATGCTTGGCAAGCTGAATGAGTCGGCGACGTGCTGCGTAGTATCTGAAACAACAGACGCGTAGTAAATCAACGTGGTGTGCAAGGTGATGGTGATACAGTGGAATGAAGCATACCGTTTAGATGATCCGTGTGATACCGAGGTGAGTGAAGTGATTAATTAGAACTATACTTAACCTAGATAAGAGAATATTAACATGCTTATGTACGTAGCCCCTGATCGGGAGAACCGCATACGAGTCCAGCCTAGTGAGCTCCTCCAGTATCCTTCTCCTCGTCGACCGGTGCCAACAGAGGGATCAGTTTGTGTACTGGTCTCAGGAATTGCGAAGTTGCGGTTCGAACAGTTGCAACTCGAACAGAACCGTCTGGTCCCGGGTGTACGTTTACTACGCGAGCAAGAGGCCATTGCGTAGGAGGCGAAATCTCGCTTTTAACCAGGCAGAGGCACCCTTCCTTGATTAAAATAGTAGGCTTTCGCCACTTGCCTCTTGTTTGTAGGGTGTTGAGGTACTCCCGAGACCAGCGTTTCCAAAAATGTTGCTTGAGCTGTTCGATTAACTGCCACCGAGATAACCGGGATACTGGCAGCTCCTCGAGGCTGGGCTCTGGAAGCGCAGTGAGTGGTTCCCCGATCAGAAAATGCCCCGGCGTTAGGGCTGCTGGATCCTCAGGGTCGTCGGACAATGGTTGTAAAGGTCTGGAATTTAAACAAGCTTCGATCCCAGTCAGGAGCGTGGTCAGTCCCTCGAAGGACAATCGCTGTTCTCCGATAATTCTGCGTAGATGGTGTTTCACGGATTTTACCGCTGCTTCCCAAATACCTCCAAAGTGTGGAGCGGAAGGTGGATTGAACTTCCACGTGATGCCTTCCCTGGAGGCTGCAGCGAATGGGCCACCTCCCTGTTGGACCGAAGCTCGAAGCAGTGAGCGCAACTCATGATTGGCGCCTACGAAGTTTCGGCCGCAATCACTGTACAGCTCCGAGCAACGACCTCTCCGTGATATGAATCGTCGTAGTGCAGCAATGAATGTTTCGGTGGACCCATCAGAAACAACCTCCAGGTGCACGGCCTTCGTGGAAAGACAGATGAAGACAGCGATGTATCCCTTTGCGGTTGCCTGACCACGACCCCGACCGGATCGAAGTTGTATGGGACCAGCATAATCGATACCAGATCTGTAAAAGGGACGACATGGTGTTACTCGTGCTAAAGGAAGATTTCCCATTTTAGGTTGGGCAGTTTGCCCTTTCCAGCGTATACACACTGTGCAGCTACGGATACAAGCCTTTACCAAGGGCCGACCCTTGAGAATCCAGCACTCCTGGCGTAGCGTGGCCAGGGTGAGTTGTGTCCCCCCGTGCAGGCATCGTTTGTGGGCAGCTTCGACCCACAACTTAGCCAGAGGGGATTCGTCCGGAAGTATTGCGGGGTGCGTCCTGTCGTATTCGAGGTTGGCCGCCTGTATTCGACCTCCGACTCTTAACACCCCGTCCTTGTCCAGAAATGGACAGAGCTTGGCCAGTCTGCTCTTGGCGGCAACTGGTTGGTCTCTCTGGAGATGCCAGATGTCCTCCGCGAAGATAGCTGATTGCTCCAGTCGCAGGAGGGTACGTTGAACTTCCTGCATTTCTGAAGCCGTGATGCATGACTCCGGTTGTCTGTTCCTAGGAACCCATCGGCGGCACCATGCCAGGACTCGAATCAGCCGTGTTAAATTGGAGAACCGCTGAATCAAGGTGCATGGCTGGCTCTCCTGGATTCTTGCCACGTGGTGGATCTCCAGTTCCTCCGCCTCAGGATTGGTCTGCTCGGTGGTTTCCGTTGGAAATTGACCCGGTGCAGATAACCACTCGGGTCCTCGCCACCACAGCTGGAACTGGGGAAGCTCATCTGGGGACAAGCCTCGAGAAGCGCAATCGGCAGGATTCTCTGCACTTTTGACATGCCGCCACTTAGCCAGAGGCAGCATCCTTTGAATTTCTGCGACTCTGTTGGCGACGTAGGTCGGCCAGCGAGACGGATGTCCCTGGATCCAGCTGAGCGTCACAGATGAGTCCGACCACAGATGGACATCTACCTCCTTCCAGTCGAGCACCTGCGTGACGTGTTTGACGAGCCTGGCCAGCAGGAAAGCTGCGCAGAGTTCCAGTCTGGGCAGAGAAACTCTTTTTAAAGGTGCTACCTTCGATTTGGCGACAATCAGCGAGACTATCGCCCCTCCGTCAGCATTGATGGTGCGTGAATACACGACGGCAGCATAGGCGCGCTCGGAGGCATCAGCGAACCCGTGAATCTCCAGAGGCTGCGTCGGAGAACTGGTGCCGAGCCATCGAGGGACCCTGAGCGTCTGTAACGAGGGGAGCTGCTGCTGGAACTGCTGCCACATCAGCTCCTCCTTTTCCGGTAGCGGAGTATCCCAGTCGACCTTCAGGAGCCACAGCGATTGGATGAGCACCTTGGCGACTATAGTGACAGGAGCCAGCCAACCAAGAGGGTCAAACAGCTGAGCTGTTCCGCTGAGCACCGAGCGCTTGGTGAACCCAGAGCTCTTGAGAGACGTCACTGTGGTAACCTGAAAACAATCAGAGGAAGGGAGCCATTTGATGCCAAGGACGCTGTGTAGGGTCGGGGAGTCCCATTCGATGATCCCCTTCCGCTCATCGTCGGAGAGCTCGTCCAGAACTCCTTTGGCGTTGGAGGCCCACTTGCGGAGCGGGAATCCGCCCGCCATGAGGAGATCCCGAAGCTCCTTCTGCCTTCGTCTTGCCTCAGGTAGAGTGTCCGCTCCGGTGAGGACGTCGTCCATGTAGACGTCCTGCAGCAGGATCCGAGAGCCAAGAGGGTAACGCTGCTCCTCCACCTTGGCTAGCTGATGCAGACATCGGATTGCCAGGTACGGCGCACAAGCTAGACCGTAAGTGACGGTGTTCAGCTGGTAATCCACAATGCTTCCTTCCTTTGCAGGTCTCCACAGGATTTTCTGCCACTTCCTATCCTCGGGATGGACGAGTATCTGCCGGTACATCTTTTCGATGTCTGCGGAAAAAACGACAGAGTGCCTTCGCCATCTGAGCAGAACATCAGCAAGATTCGGCAGCAGGTTCGGACCCCGGAGAAGGAAGTCGTTAAGGGATTTGCCATTGGAGGACGGCATCGACCCGTTGAAGACCACCCTCAACTTGGTCGTGGTACTGGCTGCTCGCAACACCCCATGATGCGGTAGATAGTACCCTTCGTTGTGGATCGGCGGTGGCGCCAATGCCATGTGCCCCAGAGATGAGTAGGTGTTCAGGAACTCATAGTAGGCGGTCTGAAATTCGGCTGATCGCCGGAACCTACTGTGAAGAGACTCCAGAGTTCGAAGCGCGATGCGTCGAGAGTCTCCCAGATCGGGTGCGCTGGTGAAAGGCAGCCGCACCATGAACCGACCGTCTTGTTGGCGCAGGTGAGTAGCAAGGAAGTGCTCCTCAGCCTTTCGGTCGTCCGCCGTGTCAGGGATCGAAGTCTCGATCTCCTCCTGCTCCCAGAACCTGGTCAACAATTCTAATAATTCTCGGTCTATATTGCAGTGATTTACCGGAACCTCCGATGACCTCGCTGCCTCATCGCCATTCCCAGCGTCGACTCCTCCGGTAAGGATCCAGCCGAGAGCTGTCTCCTGGGCAACCGGCGTGTTTGGAGGCCCTCGCTTGACACCCTCCCGGATGATGCGGTTGTATGAATCGGCTCCCAGTAAAATGTCGACAGGATCGCCCCGATGGTAGACTGGGTCGGCGAGTTCCAACCCCCTTACGTGCGGCCAATCGACGAGAGCAGGTAAATTTCGAGGCCTGTATCGAGAGAGTTCCGGTATGATATAGACCGGAACCTGGAATTTAGCGTTCCCACTGCCACGCGACGTGATGACAAGCGTAGTTTTTCCTCTAGTAAACGTCGCTTTGGCACCTCCGACCCCAAGGAGAGGAACTCGAGCCTGGTTCCTCTTGACTCCGAGCCGCTGAGCTAGAGCTTCCGAAAGAAGGGACACCTCGCTTCCGGAATCGATGAGGGCTCGAGCCAGGCAACCTTGTCCTCGTGAGCCTGAAACTGTCACACGAGCCGTACTGAGAAGAACTGAGGAGGATCGACTCACGTGGTTCGAGACGTGCTGCACGCTGGCACTCGAGGAGGAAGGATCCTTGCAGGTAGAGCCGTCATCGTGCATAGTCGTGTGATGCTTCCCCTCGCACTTCTGACACCTCTTCGTGGATTTGCATTCGCTAGCGGGATGTTTGCCCAGACAGTTGTAGCAGAGGTTAAGCTTTCGTGCAGTTTCCTTCCTCTCGGCTGGAGTCTTCTCCTGATACCGACGGCAGTAGAGCACGAAGTGCTTTCCTTGACAGAGGCAGCAACCAAAGTTAGATGAAGAGCCAGTTTTCGACACTTGGTGCACCTTGACGGCCTTGGAGGAAGATTTCTTCGCTTCGGAGGATTCCTCAGCTTGAGGAGGCTCTAGTGCTTCGCAGGTGTGTATGCGCCCTTCCATAAACTCCTTAAGCTGCTCAACTGTTGCTGGTTCCTTCAAATGCCGCATATCATCTTCCCATTTCAGCCTCGACTGCCGATCGAAACGACTAACAGTCAGTTCTACGATCCAGTCGACGCTGTTGGTGATGGGTCGATTGAGATTTTCTAATGCGTCTAGGACATCGAAGGTTTCGTCATAAAGGCGCTTCATCTCGTCGGCGGAGTCCTTTTGCAACGGAGCTAAGGTCGAAAGTTTTTGAATTTGCGCCTGAACCAGCAGTCGGCGATTATTAAATCGGCTTTCTAATTTTTCCCACGCGACTTGGAAGTTTTCCGAAGTCGTTTTAACGTTTTTTAGAAGTGACGCGGCGCTGCCCTTCATACAAGTTTTTAAATAGTGAAGCCGTTCAACCGGAGTCAAGGACGCGTCGTTTATTATGAGAGAGGTAAACAGGTCGCGAAATGATGGCCAGTCCGTGTAACGACCCTCGAACATTGGAAGAGCCATTTTTGGCAACACAGCGCGTGACCTTTGTGAGCTCGTTTCGACGACCGTTGCTTTCGAATTTGAACTCCCTTTGTCGTTCGAAGAGGTCTCCTTTTCGACGATCAAGTCAAGTATCGATCCAGCCTGTTCCAAATAGGTCTGATGAACCTCAAGAAATTCGTCCTCCTGTATGTAGGAACTTTCCCTCAATTTGGGATCGGTTTTAGCTGCGATTCTTATTGCTTCATCGCCCTTGCAGTATTCATTCCAGAATTGTTCGAGGGAGGAGTGACCCATTCGAAGCATTCCCAGAGTGAGATTCGCCTTTCCTTTCTTCTTCAGATTAACCGCGACGCGGGAGATACGTTGAGCGAAAAGTCGTTGATTCTCTACAAGGTCAGCCATTGTTTCACTCACGAGGTTTGAAGTTCCAACGGTCAACTAAAGAAACTTTTCACTTTTAGATCACTGCAGCGCTGAATCCGGCTCGAAGGACCAAATGTTACGGAGCAGAAAGGGTAGAGACGAACGATTCACGGTAGAAAAACGTTACTTTATTTTCAGATGGAAAATACGTCGACTTTAACGGTCTTTATAAAAATTGATGTAATTACACCGCACAATAAAGACTTCTAGAATGAAATACAAAAGTAGTTTTCCGGATAATTCCGGAACCGGAGATTTATACAATGATAATATCTATCTTCAAACCGGTCACAGCAGACGCGCGATTTTCAGATAGCGAGATAAAGTAAAGCGAGATGAACGTATGTCGATGCGATCACTTGCGAGAGTGCGAGCGAGGCGAGAACGATCGAACTGCTGGCCGTCCGTTGCCACCGCCGAACGCGGGATTGGTGGATCGATCGCGAGATCCGCCAATACGATTACCGTTACGTAGACGCGACAATCGATCGTAATCGATTTCCGACGGTGGCCCGTGACGCGCAGCGCGGCCGATCGATTCTCGATCTCGTTCTCACTCGTTCGCCCGACCAATCGCGTGACGGCGATCCGGGTCGATATTGACGTCGTCGACACAAACAGCCAATCCCAAACATGCAGTGTATCATTGAAAATACCTTATAATATATGGTAATTTGTAGTGTATCAATGAAAATACCTTATAATATAACGTAATATGCAGTGTATCATTGAAAATAGCTTATAATATAACGTAATATGCAGTGTGTCATCGAAAATACCTTATAATATAACGTAATATGCAGTGTATCATTGAAAATACCTTGTAATATATAGTAGTTTACCATTGAAAATACCTTATAATATAACGTAATATGCAGAGTATCATTGAAAATACCTTATGATATAACGTAATATGCAGTGTATCATTGAAAATACCTTATAATAGATGGTAATTTGTAGTGTATCAATGAAAATACCTTATAATATAACGTAATATGCAGTGTATCATTCAAAATACCTTATAATATATCATAATATGCAGTTTATCATTGAAAATACCATATAATATAACGTAATATGCAGTGTATCATTGAAAATCGCTTATAATATAACGTAATATGCAGTGTGTCATTGAAAATACCTTATATATTAATATAACGTAATATGCAGTGTATCATTGAAAATACCTTATAATATACCATAATATGCAGTTTATCATTGAAAATACCTTATAATATAACGTAATATGCAGTGTATCATTGAAAATACCTTATAATATATAGTAGTTTATCATTGAAAATACCTTATAATATAAAGTAATATGCAGTGTATCATTGAAAATACCTTATAATATATAGTAGTTTATCATTGAAAATACCTTATAATATAACGTAATATGCAGTGTATCATTGAAAATACCTTATAATATATCATAATATGCAGTTTATCATTGAAAATACCTTATAATATACCATAATATGCAGTTTACCATTGAAAATACCTTATAATATATAGTAGTTTATCATTGAAAATACCTTATAATATAACGTAATATGTAGTGTATCATTGAAAATACCTTATAATATAACGTAATATGTAGTGTATCATTGAAAATACCTTATAATATAACGTAATATGCAGTGTATCATTGAAAATACCTTATAATATAACGTAATATGCAGTGTATCTTTGAAAACACCTTA
>CAKAJI010000225.1:0-313177 GCA_916610255.1 Lasioglossum lativentre | reverse complement strand
GTCATTGAAAATACCTTATAATATAACGTAATATGCAGTGTATCATTGAAAACACCTTATAATATAACGTAATAAGCAGTGTATCATTGAAAATACCTTATAATATAACGTAATATGCAGTGTATCTTTGAAAATACCTTATAATATATGGTAATTTGTAGTGTATCAATGAAAGTACCTTATAATATAACGTTATATGCAGTGTATCATTGAAAATACCTTATGATATAACGTAATATGCAGTGTGTCATTGAAAATACCTTTTAATATAACGTAATATGCAGTGTATCATTGAAAATACCTTATAATATTTCGTAATATGCAGTGTATCATTGAAAACACCATATAATATATCGTAATATGCAGTTTATCATTGAAAATACCTTATAATATAACGTTATATGCAGTGTATCATTGAAAATACCTTATAATATTACGTAATATGGAGTGTATCATTGAAAACACCATATAATATATCGTAATATGCAGTGTATCATTGAAAATACCTTATAATATAACGTTATATGCAGTGTATCATTGAAAATACCTTATAATATAACGTAATATGCAGTGTATCATTGAAAATACCTTAAAATATTTAGTAGTTTATCATTGAAAATACCTTATAATATATGGTAATTTGTAGTGTATCAATGAAAATACCTTATAATATAACGTAATATGCAGTGTATCATTGAAAATACCTTATAATATTACGTAATATGGAGTGTATCATTGAAAACACCATATAATATATCGTAATATGCAGTGTATCATTGAAAATACCTTATAATATAACCTTATATGCAGTGTATCATTGAAAACACCTTATAATATAACGTAATATGCAGTGTATCATAGAAAATACCTTATGATATAACGTATTATGCAGTGTATCATTGAAAATACCTTATAATATATGGTAATTTGTAGTGTATCAATGAAAGTACCTTATAATATAACGTAATATGCAGTGTATCATTGAAAATACCTTATAATATAACGTAATATGCAGTGTATCTTTGAAAATACCTTATAATATATGGTAATTTGTAGTGTATCAATGAAAGTACCTTATAATATAACGTTATATGCAGTGTATCATTGAAAATACCTTATGATATAACGTATTATGCAGTGTATCATTGAAAATACCTTATAATATAACGTAATATGCAGTGTATCATTGAAAATACCTTATAATATATAGTAGCTTATCATTGAAAATACCTTATAATATATAGTAGTTTATCATTGAAAATACCTTATAATATAACGTAATATGCAGTGTATCATTGAAAACACCTTATAATATAACGTAATATGCAGTGTATCATTGAAAATACCTTATGATATAACGTATTATGCAGTGTATCATTGAAAATACCTTATAATATATGGTAATTTGTAGTGTATCAATGAAAATACCTTATAATATAACGTAATATGCAGTGTATCATTGAAAATACCTTATAATATATCATAATATGCAGTTTTATCATTGAAAATACCTTATAATATATGGTAATTTGTAGTGTATCAATGAAAATACCTTATAATATAACGTAATATGCAGTTTATCATTGAAAATACCTTATAATATAACGTAATATGCAGTGTATCATTGAAAATACCTTATAATACAACGTAATATGCAGTGTATCATTGAAAACACCTTATAATATAACGTAATATGCAGTGTATCATTGAAAATACCTTATGATATAACGTATTATGCAGTGTATCATTGAAAATACCTTATAATATATGGTAATTTGTAGTGTATCAATGAAAATACCTTATAATATAACGTAATATGCAGTGTATCATTGAAAATACCTTATAATATATCATAATATGCAGTTTATCATTGAAAATACCTTATAATATATGGTAATTTGTAGGTGTATCAATGAAAATACCTTATAATATAACGTAATATGCAGTGTATCATTGAAAATACCTTATAATATTACGTAATATGGAGTGTATCATTGAAAACACCATATAATATATCGTAATATGCAGTGTATCATTGAAAATACCTTATCATATAACGTAATATGCAGTGTATCATTGAAAATACCGTATAATATAACGTAATATGCAGTGTATCATTGAAAATACCTTATAATATTTAGTAGTTTATCATTGAAAATACCTTATAATATAACGTAATATGCAGTTTATCATTGAAAACACCTTATAGTATAACGTAATGTGCAGTGTAACTTTGAAAATACCTTATAATATGTGGTAATATGTAGTGTATCAATGAAAATACCTTATAGTATAATGTAAAATGCAGTGAATCATTGGAAATACATTATAATATTACGTAATATGCAGTGAATCATTGAAAATACCTTATAATATAACGTAATATGCAGTGTATCATTGAAAATACCTAATAATATATGGTAATTTGTAGTGTATCAATGAAAATACCTTATAATATAACGTAATATGCAGTGTATCATTCAAAATACCTTATAATATATCATAATATGCAGTTTATCATTGAAAATACCTTATAATATATGGTAATTTGTAGTGTATCAATGAAAATACCTTATAATATAACGTAATATGCAGTGTATCATTGAAAATACCTTACAATATAATGTAATATGCAGTGAATCATTGAAAATACCTTATAATATATCGTAATTTGTAGTGTATCATTGAAAATACCTTGTAATATAACGTAATATGCAGTGTATCATTGAAAATACCTAATAATATATGGTAATTTGTAGTATATCAATGAAAATACCTTATAATATAACGTAATATGCAGTGTATCATTGAAAACACCTTATAATATAACGTAATCTGCAGTGTATCATTGAAAATACCTTATGATATATAGTAGTTTACAATTGAAAATACCTTATAATATAACGTAATATGCAGTGTATCATTGAAAATACCTTATAATATTACGTAATATGGAGTGTATCATTGAAAACACCATATAATATATCGTAATATGCAGTGTATCATTGAAAATACCATATAATATATCGTAATATGCAGTGTATCATTGCAAATACCTTATAATATAACGTAATATGCAGTGTGTCATTGAAAATACCTTATAATATAACGTAATATGCAGTGTATCATTGAAAATACCTTATAATATTTCGTAATATGCAGTGTATCATTGAAAACACCATATAATATATCGTAATATGCAGTTTATCATTGAAAATACCTTATAATATAACGTTATATGCAGTGTATCATTGAAAATACCTTATAATATAACGTAATATGCAGTGTATCATTGAAAATACCTTATAATATTTAGTAGTTTATCATTGAAAATACCTTATAATATAACGTAATATGCAGTGTATCATTGAAAATACCTTATGATATAACGTATTATGCAGTGTATCATTGAAAATACCTTATGATATATAGTAGTTTACAATTGAAAATACCTTATAATATAACGTAATATGCAGTGTATCATTGAAAATACCTTATAATATAACGTAATATGCAGTGAATCATTGAAAATACCTTATAATATAACGTAATATGCAGTGTATCTTTGAAAATACCTTATAATATATGGTAATTTGTAGTGTATCAATGAAAGTACCTTATAATATAACGTAATATGCAGTGTATCATTGAAAATACCTTATAATATATCATAATATGCAGTGTATCATTGAAAATACCATATAATATATCGTAATATGCAGTGTATCATTGCAAATACCTTATAATATAACGTATTATGCAGTGTGTCATTGAAAATACCTTATAATATAACGTAATATGCAGTGTATCATTGAAAATACCTTATAATATTTAGTAGTTTATCATTGAAAATACCTTATAATATAACGTAATATGCAGTTTATCATTGAAAATACCTTATAATATAACGTAATATACAGTGTATTATTGAAAATAGCTTATAATATAACGTAATATGCAGTGTATCTTTGAAAATACCTTATAATATATAGTAGTTTACCATTGAAAAAGCTTATAATATAACGTAATATGCAGTGTATCATTGTAAATACCTTATAAGATATAGTAGCTTATCATTGAAAATACCTTATAATATATAGTAGTTTATCATTGAAAATACCTTATAATATATCATAATATGCAGTGTATCATTGAAAATACCATATAATATATCGTAATATGCAGTGTATCATTGGAAATACATTATAATATTACGTAATATGCAGTGAATCATTGAAAATACCGTATAATATAACGTAATATGCAGTGTATCATTGAAAATACCTAATAATATATGGTAATTTGTAGTGTATCAATGAAAATACCTTATAATATAACGTAATATGCAGTGTATCATTGAAAATACCTTATAATATATCATAATATGCAGTTTATCATTGAAAATACCTTATAATATATGGTAATTTGTAGTGTATCAATGAAAATACCTTATAATATAACGTAATATGCAGTGTATCATTGAAAATACCTTACAATATAATGTAATATGCAGTGAATCATTGAAAATACCTTATAATATATCGTAATTTGTAGTGTATCATTGAAAATACCTTGTAATATAACGTAATATGCAGTGTATCATTGAAAATACCTAATAATATATGGCAATTTGTAGTATATCAATGAAAATACCTTATAATATAACGTAACATGCAGTGTATCATTGAAAACACCTTATAATATAACGTAATCTGCAGTGTATCATTGCAAATACCTTATAATATAACGTAATATGCAGTGTGTCATTGAAAATACCTTATAATATAACGTAATATGCAGTGTATCATTGAAAATACCTTATAATATTTCGTAATATGCAGTGTATCATTGAAAACACCATATAATATATCGTAATATGCAGTTTATCATTGAAAATACCTTATAATATAACGTTATATGCAGTGTATCATTGAAAATACCTTATAATATAACGTAATATGCAGTGTATCATTGAAAATACCTTATAATATTTAGTAGTTTATCATTGAAAATACCTTATAATATAACGTAATATGCAGTTTATCATTCAAAATACCTTATAATATAACGTAATATACAGTGTATCATTGAAAATACCTTATAATATAACGTAATATGCAGTGTATCATTGAAAATACTTATGATATAACGTATTATGCAGTGTATCATTGAAAATACCTTATGATATATAGTAGTTTACAATTGAAAATACCTTATAATATAACGTAATATGCAGTGTATCATTGAAAATACCTTATAATATAACGTAATATGCAGTGAATCATTGAAAATACCTTATAATATAACGTAATATGCAGTGTATCTTTGAAAATACCTTATAATATATGGTAATTTGTAGTGTATCAATGAAAGTACCTTATAATATAACGTAATATGCAGTGTATCATTGAAAATACCTTATAATATATCATAATATGCAGTGTATCATTGAAAATACCATATAATATATCGTAATATGCAGTGTATCATTGCAAATACCTTATAATATAACGTAATATGCAGTGTGTCATTGAAAATACCTTATAATATAACGTAATATGCAGTGTATCATTGAAAATACCTTATAAGATATAGTAGCTTATCATTGAAAATACCTTATAATATATAGTAGTTTATCATTGAAAATACCTTATGATATATAGTAGTTTACAATTGAAAATACCTTATAATATAACGTAATATGCAGTGTATCATTGAAAATACCTTATAATATAACGTAATATGCAGTGAATCATTGAAAATACCTTATAATATAACGTAATATGCAGTGTATCTTTGAAAATACCTTATAATATATGGTAATTTGTAGTGTATCAATGAAAGTACCTTATAATATAACGTAATATGCAGTGTATCATTGAAAATACCTTATAATATATCATAATATGCAGTGTATCATTGAAAATACCATATAATATATCGTAATATGCAGTGTATCATTGCAAATACCTTATAATATAACGTAATATGCAGTGTATCATTGAAAATACCTTATAATATAACGTAATATGCAGTGTATCATTGAAAATACCTTATAAGATATAGTAGCTTATCATTGAAAATACCTTATAATATATAGTAGTTTATCATTGAAAATACCTTATAATATAACGTAATATGCAGTGTATCATTGAAAATACCTTATGATATAACGTATTATGCAGTGTATCATTGAAAATACCTTATAATATATGGTAATTTGTAGTGTATCAATGAAAATACCTTATAATATAACGTAATATGCAGTGTATCATTGAAAATACCTTATAATATAACGTAATATGCAGTTTATCATTGAAAATACCTTATAATATAACGTAATATACAGTGTATCATTGAAAATACCTTATAATATAACGTAATATGCAGTGTATCATTGAAAATACCTTATAAGATATAGTAGCTTATCATTGAAAATACCTTATAATATATAGTAGTTTATCATTGAAAATACCTTATAATATAACGTAATATGCAGTGTATCTTTGAAAATACCTTATAATATATGGTAATTTGTAGTGTATCAATGAAAATATCTTATAATATAACGTAATATGCAGTGTATCATTGAAAATACCTTATAATATAACGTAATATGCAGTGTATCATTGAAAATACCTTATGATATAACGTATTATGCAGTGTATCATTGAAAATACCTTATAATATATGGTAATTTGTAGTGTATCAATGAAAATACCTTATAATATAACGTAATATGCAGTGTATCATTGAAAATACCTTATAATATAACGTAATATGCAGTGTATCATTGAAAATACCTTATAATATAACGTAATATGCAGTGAATCATTGAAAATACCTTATAATATAACGTAATATGCAGTGTATCATTGAAAATACCTTATGATATAACGTATTATGCAGTGTATCATTGAAAATACCTTATAATATATGGTAATTTGTAGTGTATCAATGAAAATACCTTATAATATAACGTAATATGCAGTGTATCATTGAAAATACCTTATAATATTACGTAATATGGAGTGTATCATTGAAAACATCATATAATATAACGTAATATGCAGTGTATCATTGAAAATACCTTATAAGATATAGTAGCTTATCATTGAAAATACCTTATAATATATAGTAGTTTATCATTGAAAATACCTTATAATATAACGTAATATGCAGTGTATCATTGAAAATACCTTATGATATAACGTATTATGCAGTGTATCATTGAAAATACCTTATAATATATGGTAATTTGTAGTGTATCAATGAAAATACCTTATAATATAACGTAATATGCAGTGTATCATTGAAAATACCTTATAATATAACGTAATATGCAGTTTATCATTGAAAATACCTTATAATATAACGTAATATACAGTGTATCATTGAAAATACCTTATAATATAACGTAATATGCAGTGTATCATTGAAAATACCTTATAAGATATAGTAGCTTATCATTGAAAATACCTTATAATATATAGTAGTTTATCATTGAAAATACCTTATAATATAACGTAATATGCAGTGTATCATTGAAAATACCTTATGATATAACGTATTATGCAGTGTATCATTGAAAATACCTTATAATATATGGTAATTTGTAGTGTATCAATGAAAATACCTTATAATATAACGTAATATGCAGTGTATCATTGAAAATACCTTATAATATAACGTAATATGCAGTTTATCATTGAAAATACCTTATAATATAACGTAATATGCAGTGTATCATTGAAAATACCTTATAATATAACGTAATATGCAGTGTATCATTGAAAATACCTTATAAGATATAGTAGCTTATCATTGAAAATACCTTATAATATATAGTAGTTTATCATTGAAAATACCTTATAATATAACGTAATATGCAGTGTATCATTGAAAATACCTTATGATATAACGTATTATGCAGTGTATCATTGAAAATACCTTATAATATAACGTAATATGCAGTGTATCTTTGAAAATACCTTATAATATATGGTAATTTGTAGTGTATCAATGAAAATATCTTATAATATAACGTAATATGCAGTGTATCATTGAAAATACCTTATAATATAACGTAATATGCAGTGTATCATTGAAAATACCTTATGATATAACGTATTATGCAGTGTATCATTGAAAATACCTTATAATATATGGTAATTTGTAGTGTATCAATGAAAATACCTTATAATATAACGTAATATGCAGTGTATCATTGAAAATACCTTATAATATAACGTAATATGCAGTGTATCATTGAAAATACCTTATAATATAACGTAATATGCAGTGAATCATTGAAAATACCTTATAATATAACGTAATATGCAGTGTATCATTGAAAATACCTTATGATATAACGTATTATGCAGTGTATCATTGAAAATACCTTATAATATATGGTAATTTGTAGTGTATCAATGTAAATACCTTATAATATAACGTAATATGCAGTGTATCATTGAAAATACCTTATAATATTACGTAATATGGAGTGTATCATTGAAAACATCATATAATATAACGTAATATGCAGTGTATCATTGAAAATACCTTATAAGATATAGTAGCTTATCATTGAAAATACCTTATAATATATAGTAGTTTATCATTGAAAATACCTTATAATATAACGTAATATGCAGTGTATCATTGAAAATACCTTATGATATAACGTATTATGCAGTGTATCATTGAAAATACCTTATAATATAACGTAATATGCAGTGAATCATTGAAAATACCTTATAATATAACGTAATATGCAGTGTATCTTTGAAAATACCTTATAATATATGGTAATTTGTAGTGTATCAATGAAAATACCTTATAATATAACGTAATATGCAGTGTATCATTGAAAATACCTTATAATATAACGTAATATGCAGTTTATCATTGAAAATACCTTATAATATAACGTAATATACAGTGTATCATTGAAAATACCTTATAATATAACGTAATATGCAGTGTATCATTGAAAATACCTTATAAGATATAGTAGCTTATCATTGAAAATACCTTATAATATATAGTAGTTTATCATTGAAAATACCTTATAATATAACGTAATATGCAGTGTATCATTGAAAATACCTTATGATATAACGTATTATGCAGTGTATCATTGAAAATACCTTATAATATTACGTAATATGGAGTGTATCATTGAAAACATCATATAATATATCGTAATATGCAGTGTATCATTGAAAATACCTTATAATATAACGTTATATGCAGTGTATCATTGAAAATACCTTATAATATATGGTAATTTGTAGTGTATCAATGAAAATACCTTATAATATAACGTAATATGCAGTGTATCATTGAAAATACCTTATAATATAACGTAATATGCAGTGTATCATTGAAAATACCTTATGATATAACGTATTATGCAGTGTATCATTGAAAATACCTTATAATATATGGTAATTTGTAGTGTATCAATGAAAATACCTTATAATATAACGTAATATGCAGTGTATCATTGAAAATACCTTATAATATAACGTAATATGCAGTTTATCATTGAAAATACCTTATAATATAACGTAATATACAGTGTATCATTGAAAATACCTTATAATATAACGTAATATGCAGTGTATCATTGAAAATAACTTATAAGATATAGTAGCTTATCATTGAAAATACCTTATAATATATAGTAGTTTATCATTGAAAATACCTTATAATATAACGTTATATGCAGTGTATCATTGAAAATACCTTATAATATAACGTAATATGCAGTGTATCATTGAAAATACCTTATAATATTTAGTAGTTTATCATTGAAAATACCTTATAATATAACGTAATATGCAGTGAATCATTGAAAATACCTTATAATATAACGTAATATGCAATGTATCTTTGAAAATACCTTATAATATATGGTAATTTGTAGTGTATCAATGAAAGTACCTTATAATATAACGTAATATGCAGTGTATCATTGAAAATACCTTATAATATATCATAATATGCAGTGTATCATTGAAAATACCATATAATATATCGTAATATGCAGTGTATCATTGCAAATACCTTATAATATAACGTAATATGCAGTGTGTCATTGAAAATACCTTATAATATAACGTAATATGCAGTGTATCATTGAAAATACCTTATAATATTTAGTAGTTTATCATTGAAAATACCTTATAATATAACGTAATATGCAGTGTATCATTGAAAATACCTTATAATATAACGTAATATGCAGTGTATCTTTGAAAATACCTTATAATATATAGTAGTTTACCATTGAAAAAGCTTATAATATAACGTAATATGCAGTGTATCATTGAAAATACCTTATAAGATATAGTAGCTTATCATTGAAAATACCTTATAATATATAGTAGTTTATCATTGAAAATACCTTATAATATATCATAATATGCAGTGTATCATTGAAAATACCATATAATATATCGTAATATGCAGTGTATCATTGCAAATACCTTATAATATAACGTAATATGCAGTGTGTCATTGAAAATACCTTATAATATAACGTAATATGCAGTGTATCATTGAAAATACCTTATAATATTTCGTAATATGCAGTGTATCATTGAAAATACCTTATAATATAACGTAATATGCAGTGTATCATTGAAAATACCTTATAAGATATAGTAGCTTATCATTGAAAATACCTTATAATATATAGTAGTTTATCATTGAAAATAACTTATAATATAACGTAATATGCAGTGTATCATTGAAAATACCTTATGATATAACGTATTATGCAGTGTATCATTGAAAATACCTTATAATATATGGTAATTTGTAGTGTATCAATGAAAATACCTTATAATATAACGTAATATGCAGTGTATCATTGAAAATACCTTATAATATTACGTAATATGGAGTGTATCATTGAAAACACCATATAATATATCGTAATATGCAGTGTATCATTGAAAATACCTTATAATATAACGTAATATGCAGTGTATCATTGAAAATACCTTATAATATAACGTAATATGCAGTGTATCATTGAAAATCCCTTATAATATATGGTAATTTGTAGTGTATCAATGAAAATACCTTATAATATAACGTAATATGCAGTGTATCATTGAAAATACCTTATAATATAACGTAATATACAGTGTATCATTGAAAATACCTTATAATATAACGTAATATGCAGTGTATCATTGAAAATACCTTATAAGATATAGTAGCTTATCATTGAAAATACCTTATAATATATAGTAGTTTACCATTGAAAATAACTTATAATATAACGTAATATGCAGTGTATCATTGAAAATACCTTATAATATATCATAATATGCAGTGTATCATTGAAAATACCATATAATATATCGTAATATGCAGTGTATCATTGCAAATACCTTATAATATAACGTAATATGCAGTGTGTCATTGAAAATACCTTATAATATAACGTAATATGCAGTGTATCATTGAAAATACCTTATAATATTTAGTAGTTTATCATTGAAAATACCTTATAATATAACGTAATATGCAGTGTATCATTGAAAATACCTTATAATATAACGTAATATGCAGTGTATCTTTGAAAATACCTTATAATATATAGTAGTTTACCATTGAAAAAGCTTATAATATAACGTAATATGCAGTGTATCATTGAAAATACCTTATAAGATATAGTAGCTTATCATTGAAAATACCTTATAATATATAGTAGTTTATCATTGAAAATACCTTATAATATATCATAATATGCAGTGTATCATTGAAAATACCATATAATATATCGTAATATGCAGTGTATCATTGCAAATACCTTATAATATAACGTAATATGCAGTGTGTCATTGAAAATACCTTATAATATAACGTAATATGCAGTGTATCATTGAAAATACCTTATAATATTTCGTAATATGCAGTGTATCATTGAAAATACCTTATAATATAACGTAATATGCAGTGTATCATTGAAAATACCTTATAAGATATAGTAGCTTATCATTGAAAATACCTTATAATATATAGTAGTTTATCATTGAAAATAACTTATAATATAACGTAATATGCAGTGTATCATTGAAAATACCTTATGATATAACGTATTATGCAGTGTATCATTGAAAATACCTTATAATATATGGTAATTTGTAGTGTATCAATGAAAATACCTTATAATATAACGTAATATGCAGTGTATCATTGAAAATACCTTATAAGATATAGTAGCTTATCATTGAAAATACCTTATAATATATAGTAGTTTATCATTGAAAATAACTTATAATATAACGTAATATGCAGTGTATCATTGAAAATACCTTATGATATAACGTATTATGCAGTGTATCATTGAAAATACCTTATAATATAACGTAATATACAGTGTATCATTGAAAATACCTTATAATATAACGTAATATGCAGTGAATCATTGAAAATACCTTATAAGATATAGTAGCTTATCATTGAAAATACCTTATAATATATAGTAGTTTATCATTGAAAATACCTTATAATATAACGTAATATGCAGTGTATCATTGAAAATACCTTATGATATAACGTATTATGCAGTGTATCATTGAAAATACCTTATGATATATAGTAGTTTACAATTGAAAATACCTTATAATATAACGTAATATGCAGTGTATCATTGAAAATACCTTACGATATAACGTATTATGCAGTGTATCATTGAAAATACCTTATGATATATAGTAGTTTACAATTGAAAATACCTTATAATATAACGTAATATGCAGTGTATCACTGAAAATACCATATAATATTACGTAATATGGAGTGTATCATTGAAAACACCATATAATATATCGTAATATGCAGTGTATCATTGAAAATACCTTATAATATAACGTTATATGCAGTGTATCATTGAAAATCCCTTATAATATATGGTAATTTGTAGTGTATCAATGAAAATACCTTATAATATAACGTAATATGCAGTGTATCATTGAAAATACCTTATAATATAACGTAATATGCAGTGTATCATTGAAAATACCTTATAATATTTAGTAGTTTATCATTGAAAATACCTTATAATATAACGTAATATGCAGTTTATCATTGAAAATACCTTATAATATAACGTAATATACA
Source organism: Lasioglossum lativentre (assembly GCA_916610255.1). NCBI lineage: Eukaryota > Metazoa > Arthropoda > Insecta > Hymenoptera > Halictidae > Lasioglossum > Lasioglossum lativentre. The sequence goes on along the minus strand of CAKAJI010000225.1, from coordinate 300,031 downwards.
GTGTATCATTGAAAATTCCTTATAATATAACGTAATATACAGTGTATCATTGAAAATACCTTATAATATAACGTAATATGCAGTGTATCATTGAAAATACCTTATAAGATATAGTAGCTTACCATTGAAAATACCTTATAATATATAGTAGTTTATCATTGAAAATACCTTATAATATAACGTAATATGCAGTGTATCATTGAAAATACCTTATGATATAACGTATTATGCAGTGCATCAGTGAAAATACCTTATGATATATAGTAGTTTACAATTGAAAATACCTTATAATATAACGTAATATGCAGTGTATCATTGAAAATACCTTATAATATTACGTAATATGGAGTGTATCATTGAAAACACCATATAATATATCGTAATATGCAGTGTATCATTGAAAATACCTTATAATATAACGTAATATGCAGTTTATCATTGAAAATACCTTATAATATAACGTAATATACAGTGTATCATTGAAAATACCTTATAATATAACGTAATATGCAGTGTATCATTGAAAATACCTTATGATATAACGTATTATGCAGTGTATCATTGAAAATACCTTATAATATAACGTAATATGCTGTGTATCATTGAAAATACCTTATAATATTTAGTAGTTTATCATTGAAAATACCTTATAATATAACGTAATATGCAGTGTATCATTGAAAATACCTTATAATATAACGTAATATGCAGTGAATCATTGAAAATACCTTATAATATAACGTAATATGCAGTGTATCATTGCAAATACCTTATAATATAACGTAATATGCAGTGTGTCATTGAAAATACCTTATAATATAACGTAATATGCAGTGTATCATTGAAAATACCTTATAATATTTAGTAGTTTATCATTGAAAATACCTTATAATATAACGTTTTCAGTGTATCATTGAAAATACCTTATAATATAACGTAATATGCAGTGAATCATTGAAAATACCTTATAATATAACGTAATATGCAGTGTATCTTTGAAAATACCTTATAATATATGGTAATTTGTAGTGTATCAATGAAAATACCTTATAATATAACGTAATATGGAGTGTATCATTGAAAACACCATATAATATATCGTAATATGCAGTGTATCATTGAAAATACCTTATAATATAACGTAATATGCAGTGTATCATTGAAAATACCTCATAATATAACGTAATATGCAGTGAATCATTGAAAATACCTTATAATATAACGTAATATGCAGTGTATCTTTGAAAATACCTTATAATATATGGTAATTTGTAGTGTATCAATGAAAGTACCTTATAATATAACGTAATATGCAGTGTATCATTGAAAATACCTTATAATATAACGTAATATGCAGTGTATCATTGAAAATACCTTATAAGATATAGTATCTTATCATTGAAAATACCTTATAATATATAGTAGTTTATCATTGAAAATACCTTATAATATAACGTAATATGCAGTGTATCATTGAAAATACCTTATGATATAACGTATTATGCAGTGTATCATTGAAAATACCTTATAATATATGGTAATTTGTAGTGTATCAATGAAAATACCTTATAATATAACGTAATATGCAGTGTATCATTGAAAATACCTTATAATATTACGTAATATGGAGTGTATCATTGAAAACACCATATAATATATCGTAATATGCAGCGTATCATTGAAAATACCTTATAATATAACGTTATATGCAGTGTATCATTGAAAATACCATATAAGATATAGTAGCTTATCATTGAAAATACCTTATAATATATAGTAGTTTATCATTGAAAATACCTTATAATATAACGTAATATGCTGTGTATCATTGAAAATACATTATAATATAACGTAATATGCAGTGTATCATTGAAAACACCATATAATATATCGTAATATGCAGTGTATCATTGAAAACACCTTATAATATAACGTTATATGCAATGTATCATTGAAAATACCTTATAATATAACGTAATATGCAATGTATCATTGAAAATACCTTATGATATAACGTAATATGCAGTGTATCATTGAAAATACCTTATAATATATGGTAATTTGTAGTGTATCATTGAAAACACCATATAATATATCGTAATATGCAGTGTATCATTGAAAACACCTTATAATATAACGTTATATGCAGTGTATCATTGAAAATACCTTATAATATAACGTAATATGCAGTGTATCATTGAAAATACCTTATAATATTTAGTGGTTTATCATTGAAAATACCTTATAATATAACGTAATATGCAGTGTATCATTGAAAATACCTTATAATATAACGTAATATGCAGTGTATCATTGAAAATACCTTATAATATAACGTAATATGCAGTGAATCATTGAAAATACCTTATAATATAACGTAATATGCAGTGTATCATTGAAAATACCATATAATATATCGTAATATGCAGTGTATCATTGAAAATACCTTATAATATATCATAATATGCAGTGTATCATTGAAAATACCATATAATATATCGTAATATGCAGTGTATCATTGCAAATACTTTATAATATAACGTAATATGCAGTGTGTCATTGAAAATACCTCATAATATTACGTAATATGGAGTGTATCATTGAAAACACCATATAATATATCGTAATATGCAGTGTATCATTGAAAATACCTTATAATATAACGTAATATGCAGTGTATCATTGAAAATACCTTATAAGATATAGTAGCTTATCATTGAAAATACCTTATAATATATAGTAGTTTATCATTGAAAATACCTTATAATATAACGTAATATGCTGTGTATCATTGAAAATACATTATAATATAACGTAATATGCAGTGTATCATTGAAAACACCATATAATATAACGTAATATGCAGTGTGTCATTGAAAATACCTTATAATATAACGTAATATGCAGTGTATCATTGAAAATACCTTATAATATTTAGTAGTTTATCATTGAAAATACCTTATAATATAACGTAATATGCAGTGTATCATTGAAAATACCTTATAATATAACGTAATATGCAGTGTATCATTGAAAATACCTTATGATATAACGTATTATGCAGTGTATCATTGAAAATACCTTATGATATATAGTAGTTTACAATTGCAAATACCTTATAATATAACGTAATATGCAGTGTGTCATTGAAAATACCTTATAATATAACGTAATATGCAGTGTATCATTGAAAATACCTTATAATATTTAGTAGTTTATCATTGAAAATACCTTATAATATAACGTTTTCAGTGTATCATTGAAAATACCTTATAATATAACGTAATATGCAGTGAATCATTGAAAATACCTTATAATATAACGTAATATGCAGTGTATCATTGAAAATACCTTATAATATTACGTAATATGGAGTGTATCATTGAAAACACCATATAATATATCGTAATATGCAGTGTATCATTGAAAATACCTTATAATATAACGTAATATGCAGTGTATCATTGAAAATACCTTATAATATTTAGTAGTTTATCATTGAAAATACCTTATAATATAACGTAATATGCAGTGTATCATTGAAAATACCTTATGATATAACGTATTATGCAGTGTATCATTGAAAATACCTTATGATATATAGTAGTTTACAATTGAAAATACCTTATAATATAACGTAATATGCAGTGTATCATTGAAAATACCTTATAATATTACGTAATATGGAGTGTATCATTGAAAACACCATATAATATATCGTAATATGCAGTGTATCATTGAAAATACCTTATAATATAACGTAATATGCAGTGTATCATTGAAAATACCTTATAATATTACGTAATATGGAGTGTATCATTGAAAACACCATATAATATAACGTAATATGCAGTGTATAATTGAAAATACCTTATAATATTTAGTAGTTTATCATTGAAAATACCTTATAATATAACGTAATATGCAGTGTATCATTGAAAATACCTTATAAGATATAGTAGCTTATCATTGAAAATACCTTATAATATATAGTAGTTTATCATTGAAAATACCTTATAATATAACGTAATATGCAGTGTATCATTGAAAATACCTTATGATATAACGTATTATGCAGTGTATCATTGAAAATACCTTATAATATTACGTAATATGGAGTGTATCAATGAAAATACCTTATAATATAACGTAATATGCAGTGTATCATTGAAAATACCTTATGATATAACGTATTATGCAGTGTATCATTGAAAATACCTTATAATATAACGTAATATGCAGTTTATCATAGAAAATACCTTATAATATAACGTAATATACTGTGTATCATTGAGAATACCTTATAATATAACGTAATATGCAGTGTGTCATTGAAAATACCTTATAATATAACGTAATATGCAGTGTATCATTGAAAATACGTTATAATATTTAGTAGTTTATCATTGAAAATACCTTATAATATAACGTTTTCAGTGTATCAATGAAAATACCTTATAATATAACGTAATATGCAGTGAATCATTGAAAATACCTTATAATATAACGTAATATACAGTGTATCTTTGAAAATACCTTATAATATATGGTAATTTGTAGTGTATCAATGAAAATACCTTATAATATAACGTAATATGCAGTGTATCATTGAAAATACCTTATAATATAACGTAATATGCAGTTTATCATTGAAAATACCTTATAATATAACGTAATATACAGTGTATCATTGAAAATACCTTATAATATAACGTAATATGCAGTGTATCATTGAAAATACCTTATGATATAACGTATTATGCAGTGTATCATTGAAAATACCTTATAATATTTAGTAGTTTATCATTGAAAATACCTTATAATATAACGTAATATGCAGTTTATCATTGAAAATACCTTATAATATAACGTAATATACAGTGTATCATTGAAAATACCTTATAATATAACGTAATATACAGTGTATCATTGAAAATACCTTATAATATAACGTAATATGCAGTGTATCATTGAAAATACCTTATAATATAACGTAATATGCAGTGTAACATTGAAAATACCTTATAATATTACGTAATATGGAGTGTATCATTGAAAACACCATATAATATAACGTAATATGCAGTGTATAATTGAAAATACCTTATAATATTTAGTAGTTTATCATTGAAAATACCTTATAATATAACGTAATATGCAGTGTATCATTGAAAATACCTTATAATATAACGTAATATGCAGTGTATCATTGAAAATACCTTATGATATAACGTATTATGCAGTGTATCATTGAAAATACCTTATGATATAACGTATTATGCAGTGTATCATTGAAAATACCTTATAATATAACGTAATATGCAGTGTATCATTGAAAATACCTTATAATATATGGTAATTTGTAGTGTATCAATGAAAATACCTTATAATATAACGTAATATGCAGTGTATCATTGAAAATACCTTATAATATATCATAATATGCAGTTTATCATTGAAAATACCTTATAATATATGGTAATTTGTAGTGTATCAATGAAAATACCTTATAATATAACGTAATATGCAGTGTATCATTGAAAATACCTTATAATATTACGTAATATGGAGTGTATCATTGAAAATACCTTATAATATTTAGTAGTTTATCATTGAAAATACCTTATAATATAACGTAATATGCAGTTTATCATTGAAAATACCTTATAATATAACGTAATATACAGTGTATCATTGAAAATACCTTATAATATAACGTAATATACAGTGTATCATTGAAAATACCTTATAATATAACGTAATATGCAGTGTATCATTGAAAATACCTTATAATATAACGTAATATGCAGTGTATCATTGAAAATACCTTATAATATTACGTAATATGGAGTGTATCATTGAAAACACCATATAATATAACGTAATATGCAGTGTATAATTGAAAATACCTTATAATATTTAGTAGTTTATCATTGAAAATACCTTATAATATAACGTAATATGCAGTGTATCATTGAAAATACCTTATAATATAACGTAATATGCAGTGTATCATTGAAAATACCTTATGATATAACGTATTATGCAGTGTATCATTGAAAATACCTTATGATATAACGTATTATGCAGTGTATCATTGAAAATACCTTATAATATAACGTAATATGCAGTGTATCATTGAAAATACCTTATAATATATGGTAATTTGTAGTGTATCAATGAAAATACCTTATAATATAACGTAATATGCAGTGTATCATTGAAAATACCTTATAATATTACGTAATATGGAGTGTATCATTGAAAATACCTTATAATATAACGTAATATGCAGTGTATCATTGAAAATACCTTATAATATAACGTAATATGCAGTGAATCATTGAAAATACCTTATAATATAACGTAATATGCAGTGTATCTTTGAAAATACCTTATAATATATGGTAATTTGTAGTGTATCAATGAAAGTACCTTATAATATAACGTAATATGCAGTGTATCATTGAAAATACCTTATAATATAACGTAATATGCAGTGTATCATTGAAAATACCTTATAATATTTAGTAGTTTATCATTGAAAATACCTTATAATATAACGTAATATGCAGTGTGTCATTGAAAATACCTTATAATATAACGTAATATGCAGTGTATCATTGAAAATACGTTATAATATTTAGTAGTTTATCATTGAAAATACCTTATAATATAACGTTTTCAGTGTATCAATGAAAATACCTTATAATATAACGTAATATGCAGTGAATCATTGAAAATACCTTATAATATAACGTAATATACAGTGTATCTTTGAAAATACCTTATAATATATGGTAATTTGTAGTGTATCAATGAAAATACCTTATAATATAACGTAATATGCAGTGTATCATTGAAAATACCTTATAATATAACGTAATATGCAGTTTATCATTGAAAATACCTTATAATATAACGTAATATACAGTGTATCATTGAAAATACCTTATAATATAACGTAATATGCAGTGTATCATTGAAAATACCTTATGATATAACGTATTATGCAGTGTATCATTGAAAATACCTTATAATATTTAGTAGTTTATCATTGAAAATACCTTATAATATAACGTAATATGCAGTTTATCATTGAAAATACCTTATAATATAACGTAATATACAGTGTATCATTGAAAATACCTTATAATATAACGTAATATACAGTGTATCATTGAAAATACCTTATAATATAACGTAATATGCAGTGTATCATTGAAAATACCTTATAATATAACGTAATATGCAGTGTAACATTGAAAATACCTTATAATATTACGTAATATGGAGTGTATCATTGAAAACACCATATAATATAACGTAATATGCAGTGTATAATTGAAAATACCTTATAATATTTAGTAGTTTATCATTGAAAATACCTTATAATATAACGTAATATGCAGTGTATCATTGAAAATACCTTATAGTATAACGTAATATGCAGTGAATCATTGAAAATACCTTATAATATTTAGTAGTTTATCATTGAAAATACCTTATAATATTTAGTAGTTTATCATTGAAAATACCTTATAATATAACGTAATATGCAGTGTATCATTGAAAATACCTTATAATATAACGTAATATGCAGTGTATCATTGAAAATACCTTATAATATTACGTAATATGGAGTGTATCATTGAAAACACCATATAATATATCGTAATATGCAGTGTATCATTGAAAATACCTTATAATATAACGTTATATGCAGGGTATCATTGAAAATACCTTATAATATAACGTAATATGCAGTGTATAATTGAAAATACCTTATAATATTTAGTAGTTTATCATTGAAAATACCTTATAATATAACGTAATATGCAGTGTATCATTGAAAATACCTTATAATATAACGTAATATGCAGTGAATCATTGAAAATACCTTATAATATTTAGTAGTTTATCATTGAAAATACCTTATAATATAACGTAATATGCAGTGTATCATTGAAAATACCTTATAATATAACGTTATATGCAGGGTATCATTGAAAATACCTTATAATATAACGTAATATGCAATGTATCATTGAAAATACCTTATAATATAACGTAATATGCAATGTATCATTGAAAATACCTTATGATATAACGTAATATGCAGTCTATCATTGAAAATACCTTATAATATATGGTAATTTGTAGTGTATCATTGAAAACACCATATAATATATCGTAATATGCAGTGTATCATTGAAAATACCTTATAAAATAACGTTATATGCAGTGTATCATTGAAAATACCTTATAATATAACGTAATATGCAGTGTATCATTGAAAATACCTTATAATATTTAGTAGTTTATCATTGAAAATACCTTATAATATAACGTAATATGCAGTGTATCATTGAAAATACCATATAATATAACGTAATATGCAGTGTATCATTGAAAATACCTTATAATATAACGTAATATGCAGTGAATCATTGAAAATACCTTATAATATAACGTAATATGCAGTGTATCATTGAAAATAGCATATAATATATCGTAATATGCAGTGTATCATTGCAAATACCTTATAATATAACGTAATATGCAGTGTGTCATTGAAAATACCTTATAATATAACGTAATATGCAGTGTATCATTGAAAATACCTTATAATATTTCGTAATATGCAGTGTATCATTGAAAACACCATATAATATATCGTAATATGCAGTGTATCATTGAAAATACCTTATAATATAACGTTATATGCAGTGTATCATTGAAAATACCTTATAGTATAACGTAATATTCAGTGTATCATTGAAAATACCTTATAGGATATAGTAGCTTATCATTGAAAATACCTTATAATATATAGTAGTTTATCATTGAAAATACCTTATAATATAACGTAATATGCAGTGTATCATTGAAAATACCTTATAATATTACGTAATATGGAGTGTATCATTGAAAACACCATATAATATATCGTAATATGCAGTGTATCATTGAAAATACCTTATAATATAACGTAATATGCAGCTTATCATTGAAAATACCTTATAATATAACGTAATATACAGTGTATCATTGAAAATACCTTATAATATAACGTAATATACACTGTATCATTGAAAATACCTTATAATATAACGTAATATGCAGTGTATCATTGTAAATACCTTATAATATAACGTAATATGCTGTGTATCATTGAAAATACATTATAATATAACGTAATATGCAGTGTATCATTGAAAATACATTATAATATAACGTAATATGGAGTGTATCATTGAAAACACCATATAATATAACGTATTATGCAGTGTATCATTGAAAATACCTTATGATATATAGTAGTTTACAATTGAAAATACCTTATAATATAACGTAATATGCAGTGTATTATTGAAAATACCTTATAATATTACGTAATATGGAGTGTATCATTGAAAACACCATATAATATATCGTAATATGCAGTGTATCATTGAAAATACCTTATAATATAACGTAATATGCAGCTTATCATTGAAAATACCTTATAATATAACGTAATATACAGTGTATCATTGAAAATACCTTATAATATAACGTAATATACACTGTATCATTGAAAATACCTTATAATATAACGTAATATGCAGTGTATCATTGTAAATACCTTATAATATAACGTAATATGCTGTGTATCATTGAAAATACATTATAATATAACGTAATATGCAGTGTATCATTGAAAATACATTATAATATAACGTAATATGCAGTGTATCATTGAAAATACCTTATAATATAACGTAATATGCAGGGTATCATTGAAAATACCTTATAAGATATAGTTGCTTATCATTGAAAATACCTTATAATATATAGTAGTTTATCATTGAAAATACCTTATAATATAACGTAATATGCAGTGTATCATTGAAAATACCTTATGATATAACGTATTATGCAGTGTATCATTGAAAATACCTTATGATATATAGTAGTTTACAATTGCAAATACCTTATAATATAACGTAATATGCAGTGTGTCATTGAAAATACCTTATAATATAACGTAATATGCAGTGTATCATTGAAAATACCTTATAATATTACGTAATATGGAGTGTATCATTGAAAACACCATATAATATATCGTAATATGCAGTGTATCATTGAAAATACCTTATAAGATATAGTAGCTTATCATTGAAAATACCTTATAATATATAGTAGTTTATCATTGAAAATACCTTATAATATAACGTAATATGCAGTGTATCATTGAAAATACCTTATAATATTTAGTAGTTTATCATTGAAAATACCTTATAATATAACGTTATATGCAGTGTATCATTGAAAATACCTTATAATATAACGTAATATGCAGTTTATCATTGAAAATACCTTATAATATAACGTATTATGCAGTGTATCATTGAAAATACCTTATGATATATAGTAGTTTACAATTGAAAATACCTTATAATATAACGTAATATGCAGTGTATCATTGAAAATACCTTATAATATTACGTAATATGGAGTGTATCATTGAAAACACCATATAATATAACGTTATATGCAGTGTATCATTGAAAATACCTTATAATATAACGTAATATGCAGTGTATCATTGAAAATACCTTATAATATTTAGTAGTTTATCATTGAAAATACCTTATAATATAACGTAATATGCAGTGTATCATTGAAAATACCTTATAATATTACGTAATATGGAGTGTATCATTGAAAACACCATATAATATATCGTAATATGCAGTGTATCATTGAAAATACCTTATAATATAACGTAATATGCAGTTTATCATTGAAAATACCTTATAATATAACGTAGTATACAGTGTATCATTGAAAATACCTTATAATATAACGTAATATACAGTGTATCATTGAAAATACCTTATAATATAACGTAATATGCAGTGTATCATTGAAAATACCTTATAAGATATAGTAGCTTATCATTGAAAATACCTTATAATATATGTAAGGAGTGCGCTCCTTAATTGATTTAAATCTTCCCGCTCAATACAGTGAGTCGATAAGTAAGGGTCCGCAGTAGCGGCAGAGAAATAAAAACAATGATTCGGCAGACACGTGTGAATACTGCTAATTAACCTTCAACAAGTTATTCCTTTTATAATAAAGTGAATTGTTTATACGAGGAACAAGATTGCGAAGAACAAACTCTGAATGTTGTTTCTTGTATTTTTACAGGTTCGTAACCATTGTAAATAGTTTAGGCAAATAGTTTAATTAATAACTAGAGGGGGGTTGTTGCTCGCTCGCTTCGCGAGCTTCGCGGGTGGGGATGTTGTAGCTCGCTCGCTTTGCGAGCTCGCGAGAGGGTTGGTGGTACGGATGTTATTTTGTGTGTGACTCTCCACGAGCCACAGAAAGAACTTCCCGATTCGTTAGTTGCAGTATATTATTATCATTATTTATTGAACGTTTTAAGAAGATTATACATTCTCAGGGAAGTTCAATAGTTTTCTACTTATCAAAATGTTTGCTATATGGCGTCGCATTAAACCAACATCGTATGCTCGTTGCTCGCTTGGTTCCTTGTTATAGCATAGTAATGTTGCAAAATAAATTGCAAATGCTCCACAATCAAACGCATTGTTTTGATATTGTACTCTGTGAAATATATACTTCTTCTTATATTTATAAAGGGCATTCAAATAATCTATTACATCATGGTTCAAATGATTAGCATTAAAACTATCATAAATGTGTACATTTCCGTTATCATCAGATCTTGTGCAAATCCAATGTCCTACTACCTTTTTTCCAATTTCACCAGTGTATATTATCTGAGTATTCGTCTCATGTTCTGGGATCTCTTGTAAATTACTCAAAAAAGCTCGAACGTAACCAGTATCTTGAGCAAAGTTGTATATTCCACGCTCGTTTAGATTTCTGTTCATAATTTCGTGAAATAAATTAATATGTTTATCTTGTAAATAACAATCAGGTTTTATGACTTCTTTACATTCGGCTGTTTCTAAAGCATAGTTATAACCATCATTGAGGAAACAGTCTGCAGGCACTGCATATTCATGATTATGTTGCTCGATATGCTGGTCCGAGATCATTAAACATTCATCAAAAATTGTAAAATTTTCAGGATTCATTTGTTGATTTGTGATTGTTACATCTGTTTTCTCTACATTGTCTTCTTTTTTATATTTGACAACCTTCTGATCGAGGATTGCATAAATTGGCTTATGATAGCTGAAATATGTTTCATAAACACCGCAATCTATATCATCAACATTTGAGAAAATGACATCTATTTGCGTATTCAAATTGGTCGTTATACTTTTGGATGGTAATTTATTTTTTAAATTGTACTTGTTCAAAAGGTTAATCAAATAATTATTACCATTATCCTTGCAATTTAATATATTGTAATTGAAATCAATTATCAAAATCTTTTCACTTTCAATTGTAATTTTATTCATTATTCGCTGTACAACGCTACCAAACATAGAATTAGTTGCTTTTGGTGATTTCTAACAGTAGCATCAGTTTAAAAAAAAATTTTTTTTAAAAATTTTTTTCTAAATCTAAAAAAAAAATTAAGAAAAAAATTTTTTATGTAATTGCGTTTGTTTCTTTGGTGGAAAATTTCCGTCCTCTCGTATAATTTGCATTGTTGAATGAACTTCTTTCGAAAAAAACTAAAAAAACTAAAAAACTACTTGACCAATATGGACCAAAATCTAATCAGCTCTAAGTTACAGCGGGGCACATCGATTGCATCATTCATCATTCCGATCGCGTAGTTACTTTTTCTGAAAACGTTAACGAAAAATTTGATACCATAGAAACGGACATACGCACACACACACACACACACACATACCGACATTTTGATAAAAATAGTCTAAAATGACTCCAATGACCATGAAACGTGAAGATCTGCTAAAAATTCGATTTTCGATTTTCGGGGTAATTACAGTAACTTCCCTATGAATCGGGAAGTTAAAAAAACACTTGTATTTTTACAGTGAAACTTTTCAGTTTGTTACTCTCTACAATCCTTGAACATTCAACAAATAATTCAATCGCACATTACAAAACAACATTCTCGTTTAATAAGCAATGGAGAAGTTAAAGTTTGAATTTAAAATGAGAGGAACTGCGGACGGAAAATCTAATCTTCACTATACCAGATGAATTACAGCCAGCAACGTTACACAATGAAATAAATAATCAACCTGCGTTTACAAAGATAAGGAAAACATTAACAAAAAGGAACCAATTCAGAAAAATCTGGATAACCTTAGATGAAAAAATGAGAGGAAAATACTTGGACGAAGAAGAAAATGTGCAATTTAATGACTATTTCTTAGAAGAAATATCAAGTAAAACGGAAGAAACAGCTTCGGCACAGAATTCTTCTATAGAAAAACTGTTACAAACATTGATTGAAAACAGCAAGAGAGTAGAAGACAAGCCATTAGATAAAATTGCAAAGGAAATCACCATACAAAAATTTAATAATAAAACACAGAATGCAAGTCAATGGATGGACGAATTTGAAGAAGAATGTGAAAGATACAATATATCAGAGAATAGAAGAAAAATTAAATTACTAAAACTCTTCCTTGATAAGTCTTGCTGGGATTGGTATGAATGTGTTTTAATTAAATTAACAATAAACTCAGAGTGGGAGGAATGGAAAAAAAAGTTTTGTGATACCTTCGCAAATAAAGGCTGGTACCCAATCAGATATGCTATGATGTTTAGATATCAAACAGGTTCTCTGATAGAATATGCATTGAGAAAAGAAAAGCTACTTTTAGAAACAAGAAGATCAATTGATACTGGGACTTTAATTGATCTCATTGCAGTCGGTTTACCCAATTTTGTAAGTGATAAAATTGATAGAGGAACTCTGCTTGAGACAGAGGATTTATACAATGAGTTAGGAAAACTAGAACATCTAGTTTACAAAAATTTTAGTGAAATCAAGAAGACAAACGGACAAAAGTTAAAAACAAAAATGCCATGCGCTTTCTGCAAAGAAAAGATTAAAAAAATCCGTTTTCATCCAGAAGAAGACTGCTGGTTCAAAAATAAGGAAGGAACAGAAAAAAAAGTAAATAACTCTTTATTTGAAATTGAAGCAGAAGGACAAGACCCAAAAAACTTACAAACACACCATTAATCAGTTTGAAGATAATATTAAATGGAACTTTTGAAATAAATGGGGTATATGACACAGGATCGAACGTGTCACTTATCAACTCAAAAGTACTGAAACTAAAATTAAAAAAAGATAATGATAATGGAAAAGTTAATCTTAGAACAATTAATGGTGTTAATATGACAGAGCAATTGATAAAAATGAAAGCAAAAATTTTTGAAATAGAAAAAGATATCAATGTTTTCATTATAGACAATGAAAATTTTAAATTTGATTTCCTCATTGGTCTAGATATTATAAAAAAATTTAGATTAACTCAAGATGAAAATTTAAAGATAGCACAAAAAATGGAAAATGCTATTACTGGTCATGAAGAACATGAGAAAGATGAAACAGAAATTCCTGATGGTGCTAATGAAATAAATAGACAAAAATCATCAATAGAGAAACAAGAAGTTTTCTATGAAATAAATTTTAATGAAAATTTAGATACAACAAATTTTGTATCTATAACGGAACACTTGGATAATGAAAAGAGAAATTCGATCGATAAATTAATAAATAAGTATAAGCATGCATTTGCTAAAGACAAATATGATATTGGCACTGTAAAGGAATACGAAGCTAGAATAGATCTGACAATAGATAAATATTGCAGCAAGCGACCGTACAGATGCACAATACAAGATAAGAAAGAAATAGAGCAACAGATATCTGAGCTGTTAAAGAGAAATCTTATAGAAGAATCGTACAGTCCTTTCGCAGCTCCAGTAACTTTAGCGTTCAAGAAAGATGAAAATAAGAAGTCACGGCTTTGCATTGACTTCAGAGACCTTAATAAAATTATAATACCGCAATCGCAGCCATTTCCGCGAATTGAAGATTTAGTAACAAAAACAAGAAATTGTAAATACTTTTCAAAACTAGATATTAATTCGGCGTTTTGGTCTATTCCACTAAGAGTAGACGACAGGAGCAAAACGGGGTTCGTAACTCAAGAAGGGCATTATCAGTGGACATGCTTACCCTTTGGGATGAAAACATCACCAGCCATCTTTCAGAGGATATTAAATAATATAATAAAAAAACACGAATTGTCGGAATTTACTGTGAACTATATAGATGATATATTGATATTCTCAAAAACCTTTGAAGAACATCTTAGACATTTAGAAAAGTTGCTGAAGGCTATCACAGAAGAAGGCTTTAGACTAAAATTCTCAAAATGTATGTTTGCGTCGAATACAGTAAGTTATCTCGGGCACGTTATTAGTTATAATACTGTTGAACCAATGAAAGATAATCTAAGAGCAATAGTTGATTTTCCAACTCCAACAACTCAGAAAAATATACGTCAATTTTTGGGAAAAGTTAATTTCTATCACGACTACGTACCTAAGATCGCTGTCATTTTGGAACCGTTGCACAACCTGTTAAGGAAGGACCAAAAATTTGTATGGTCGCAAGAATGCCAAAACGTTTTTGACTACCTAAAGGAATTTTTATGCACTAAGCCAGTATTAACAATTTATGACCCTTCGTTACCGATAAAAATCTATACAGACGGAAGTATCCAAGGATTGGGCGCCGTACTAAAACAGCCTCAACCAGAAAGTGGTACAGAGAAACCAGTTGCCTATTTTTCAAAAAAATTAAATAATTCACAAAAAAAGAAAAAGGCAATATATATAGAAGCTCTAGCAATCAAAGAAGCAGTACAGTTTTGGCAATACTGGCTTATGGGTAGATCTTTCGAAGTTTACTCGGATCATAAGCCATTAAAAGACTTAAACATAAAAGCTAGACCGGATGAAGAGCTAGGCGACATTATATACTACTTGTCACAGTATGATTTTACGATAAAATATAATCCAGGTAAATTCAACATAGAAGCAGACTGCTTAAGCAGAAACCCGGTATTTGAAGCAGAAGAAAATAATGAAGATAACTTGCAAACCGTAAATCTAATAAATTTAAGAAGTATCATAGATGATCAGAATAAAAACGAAGATTTAAGGAAACAAAAAAACGTGTATGAGGAAAACAAGATATATTACAAGAAGAAAAAAATCATAATATCAGAAGAATTGAGTAAGAAATTAATAAGAAATCTGCATGATCAATTCTGTCATATTGGAATAAATCAAATGACAAGTATGTTGAGACCGCACTACTCAGCAAAGAATTTATCAGAAAATATAAAAAAATTATGCAAAAACTGTAAAATTTGTATTAAAAATAAAACCAGAGGTCAAGTAAAGTACGGATTAATGTCACAGCTTGGTCCAGCAAAAAAACCGTTCGAGATAATGTCCATTGACACAATCGGAGGTTTTGGGGGCACAAGATCCACAAAAAAATATTTGCACTTGTTGGTGGATCATTTTACAAGATTCGCACACATCTTAACTTCAAAATCACAGTCAGCTCATGATTTTATAAAATTAACTAATATTATAGCAGAAAATGAAGAAATCGGAAAAATTCTAACGGACCAGTATCCAGGAATTAATTCAAAGGAATATAAGGACTTTCTAAAAAGCAAGAATATACCGATTATTTTTACAGCGGTCAATGCGCCTTTTTCCAACGGTCTAAATGAACGGTTAAACCAAACACTAATAAATAAAATCAGGTGTAAAGTGAACGAAAATAATGGAAGAAAAGCTTGGACAACGGCGGCACATGAATGTGTGCAAAAATATAACGAAACGATACATACAGTGACAAAGTTTAGTCCAAAATATTTATTAGAAGGAACGATCACGTCAATATTACCAAACGAGTTATCACGAAGAAAAACACAAAGTGAGTTAGAAGAAGACAGAGAAAAGGCTTTGGAAAATAGCATAAAATACCACAAATTTAACAAACAACTTTACGACAAAAATAGAAAGAACTACAATTTTCAAATAGGCGAATCAGTATATGTTGAGAACGGCAATCGTTTGAACAGAAGAAAATTGGACGAATTAAGAATAGGCCCATATAAGATAGAAGAAAAGGTGTCTGAATCAATTTATCGAATCAATACAGGACATACGAAAACAGAATCGAATCTCTTCCATATTTCAAAACTTATTCCAATACAAGATACGATGTATGAAGAAGGAGAGCAGGATTTTTCTCTCCCGGAGGGGGGAGATGTAAGGAGTGCGCTCCTTAATTGATTTAAATCTTCCCGCTCAATACAGTGAGTCGATAAGTAAGGGTCCGCAGTAGCGGCAGAGAAATAAAAACAATGATTCGGCAGACACGTGTGAATACTGCTAATTAACCTTCAACAAGTTATTCCTTTTATAATAAAGTGAATTGTTTATACGAGGAACAAGATTGCGAAGAACAAACTCTGAATGTTGTTTCTTGTATTTTTACAGGTTCGTAACCATTGTAAATAGTTTAGGCAAATAGTTTAATTAATAAAAAAACACTTGTATTTTTACAGTGAAACTTTTCAGTTTGTTACTCTCTACAATCCTTGAACATTCAACAAATAATTCAATCGCACATTACATATATAGTAGTTTATCATTGAAAATACCTTATAATATAACGTAATATGCAGTGTATCATTGAAAATACCTTATGATATAACGTATTATGCAGTGTATCATTGAAAATACCTTATGATATATAGTAGTTTACAATTGAAAATACCTTATAATATAACGTAATATGCAGTGTATCATTGAAAATACCTTATAATATTACGTAATATGGAGTGTATCATTGAAAACACCATATAATATATCGTAATATGCAGTGTATCATTGAAAATACCTTATAATATAACGTTATATGCAGTGTACCATTGAAAATACCTTATAATATAACGTAATATGCAGTGTATCATTGAAAATACCTTATAATATTTAGTAGTTTATCATTGAAAATACCTTATAATATAACGTAATATGCAGTGTATCATTGAAAATACCTTATAATATAACGTAATATGCAGTGTATCATTGAAAATACCTTATAATATAACGTAATATGCAGTGTATCATTGAAAATACCTTATAATATAACGTAATATGCAGTGAATCATTGAAAATACCTTATAATATAACGTAATATGCAGTGTATCATTGAAAATACCATATAATATATCGTAATATGCAGTGTATCATTGCAAATACCTTATAATATAACGTAATATGCAGTGTGTCATTGAAAATAAATTATAATATAACGTAATATGCAGTGTATCATTGAAAATACCTTATAATATTTCGTAATATGCAGTGTATCATTGAAAACACCATATAATATATCGTAATATGCAGTGTATCATTGAAAATACCTTATAATATAACGTTATATGCAGTGTATCATTGAAAATACCTTATAATATAACGTAATATGCAGTGTATCATTGAAAACACCATATAATATATCGTAATATGCAGTGTATCATTGAAAATACCTTATAATATAACGTTATATGCAGTGTATCATTGAAAATACCTTATAATATAACGTAATATGCAGTGTATCATTGAAAATACCTTATAATATTTAGTAGTTTATCATTGAAAATACCTTATAATATAACGTAATATGCAGTTTATCATTGAAAATACCTTATAATATAACGTAATATGCAGTGTATCATTGCAAATACCTTATAATATTTCGTAATATGCAGTGTATCATTGAAAACACCATATAATATATCGTAATATGCAGTGTATCATTGAAAATACCTTATAATATAACGTTATATGCAGTGTATCATTGAAAATACCTTATAATATAACGTTATATGCAGTGTATCATTGAAAATACCTTATAATATAACGTAATATGCAGTGTATCATTGAAAATACCTTATAATATTTAGTAGTTTATCATTGAAAATACCTTATAATATAACGTAATATGCAGTTTATCATTGAAAATACCTTATAATATAACGTAATATACAGTGTATCATTGAAAATACCTTATAATATAACGTAATATACAGTGTATCATTGAAAATACCTTATAATATAACGTAATATGCAGTGTATCATTGAAAATACCTTATAAGATATAGTAGCTTATCATTGAAAATACCTTATAATATATAGTAGTTTATCATTGAAAATACCTTATAATATAACGTAATATGCAGTGTAACATTGAAAATACCTTATGATATAACGTATTATGCAGTGTATAATTGAAAATACCTTATGATATATAGTAGTTTACAATTGAAAATACCTTATAATATAACGTAATATGCAGTGTATCATTGAAAATACCTTATAATATTACGTAATATGGAGTGTATCATTGAAAACACCATATAATATATCGTAATATGCAGTGTATCATTGAAAATACCTTATAATATAACGTTATATGCAGTGTATCATTGAAAATACCTTATAATATAACGTAATATGCAGTGTATCATTGAAAACACCATATAATATATCGTAATATGCAGTGTATCATTGAAAATACCTTATAATATAACGTTATATGCAGTGTATCATTGAAAATACCTTATAATATAACGTAATATGCAGTGTATCATTGAAAATACCTTATAATATTTAGTAGTTTATCATTGAAAATACCTTATAATATAACGTAATATGCAGTTTATCATTGAAAATACCTTATAATATAACGTAATATGCAGTGTATCATTGAAAATACCTTATAATATAACGTAATATGCAGTGTATCATTGAAAACACCATATAATATATCGTAATATGCAGTGTATCATTGAAAATACCTTATAATATAACGTTATATGCAGTGTATCATTGAAAATACCTTATAATATAACGTAATATGCAGTGTATCATTGAAAATACCTTATAATATTTAGTAGTTTATCATTGAAAATACCTTATAATATAACGTAATATGCAGTTTATCATTGAAAATACCTTATAATATAACGTAATATGCAGTGTATCATTGCAAATACCTTATAATATTTCGTAATATGCAGTGTATCATTGAAAACACCATATAATATATCGTAATATGCAGTGTATCATTGAAAATACCTTATAATATAACGTTATATGCAGTGTATCATTGAAAATACCTTATAATATAACGTTATATGCAGTGTATCATTGAAAATACCTTATAATATAACGTAATATGCAGTGTATCATTGAAAATACCTTATAATATTTAGTAGTTTATCATTGAAAATACCTTATAATATAACGTAATATGCAGTTTATCATTGAAAATACCTTATAATATAACGTAATATACAGTGTATCATTGAAAATACCTTATAATATAACGTAATATACAGTGTATCATTGAAAATACCTTATAATATAACGTAATATGCAGTGTATCATTGAAAATACCTTATAAGATATAGTAGCTTATCATTGAAAATACCTTATAATATATAGTAGTTTATCATTGAAAATACCTTATAATATAACGTAATATGCAGTGTATCATTGAAAATACCTTATGATATAACGTATTATGCAGTGTATAATTGAAAATACCTTATGATATATAGTAGTTTACAATTGAAAATACCTTATAATATAACGTAATATGCAGTGTATCATTGAAAATACCTTATAATATTACGTAATATGGAGTGTATCATTGAAAACACCATATAATATATCGTAATATGCAGTGTATCATTGCAAATACCTTATAATATAACGTAATATGCAGTGTGTCATTGAAAATAAATTATAATATAACGTAATATGCAGTGTATCATTGAAAATACCTTATAATATTTCGTAATATGCAGTGTATCATTGAAAACACCATATAATATATCGTAATATGCAGTGTATCATTGAAAATACCTTATAATATAACGTAATATGCAGTGTATCATTGAAAATACCTTATAATATAACGTAATATGCAGTGTATCATTGAAAATACCTTATAATATTTAGTAGTTTATCATTGAAAATACCTTATATTATAACGTAATATGCAGTTTATCATTGAAAATACCTTATAATATAACGTAATATACAGTGTATCATTGAAAATACCTTATAATATAACGTAATGTACAGTGTATCATTGAAAATACCTTATAGGATATAGTAGCTTATCATTGAAAATACCTTATAATATATAGTAGTTTATCATTGAAAATACCTTATAATATAACGTAATATGCAGTGTATCATTGAAAATACCTTATGATATAACGTATTATGCAGTGTATCATTGAAAATACCTTATGATATATAGTAGTTTACAATTGAAAATACCTTATAATATTACGTAATATGGAGTGTATCATTGAAAACACCATATAATATATCGTAATATGCAGTGTATCATTGAAAATACCTTATAATATAACGTTATATGCAGTGTACCATTGAAAATACCTTATAATATAACGTAATATGCAGTGTATCATTGAAAATACCTTATAATATAACGTAATATGCAGTGTATCATTGAAAATACCTTAGAATATAACGGAATATGCAGTGTATCATTGAAAATACCTTATAATATAACGTAATATGCAGTGAATCATTGAAAATACCTTATAATATAACGTAATATGCAGTGTATCATTGAAAATACCATATAATATATCGTAATATGCAGTGTATCATTGCAAATACCTTATAATATAACGTAATATGCAGTGTGTCATTGAAAATAAATTATAATATAACGTAATATGCAGTGTATCATTGAAAATACCTTATAATATTTCGTAATATGCAGTGTATCATTGAAAACACCATATAATATATCGTAATATGCAGTGTATCATTGAAAATACCTTATAATATAACGTTATATGCAGTGTATCATTGAAAATACCTTATAATATAACGTAATATGCAGTGTATCATTGAAAACACCATATAATATATCGTAATATGCAGTGTATCATTGAAAATACCTTATAATATAACGTTATATGCAGTGTATCATTGAAAATACCTTATAATATAACGTAATATGCAGTGTATCATTGAAAATACCTTATAATATTTAGTAGTTTATCATTGAAAATACCTTATAATATAACGTAATATGCAGTTTATCATTGAAAATACCTTATAATATAACGTAATATGCAGTGTATCATTGCAAATACCTTATAATATTTCGTAATATGCAGTGTATCATTGAAAACACCATATAATATATCGTAATATGCAGTGTATCATTGAAAATACCTTATAATATAACGTTATATGCAGTGTATCATTGAAAATACCTTATAATATAACGTTATATGCAGTGTATCATTGAAAATACCTTATAATATAACGTAATATGCAGTGTATCATTGAAAATACCTTATAATATTTAGTAGTTTATCATTGAAAATACCTTATAATATAACGTAATATGCAGTTTATCATTGAAAATACCTTATAATATAACGTAATATACAGTGTATCATTGAAAATACCTTATAATATAACGTAATATACAGTGTATCATTGAAAATACCTTATAATATAACGTAATATGCAGTGTATCATTGAAAATACCTTATAATATAACGTAATATGCAGTGTATCATTGAAAATACCTTATAAGATATAGTAGCTTATCATTGAAAATACCTTATAATATATAGTAGTTTATCATTGAAAATACCTTATAATATAACGTAATATGCAGTGTATCATTGAAAATACCTTATGATATAACGTATTATGCAGTGTATAATTGAAAATACCTTATGATATATAGTAGTTTACAATTGAAAATACCTTATAATATAACGTAATATGCAGTGTATCATTGAAAATACCTTATAATATTACGTAATATGGAGTGTATCATTGAAAACACCATATAATAAATCGTAATATGCAGTGTATCATTGAAAATACCTTATAATATAACGTAATATGCAGTGAATCATTGAAAATACCTTATAATATAACGTAATATGCAGTGTATCATTGAAAATACCATATAATATATCGTAATATGCAGTGTATCATTGCAAATACCTTATAATATAACGTAATATGCAGTGTGTCATTGAAAATAAATTATAATATAACGTAATATGCAGTGTATCATTGAAAATACCTTATAATATTTCGTAATATGCAGTGTATCATTGAAAACACCATATAATATATCGTAATATGCAGTGTATCATTGAAAATACCTTATAATATAACGTTATATGCAGTGTATCATTGAAAATACCTTATAATATAACGTAATATGCAGTGTATCATTGAAAATACCTTATAATATTTAGTAGTTTATCATTGAAAATACCTTATATTATAACGTAATATGCAGTTTATCATTGAAAATACCTTATAATATAACGTAATATACAGTGTATCATTGAAAATACCTTATAATATAACGTAATGTACAGTGTATCATTGAAAATACCTTATAGGATATAGTAGCTTATCATTGAAAATACCTTATAATATATAGTAGTTTATCATTGAAAATACCTTATAATATAACGTAATATGCAGTGTATCATTGAAAATACCTTATGATATAACGTATTATGCAGTGTATCATTGAAAATACCTTATGATATATAGTAGTTTACAATTGAAAATACCTTATAATATAACGTAATATGCAGTGTATTATTGAAAATACCTTATAATATTACGTAATATGGAGTGTATCATTGAAAACACCATATAATATATCGTAATATGCAGTGTATCATTGAAAATACCTTATAATATAACGTAATATGCAGTTTATCATTGAAAATACCTTATAATAAAACGTAATATACAGTGTATCATTGAAAATACCTTATAATATAACGTAATATACACTGTATCATTGAAAATACCTTATAATATAACGTAATATGCAGTGTATCATTGAAAATACCTTATAAGATATAGTTGCTTATCATTGAAAATACCTTATAATATATAGTAGTTTATCATTGAAAATACCTTATAATATAACGTAATATGCAGTGTATCATTGAAAATACCTTATGATATAACGTATTATGCAGTGTATCATTGAAAATACCTTATGATATATAGTAGTTTACAATTGAAAATACCTTATAATATAACGTAATATGCAGTGTATCATTGAAAATACCTTATAATATTACGTAATATGGAGTGTATCATTGAAAACACCATATAATATATCGTAATATGCAGTGTATCATTGAAAATACCTTATAATATAACGTTATATGCAGTGTATCATTGAAAATACCTTATAATATAACGTAATATGCAGTGTATCATTGAAAATACCTTATAATATTTAGTAGTTTATCATTGAAAATACCTTATAATATAACGTAATATGCAGTGTATCATTGATAATACCTTATAATATAACGTAATATGCAGTGTATCATTGAAAATACCTTATAATATAACGTAATATGCAGTGAATCATTGAAAATACCTTATAATATAACGTAATATGCAGTGTATCTTTGAAAATACCTTATAATATATGGTAATTTGTAGTGTATCAATGAAAGTACCTTATAATATAACGTAATATGCAGTGTATCATTGAAAATACCTTATAATATATCATAATATGCAGTGTATCATTGAAAATACCATATAATATATCGTAATATGCAGTGTATCATTGCAAAAACCTTATAATATAACGTAATATGCAGTGTGTCATTGAAAATACCTTATAATATAACGTAATATGCAGTGTATCATTGAAAATACCTTATAATATAACGTTATATGCAGTGTATCATTGAAAATACCTTATAATATAACGTAATATACACTGTATCATTGAAAATACCTTATAATATAACGTAATATGCAGTGTATCATTGAAAATACCTTATAAGATATAGTTGCTTATCATTGAAAATACCTTATAATATATAGTAGTTTATCATTGAAAATACCTTATAATATAACGTTATATGCAGTGTATCATTGAAAATACCTTATGATATAACGTATTATGCAGTGTATCATTGAAAATACCTTATGATATATAGTAGTTTACAATTGAAAATACCTTATAATATAACGTAATATGCAGTGTATCATTGAAAATACCTTATAATATTTCGTAATATGCAGTGTATCATTGAAAACACCATATAATATATCGTAATATGCAGTGTATCATTGAAAATACCTTATAATATAACGTTATATGCAGTGTATCATTGAAAATACCTTATAATATAACGTAATATGCAGTGTATCATTGAAAATACCTTATAATATTTAGTAGTTTATCATTGAAAATACCTTATAATATAACGTAATATGCAGTTTATCATTGAAAATACCTTATAATATAAAGTAATATGCAGTGTATCATTGCAAATACCTTATAATATTTCGTAATATGCAGTGTATCATTGAAAACACCATATAATATATCGTAATATGCAGTGTATCATTGAAAATACCTTATAATATAACGTTATATGCAGTGTATCATTGAAAATACCTTATAATATTTCGTAATATGCAGTGTATCATTGAAAACACCATATAATATATCGTAATATGCAGTGTATCATTGAAAATACCTTATAATATAACGTTATATGCAGTGTATCATTGAAAATACCTTATAATATAACGTAATATGCAGTGTATCATTGAAAATACCTTATAATATTTAGTAGTTTATAATTGAAAATACCTTATAATATAACGTAATATGCAGTTTATCATTGAAAATACCTTATAATATAACGTAATATGCAGTGTATCATTGCAAATACCTTATAATATTTCGTAATATGCAGTGTATCATTGAAAACACCATATAATATATCGTAATATGCAGTGTATCATTGAAAATACCTTATAATATAACGTTATATGCAGTGTATCATTGAAAATACCTTATAATATAACGTAATATGCAGTGTATCATTGAAAATACCTTATGATATAACGTATTATGCAGTGTATCATTGAAAATAACTAATGATATATAGTAGTTTACAATTGAAAATACCTTATAATATAACGTAATATGCAGTGTATCATTGAAAATACCATATAATATTACGTAATATGGAGTGTATCATTGAAAACACCATATAATATATCGTAATATGCAGTGTATCATTGAAAATACCTTATAATATAACGTTATATGCAGTGTATCATTGAAAATACCTTATAATATAACGTTATATGCAGTGTATCATTGAAAATACCTTATAAGATATAGTAGCTTATCATTGAAAATACCTTATAATATATAGTAGTTTATCATTGAAAATACCTTATAATATAACGTAATATGCAGTGTATCATTGAAAATACCTTATGATATAACGTATTATGCAGTGTATCATTGAAAATACCTTATTATATATAGTAGTTTACAATTGAAAATACCTTATAATATAACGTAATATGCAGTTTATCATTGAAAATACCTTATAATATAACGTAATATACAGTGTCTCATTGAAAATACCTTATAATATAACGTAATATACAGTGTATCATTGAAAATACCTTATAATATAACGTAATATGCAGTGTATCATTGAAAATACCTTATAAGATATAGTAGCTTATCATTGAAAATACCTTATAATATATAGTAGTTTATCATTGAAAATACCTTTTAATATAACGTAATATGCAGTGTATCATTGAAAATACCTTATGATATAACGTATTATGCAGTGTATCATTGAAAATACCTTATGATATATAGTAGTTTACAATTGAAAATACCTTATAATATAACGTAATATGCAGTGTATCTTTGAAAATACCTTATAATATATGGTAATTTGTAGTGTATCAATGAAAGTACCTTATAATATAACGTAATATGCAGTGTATCATTGAAAATACCTTATAATATATCATAATATGCAGTGTATCATTGAAAATACCATATAATATATCGTAATATGCAGTTTATCATTGAAAATACCTTATAATATAACGTAATATACAGTGTCTCATTGAAAATACCTTATAATATAACGTAATATACAGTGTATCATTGAAAATACCTTATAATATAACGTAATATGCAGTGTATCATTGAAAACACCATATAATATATCGTAATATGCAGTGTATCATTGAAAATACCTTATAATATAACGTTATATGCAGTGTATCATTGAAAATACCTTATAATATAACGTAATATGCAGTGTATCATTGAAAATACCTTATAATATTTAGTAGTTTATCATTGAAAATACCTTATAATATAACGTAATATGCAGTTTATCATTGAAAATACCTTATAATATAACGTAATATGCAGTGTATCATTGCAAATACCTTATAATATTTCGTAATATGCAGTGTATCATTGAAAACACCATATAATATATCGTAATATGCAGTGTATCATTGAAAATACCTTATAATATAACGTTATATGCAGTGTATCATTGAAAATACCTTATAATATTTCGTAATATGCAGTGTATCATTGAAAACACCATATAATATATCGTAATATGCAGTGTATCATTGAAAATACCTTATAATATAACGTTATATGCAGTGTATCATTGAAAATACCTTATAATATAACGTAATATGCAGTGTATCATTGAAAATACCTTATAATATTTAGTAGTTTATAATTGAAAATACCTTATAATATAACGTAATATGCAGTTTATCATTGAAAATACCTTATAATATAACGTAATATGCAGTGTATCATTGCAAATACCTTATAATATTTCGTAATATGCAGTGTATCATTGAAAACACCATATAATATATCGTAATATGCAGTGTATCATTGAAAATACCTTATAATATAACGTTATATGCAGTGTATCATTGAAAATACCTTATAATATAACGTAATATGCAGTGTATCATTGAAAATACCTTATGATATAACGTATTATGCAGTGTATCATTGAAAATAACTAATGATATATAGTAGTTTACAATTGAAAATACCTTATAATATAACGTAATATGCAGTGTATCATTGAAAATACCATATAATATTATGTAATATGGAGTGTATCATTGAAAACACCATATAATATATCGTAATATGCAGTGTATCATTGAAAATACCTTATAATATAACGTTATATGCAGTGTATCATTGAAAATACCTTATAATATAACGTTATATGCAGTGTATCATTGAAAATACCTTATAAGATATAGTAGCTTATCATTGAAAATACCTTATAATATATAGTAGTTTATCATTGAAAATACCTTATAATATAACGTAATATGCAGTGTATCATTGAAAATACCTTATGATATAACGTATTATGCAGTGTATCATTGAAAATACCTTATTATATATAGTAGTTTACAATTGAAAATACCTTATAATATAACGTAATATGCAGTTTATCATTGAAAATACCTTATAATATAACGTAATATACAGTGTCTCATTGAAAATACCTTATAATATAACGTAATATACAGTGTATCATTGAAAATACCTTATAATATAACGTAATATGCAGTGTATCATTGAAAATACCTTATAAGATATAGTAGCTTATCATTGAAAATACCTTATAATATATAGTAGTTTATCATTGAAAATACCTTTTAATATAACGTAATATGCAGTGTATCATTGAAAATACCTTATGATATAACGTATTATGCAGTGTATCATTGAAAATACCTTATGATATATAGTAGTTTACAATTGAAAATACCTTATAATATAACGTAATATGCAGTGTATCTTTGAAAATACCTTATAATATATGGTAATTTGTAGTGTATCAATGAAAGTACCTTATAATATAACGTAATATGCAGTGTATCATTGAAAATACCTTATAATATATCATAATATGCAGTGTATCATTGAAAATACCATATAATATATCGTAATATGCAGTGTATCATTGCAAATACCTTATAATATAACGTAATATGCAGTGTGTCATTGAAAATACCTTATAATATAACGTAATATGCAGTGTATCATTGCAAATACCTTATAATATTTCGTAATATGCAGTGTATCATTGAAAACACCTTATGATATATAGTAGTTTACAATTGAAAATACCTTATAATATAACGTAATATGCAGTGTATCATTGAAAATACCTTATAATATTACGTAATATGGAGTGTATCATTGAAAACACCATATAATATATCGTAATATGCAGTGTATCATTGAAAATACCTTATAATATAACGTAATATGCAGTGAATCATTGAAAATACCTTATAATATAACGTAATATGCAGTGTATCATTGAAAATACCATATAATATATCGTAATATGCAGTGTATCATTGCAAATACCTTATAATATAACGTAATATGCAGTGTGTCATTGAAAATAAATTATAATATAACGTAATATGCAGTGTATCATTGAAAATACCTTATAATATTTCGTAATATGCAGTGTATCATTGAAAACACCATATAATATATCGTAATATGCAGTGTATCATTGAAAATACCTTATAATATAACGTTATATGCAGTGTATCATTGAAAATACCTTATAATATAACGTAATATGCAGTGTATCATTGAAAATACCTTATAATATTTAGTAGTTTATCATTGAAAATACCTTATATTATAACGTAATATGCAGTTTATCATTGAAAATACCTTATAATATAACGTAATATACAGTGTATCATTGAAAATACCTTATAATATAACGTAATGTACAGTGTATCATTGAAAATACCTTATAGGATATAGTAGCTTATCATTGAAAATACCTTATAATATATAGTAGTTTATCATTGAAAATACCTTATAATATAACGTAATATGCAGTGTATCATTGAAAATACCTTATGATATAACGTATTATGCAGTGTATCATTGAAAATACCTTATGATATATAGTAGTTTACAATTGAAAATACCTTATAATATAACGTAATATGCAGTGTATTATTGAAAATACCTTATAATATTACGTAATATGGAGTGTATCATTGAAAACACCATATAATATATCGTAATATGCAGTGTATCATTGAAAATACCTTATAATATAACGTAATATGCAGTTTATCATTGAAAATACCTTATAATAAAACGTAATATACAGTGTATCATTGAAAATACCTTATGATATAACGTAATATACACTGTATCATTGAAAATACCTTATAATATAACGTAATATGCAGTGTATCATTGAAAATACCTTATAAGATATAGTTGCTTATCATTGAAAATACCTTATAATATATAGTAGTTTATCATTGAAAATACCTTATAATATAACGTAATATGCAGTGTATCATTGAAAATACCTTATGATATAACGTATTATGCAGTGTATCATTGAAAATACCTTATGATATATAGTAGTTTACAATTGAAAATACCTTATACTATAACGTAATATGCAGTGTATCATTGAAAATACCTTATAATATTACGTAATATGGAGTGTATCATTGAAAACACCATATAATATATCGTAATATGCAGTGTATCATTGAAAATACCTTATAATATAACGTTATATGCAGTGTATCATTGAAAATACCTTATAATATAACGTAATATGCAGTGTATCATTGAAAATACCTTATAATATATCGTAGTTTATCATTGAAAATACCTTATAATATAACGTAATATGCAGTGTATCATTGATAATACCTTATAATATAACGTAATATGCAGTGTATCATTGAAAATACCTTATAATATAACGTAATATGCAGTGAATCATTGAAAATACCTTATAATATAACGTAATATGCAGTGTATCTTTGAAAATACCTTATAATATATGGTAATTTGTAGTGTATCAATGAAAGTACCTTATAATATAACGTAATATGCAGTGTATCATTGAAAATACCTTATAATATATCATAATATGCAGTGTATCATTGAAAATACCATATAATATATCGTAATATGCAGTGTATCATTGCAAAAACCTTATAATATAACGTAATATGCAGTGTGTCATTGAAAATACCTTATAATATAACGTAATATGCAGTGTATCATTGAAAATACCTTATGATATAACGTATTATGCAGTGTATCATTGAAAATAACTAATGATATATAGTAGTTTACAATTGAAAATACCTTATAATATAACGTAATATGCAGTGTATCATTGAAAATACCATATAATATTACGTAATATGGAGTGTATCATTGAAAACACCATGTAATATATCGTAATATGCAGTGTATCATTGAAAATACCTTATAATATAACGTTATATGCAGTGTATCATTGAAAATACCTTATAAGATATAGTAGCTTATCATTGAAAATACCTTATAATATATAGTAGTTTATCATTGAAAATACCTTATAATATAACGTAATATGCAGTGTATCATTGAAAATACCTTATAATATAACGTAATATGCAGTGTATCATTGAAAATACCTTATTATATATAGTAGTTTACAATTGAAAATACCTTATAATATAACGTAATATGCAGTTTATCATTGAAAATACCTTATAATATAACGTAATATACAGTGTATCATTGAAAATACCTTATAATATAACGTAATATACAGTGTATCATTGAAAATACCTTATAATATAACGTAATATGCAGTGTATCATTGAAAATACCTTATAAGATATAGTAGCTTATCATTGAAAATACCTTATAATATATAGTAGTTTATCATTGAAAATACCTTTTAATATAACGTAATATGCAGTGTATCATTGAAAATACCTTATGATATATAGTAGTTTACAATTGAAAATACCTTATAATATAACGTAATATGCAGTGTATCTTTGAAAATACCTTATAATATATGGTAATTTGTAGTGTATCAATGAAAGTACCTTATAATATAACGTAATATGCAGTGTATCATTGAAAATACCTTATAATATATCATAATATGCAGTGTATCATTGAAAATACCATATAATATATCGTAATATGCAGTGTATCATTGCAAATACCTTATAATATAACGTAATATGCAGTGTGTCATTGAAAATACCTTATAATATAACGTAATATGCAGTGTATCATTGCAAATACCTTATAATATAACGTAATATGCAGTGTATCATTGAAAATACCTTATAATATAACGTAATATGCAGTGAATCATTGAAAATACCTTATAATATAACGTAATATGCAGTGTATCTTTGAAAATACCTTATAATATATGGTAATTTGTAGTGTATCAATGAAAGTACCTTATAATATAACGTAATATGCAGTGTATCATTGAAAATACCTTATAATATATCATAATATGCAGTGTATCATTGAAAATACCATATAATATATCGTAATATGCAGTGTATCATTGCAAAAACCTTATAATATAACGTAATATGCAGTGTGTCATTGAAAATACCTTATAATATAACGTAATATGCAGTGTATCATTGAAAATACCTTATAATATAACGTTATATGCAGTGTATCATTGAAAATACCTTATAATATAACGTAATATACACTGTATCATTGAAAATACCTT
Organism: Lasioglossum lativentre; assembly: GCA_916610255.1. Lineage (NCBI taxonomy): Eukaryota > Metazoa > Arthropoda > Insecta > Hymenoptera > Halictidae > Lasioglossum > Lasioglossum lativentre. The sequence continues at coordinate 267,479 of CAKAJI010000225.1, read as the reverse complement.
ATAATATAACGTAATATGCAGTGTATCATTGAAAATACCTTATAAGATATAGTTGCTTATCATTGAAAATACCTTATAATATATAGTAGTTTATCATTGAAAATACCTTATAATATATCGTTATATGCAGTGTATCATTGAAAATACCTTATGATATAACGTATTATGCAGTGTATCATTGAAAATACCTTATGATATATAGTAGTTTACAATTGAAAATACCTTATAATATAACGTAATATGCAGTGTATCATTGAAAATACCTTATAATATTTCGTAATATGCAGTGTATCATTGAAAACACCATATAATATATCGTAATATGCAGTGTATCATTGAAAATACCTTATAATATAACGTAATATGCAGTGTATCATTGAAAATACCTTATGATATAACGTATTATGCAGTGTATCATTGAAAATAACTTATGATATATAGTAGTTTACAATTGAAAATACCTTATAATATAACGTAATATGCAGTGTATCATTGAAAATACCTTATAAGATATAGTAGCTTATCATTGAAAATACCTTATAATATAACGTAATATGCAGTGTATCATTGAAAATACCTTATGATATAACGTATTATGCAGTGTATCATTGAAAATACCTTATGATATATAGTAGTTTACAATTGAAAATACCTTATAATATAACGTAATATGAAGTGTATCATTGAAAATACCTTATAATATTACGTAATATGGAGTGTATCATTGAAAACACCATATAATATATCGTAATATGCAGTGTATCATTGAAAATACCTTATAATATAACGTTATATGCAGTGTATCATTGAAAATACCTTATAATATAACGTAATATGCAGTGTATCATTGAAAATACCTTATAATATTTAGTAGTTTATCATTGAAAATACCTTATAATATAACGTAATATGCAGTGTATCATTGATAATACCTTATAATATAACGTAATATGCAGTGTATCATTGAAAATACCTTATAATATAACGTAATATGCAGTGTATCATTGAAAATACCTTATAATATAACGTAATATGCAGTGTATCTTTGAAAATACCTTATAATATATGGTAATTTGTAGTGTATCAATGAAAGTACCTTATAATATAACGTAATATGCAGTGTATCATTGAAAATACCTTATAATATATCATAATATGCAGTGTATCATTGAAAATACCATATAATATATCGTAATATGCAGTGTATCATTGCAAAAACCTTATAATATAACGTAATATGCAGTGTGTCATTGAAAATACCTTATAATATAACGTAATATGCAGTGTATCATTGAAAATACCTTATAATATAACGTAATATGCAGTGTATCATTGAAAATACCTTATAATATAACGTAATATACACTGTATCATTGAAAATACCTTATAATATAACGTAATATGCAGTGTATCATTGAAAATACCTTATAAGATATAGTTGCTTATCATTGAAAATACCTTATAATATATAGTAGTTTATCATTGAAAATACCTTATAATATAACGTTATATGCAGTGTATCATTGAAAATACCTTATGATATAACGTATTATGCAGTGTATCATTGAAAATACCTTATGATATATAGTAGTTTACAATTGAAAATACCTTATAATATAACGTAATATGCAGTGTATCATTGAAAATACCTTATAATATTACGTAATATGCAGTGTATCATTGAAAACACCATATAATATATCGTAATATGCAGTGTATCATTGAAAATACCTTATAATATAACGTTATATGCAGTGTATCATTGAAAATACCTTATAATATAACGTAATATGCAGTGTATCATTGAAAATACCTTATAATATAACGTAATATGCAGTGTATCATTGAAAATACCTTATAATATTTAGTAGTTTATAATTGAAAATACCTTATAATATAACGTAATATGCAGTTTATCATTGAAAATACCTTATAATATAACGTAATATGCAGTGTATCATTGAAAATACCTTATAATATTTAGTAGTTTATAATTGAAAATACCTTATAATATAACGTAATATGCAGTTTATCATTGAAAATACCTTATAATATAACGTAATATGCAGTGTATCATTGCAAATACCTTATAATATTTCGTAATATGCAGTGTATCATTGAAAACACCATATAATATATCGTAATATGCAGTGTATCATTGAAAATACCTTATAATATAACGTTATATGCAGTGTATCATTGAAAATACCTTATAATATAACGTAATATGCAGTGTATCATTGAAAATACCTTATGATATAACGTATTATGCAGTGTATCATTGAAAATAACTAATGATATATAGTAGTTTACAATTGAAAATACCTTATAATATAACGTAATATGCAGTGTATCATTGAAAATACCATATAATATTACGTAATATGGAGTGTATCATTGAAAACACCATATAATATATCGTAATATGCAGTGTATCATTGAAAATACCTTATAATATAACGTAATATACACTGTATCATTGAAAATACCTTATAATATAACGTAATATGCAGTGTATCATTGAAAATACCTTATAAGATATAGTTGCTTATCATTGAAAATACCTTATAATATATAGTAGTTTATCATTGAAAATACCTTATAATATATCGTTATATGCAGTGTATCATTGAAAATACCTTATGATATAACGTATTATGCAGTGTATCATTGAAAATACCTTATGATATATAGTAGTTTACAATTGAAAATACCTTATAATATAACGTAATATGCAGTGTATCATTGAAAATACCTTATAATATTTCGTAATATGCAGTGTATCATTGAAAACACCATATAATATATCGTAATATGCAGTGTATCATTGAAAATACCTTATAATATAACGTAATATGCAGTGTATCATTGAAAATACCTTATGATATAACGTATTATGCAGTGTATCATTGAAAATAACTTATGATATATAGTAGTTTACAATTGAAAATACCTTATAATATAACGTAATATGCAGTGTATCATTGAAAATACCTTATAAGATATAGTAGCTTATCATTGAAAATACCTTATAATATAACGTAATATGCAGTGTATCATTGAAAATACCTTATGATATAACGTATTATGCAGTGTATCATTGAAAATACCTTATGATATATAGTAGTTTACAATTGAAAATACCTTATAATATAACGTAATATGAAGTGTATCATTGAAAATACCTTATAATATTACGTAATATGGAGTGTATCATTGAAAACACCATATAATATATCGTAATATGCAGTGTATCATTGAAAATACCTTATAATATAACGTTATATGCAGTGTATCATTGAAAATACCTTATAATATAACGTAATATGCAGTGTATCATTGAAAATACCTTATAATATTTAGTAGTTTATCATTGAAAATACCTTATAATATAACGTAATATGCAGTGTATCATTGATAATACCTTATAATATAACGTAATATGCAGTGTATCATTGAAAATACCTTATAATATAACGTAATATGCAGTGAATCATTGAAAATACCTTATAATATAACGTAATATGCAGTGTATCTTTGAAAATACCTTATAATATATGGTAATTTGTAGTGTATCAATGAAAGTACCTTATAATATAACGTAATATGCAGTGTATCATTGAAAATACCTTATAATATATCATAATATGCAGTGTATCATTGAAAATACCATATAATATATCGTAATATGCAGTGTATCATTGCAAAAACCTTATAATATAACGTAATATGCAGTGTGTCATTGAAAATACCTTATAATATAACGTAATATGCAGTGTATCATTGAAAATACCTTATAATATAACGTAATATGCAGTGTATCATTGAAAATACCTTATAATATAACGTAATATACACTGTATCATTGAAAATACCTTATAATATAACGTAATATGCAGTGTATCATTGAAAATACCTTATAAGATATAGTTGCTTATCATTGAAAATACCTTATAATATATAGTAGTTTATCATTGAAAATACCTTATAATATAACGTTATATGCAGTGTATCATTGAAAATACCTTATGATATAACGTATTATGCAGTGTATCATTGAAAATACCTTATGATATATAGTAGTTTACAATTGAAAATACCTTATAATATAACGTAATATGCAGTGTATCATTGAAAATACCTTATAATATTTCGTAATATGCAGTGTATCATTGAAAACACCATATAATATATCGTAATATGCAGTGTATCATTGAAAATACCTTATAATATAACGTTATATGCAGTGTATCATTGAAAATACCTTATAATATAACGTAATATGCAGTGTATCATTGAAAATACCTTATAATATAACGTAATATGCAGTGTATCATTGAAAATACCTTATAATATTTAGTAGTTTATAATTGAAAATACCTTATAATATAACGTAATATGCAGTTTATCATTGAAAATACCTTATAATATAACGTAATATGCAGTGTATCATTGAAAATACCTTATAATATTTAGTAGTTTATAATTGAAAATACCTTATAATATAACGTAATATGCAGTTTATCATTGAAAATACCTTATAATATAACGTAATATGCAGTGTATCATTGCAAATACCTTATAATATTTCGTAATATGCAGTGTATCATTGAAAACACCATATAATATATCGTAATATGCAGTGTATCATTGAAAATACCTTATAATATAACGTTATATGCAGTGTATCATTGAAAATACCTTATAATATAACGTAATATGCAGTGTATCATTGAAAATACCTTATGATATAACGTATTATGCAGTGTATCATTGAAAATAACTAATGATATATAGTAGTTTACAATTGAAAATACCTTATAATATAACGTAATATGCAGTGTATCATTGAAAATACCATATAATATTACGTAATATGGAGTGTATCATTGAAAACACCATATAATATATCGTAATATGCAGTGTATCATTGAAAATACCTTATAATATAACGTTATATGCAGTGTATCATTGAAAATACCTTATAAGATATAGTAGCTTATCATTGAAAATACCTTATAATATATAGTAGTTTATCATTGAAAATACCTTATAATATAACGTAATATGCAGTGTATCATTGAAAATACCTTATGATATAACGTATTATGCAGTGTATCATTGAAAATACCTTATTATATATAGTAGTTTACAATTGAAAATACCTTATAATATAACGTAATATGCAGTTTATCATTGAAAATACCTTATAATATAACGTAATATACAGTGTATCATTGAAAATACCTTATAATATAACGTAATATACAGTGTATCATTGAAAATACCTTATAATATAACGTAATATGCAGTGTATCATTGAAAATACCTTATAAGATATAGTAGCTTATCATTGAAAATACCTTATAATATATAGTAGTTTATCATTGAAAATACCTTTTAATATAACGTAATATGCAGTGTATCATTGAAAATACCTTATGATATAACGTATTATGCAGTGTATCATTGAAAATACCTTATGATATATAGTAGTTTATCATTGAAAATACCTTATAATATAACGTAATATGCAGTGTATCTTTGAAAATACCTTATAATATATGGTAATTTGTAGTGTATCAATGAAAGTACCTTATAATATAACGTAATATGCAGTGTATCATTGAAAATACCTTATAATATATCATAATATGCAGTGTATCATTGAAAATACCATATAATATAACGTAATATGCAGTGTATCATTGCAAATACCTTATAATATAACGTAATATGCAGTGTGTCATTGAAAATACCTTATAATATAACGTAATATGCAGTGTATCATTGCAAATACCTTATAATATTTCGTAATATGCAGTGTATCATTGAAAACACCATATAATATATCGTAATATGCAGTGTATCATTGAAAATACCTTATAATATAACGTTATATGCAGTGTATCATTGAAAATACCTTATAATATAACGTAATATGCAGTGTATCATTGAAAATACCTTATGATATAACGTATTATGCAGTGTATCATTGAAAATACCTTATGATATATAGTAGTTTACAATTGAAAATACCTTATAATATAACGTAATATGCAGTGTATCATTGAAAATACCTTATAAGATATAGTAGCTTATCATTGAAAATACCTTATAATATATAGTAGTTTATCATTGAAAATACCTTATAATATAACGTAATATGCAGTGTATCATTGAAAATACCTTATAAGATATAGTAGCTTATCATTGAAAATACCTTATAATATATAGTAGTTTATCATTGAAAATACCTTTTAATATAACGTAATATGCAGTGTATCATTGAAAATACCTTATGATATAACGTATTATGCAGTGTATCATTGAAAATACCTTATGATATATAGTAGTTTACAATTGAAAATACCTTATAATATAACGTAATATGCAGTGTATCTTTGAAAATACCTTATAATATATGGTAATTTGTAGTGTATCAATGAAAGTACCTTATAATATAACGTAATATGCAGTGTATCATTGAAAATACCTTATAATATATCATAATATGCAGTGTATCATTGAAAATACCTTATAATATATCATAATATGCAGTGTATCATTGAAAATACCATATAATATATCGTTATATGCAGTATATCATTGAAAATACCTTATAATATAACGTGATATGCAGTGTATCATTGAAAATACCTTATAATATTTAGTAGTTTATCATTGAAAATACCTTATAATATAACGTAATATGCAGTGTATCATTGAAAATACCTTATAATATTTCGTAATATGCAGTGTATCATTGAAAACACCATATAATATATCGTAATATGCAGTGTATCATTGAAAATACCTTATAATATAACGTTATATGCAGTGTATCATTGAAAATACCTTATAATATAACGTAATATGCAGTGTATCATTGAAAATACCTTATGATATATAGTAGTTTACAATTGAAAATACCTTATAATATAACGTAATATGCAGTGTATCTTTGAAAATACCTTATAATATATGGTAATTTGTAGTGTATCAATGAAAGTACCTTATAATATAACGTAATATGCAGTGTATCATTGAAAATACCTTATAATATATCATAATATGCAGTGTATCATTGAAAATACCATATAATATATCGTAATATGCAGTGTATCATTGAAAATACCTTATAATATAACGTAATATGCAGTGTGTCATTGAAAATACCTTATAATATAACGTAATATGCAGTGTATCATTGCAAATACCTTATAATATTTCGTAATATGCAGTGTATCATTGAAAACACCATATAATATATCGTAATATGCAGTGTATCATTGAAAATACCTTATAATATAACGTTATATGCAGTGTATCATTGAAAATACCTTATAATATAACGTAATATGCAGTGTATCATTGAAAATACCTTATGATATAACGTATTATGCAGTGTATCATTGAAAATAACTTATGATATATAGTAGTTTACAATTGAAAATACCTTATAATATAACGTAATATGCAGTGTATCATTGAAAATACCATATAATATTACGTAATATGGAGTGTATCATTGAAAACACCATATAATATATCGTAATATGCAGTGTATCATTGAAAATACCTTATAATATAACGTTATATGCAGTGTATCATTGAAAATACCTTATAAGATATAGTAGCTTATCATTGAAAATACCTTATAATATATAGTAGTTTATCATTGAAAATACCTTATAATATAACGTAATATGCAGTGTATCATTGAAAATACCTTATGATATAACGTATTATGCAGTGTATCATTGAAAATACCTTATTATATATAGTAGTTTACAATTGAAAATACCTTATAATATAACGTAATATGCAGTTTATCATTGAAAATACCTTATAATATAACGTAATATACAGTGTATCATTGAAAATACCTTATAATATAACGTAATATGCAGTGTATCATTGAAAATACCTTATAATATTTAGTAGTTTATCATTGAAAATACCTTATAATATAACGTAATATGCAGTGTATCATTGATAATACCTTATAATATAACGTAATATGCAGTGTATCATTGAAAATACCTTATAATATAACGTAATATGCAGTGAATCATTGAAAATACCTTATAATATAACGTAATATGCAGTGTATCTTTGAAAATACCTTATAATATATGGTAATTTGTAGTGTATCAATGAAAGTACCTTATAATATAACGTAATATGCAGTGTATCATTGAAAATACCTTATAATATATCATAATATGCAGTGTATCATTGAAAATACCATATAATATATCGTAATATGCAGTGTATCATTGCAAAAACCTTATAATATAACGTAATATGCAGTGTGTCATTGAAAATACCTTATAATATAACGTAATATGCAGTGTATCATTGAAAATACCTTATAATATAACGTTATATGCAGTGTATCATTGAAAATACCTTATAATATAACGTAATATACACTGTATCATTGAAAATACCTTATAATATAACGTAATATGCAGTGTATCATTGAAAATACCTTATAAGATATAGTTGCTTATCATTGAAAATACCTTATAATATATAGTAGTTTATCATTGAAAATACCTTATAATATAACGTTATATGCAGTGTATCATTGAAAATACCTTATGATATAACGTATTATGCAGTGTATCATTGAAAATACCTTATGATATATAGTAGTTTACAATTGAAAATACCTTATAATATAACGTAATATGCAGTGTATCATTGAAAATACCTTATAATATTTCGTAATATGCAGTGTATCATTGAAAACACCATATAATATATCGTAATATGCAGTGTATCATTGAAAATACCTTATAATATAACGTTATATGCAGTGTATCATTGAAAATACCTTATAATATAACGTAATATGCAGTGTATCATTGAAAATACCTTATAATATAACGTAATATGCAGTGTATCATTGAAAATACCATATAATATTACGTAATATGGAGTGTATCATTGAAAACACCATATAATATATCGTAATATGCAGTGTATCATTGAAAATACCTTATAATATAACGTTATATGCAGTGTATCATTGAAAATACCTTATAAGATATAGTAGCTTATCATTGAAAATACCTTATAATATATAGTAGTTTATCATTGAAAATACCTTATAATATAACGTAATATGCAGTGTATCATTGAAAATACCTTATGATATAACGTATTATGCAGTGTATCATTGAAAATACCTTATTATATATAGTAGTTTACAATTGAAAATACCTTATAATATAACGTAATATGCAGTTTATCATTGAAAATACCTTATAATATAACGTAATATACAGTGTATCATTGAAAATACCTTATAATATAACGTAATATACAGTGTATCATTGAAAATACCTTATAATATAACGTAATATGCAGTGTATCATTGAAAATACCTTATAAGATATAGTAGCTTATCATTGAAAATACCTTATAATATATAGTAGTTTATCATTGAAAATACCTTTTAATATAACGTAATATGCAGTGTATCATTGAAAATACCTTATGATATAACGTATTATGCAGTGTATCATTGAAAATACCTTATGATATATAGTAGTTTACAAATGAAAATACCTTATAATATAACGTAATATGCAGTGTATCTTTGAAAATACCTTATAATATATGGTAATTTGTAGTGTATCAATGAAAGTACCTTATAATATAACGTAATATGCAGTGTATCATTGAAAATACCTTATAATATATCATAATATGCAGTGTATCATTGAAAATACCATATAATATATCGTAATATGCAGTGTATCATTGCAAATACCTTATAATATAACGTAATATGCAGTGTGTCATTGAAAATACCTTATAATATAACGTAATATGCAGTGTATCATTGCAAATACCTTATAATATTTCGTAATATGCAGTGTATCATTGAAAACACCATATAATATATCGTAATATGCAGTGTATCATTGAAAATACCTTATAATATAACGTTATATGCAGTGTATCATTGAAAATACCTTATAATATAACGTAATATGCAGTGTATCATTGAAAATACCTTATGATATAACGTATTATGCAGTGTATCATTGAAAATAACTTATGATATATAGTAGTTTACAATTGAAAATACCTTATAATATAACGTAATATGCAGTGTATCATTGAAAATACCTTATAAGATATAGTAGCTTATCATTGAAAATACCTTATAATATATAGTAGTTTATCATTGAAAATACCTTATAATATAACGTAATATGCAGTGTATCATTGAAAATACCTTATAAGATATAGTAGCTTATCATTGAAAATACCTTATAATATATAGTAGTTTATCATTGAAAATACCTTTTAATATAACGTAATATGCAGTGTATCATTGAAAATACCTTATGATATAACGTATTATGCAGTGTATCATTGAAAATAACTTATGATATATAGTAGTTTACAATTGAAAATACCTTATAATATAACGTAATATGCAGTGTATCTTTGAAAATACCTTATAATATATGGTAATTTGTAGTGTATCAATGAAAGTACCTTATAATATAACGTAATATGCAGTGTATCATTGAAAATACCTTATAATATATCATAATATGCAGTGTATCATTGAAAATACCTTATAATATATCATAATATGCAGTGTATCATTGAAAATACCATATAATATATCGTTATATGCAGTATATCATTGAAAATACCTTATAATATAACGTGATATGCAGTGTATCATTGAAAATACCTTATAATATTTAGTAGTTTATCATTGAAAATACCTTATAATATAACGTAATATGCAGTGTATCATTGAAAATACCTTATAATATTTCGTAATATGCAGTGTATCATTGAAAACACCATATAATATATCGTAATATGCAGTGTATCATTGAAAATACCTTATAATATAACGTTATATGCAGTGTATCATTGAAAATACCTTATAATATAACGTAATATGCAGTGTATCATTGAAAATACCTTATGATATATAGTAGTTTACAATTGAAAATACCTTATAATATAACGTAATATGCAGTGTATCTTTGAAAATACCTTATAATATAACGTAATATGCAGTGTATCATTGAAAATACCTTATGATATATAGTAGTTTACAATTGAAAATACCTTATAATATAACGTAATATGCAGTGTATCTTTGAAAATACCTTATAATATATGGTAATTTGTAGTGTATCAATGAAAGTACCTTATAATATAACGTAATATGCAGTGTATCATTGAAAATACCTTATAATATAACGTAATATGCAGTGTATCATTGCAAATACCTTATAATATTTCGTAATATGCAGTGTATCATTGAAAACACCATATAATATATCGTAATATGCAGTGTATCATTGAAAATACCTTATAATATAACGTTATATGCAGTGTATCATTGAAAATACCTTATAATATAACGTAATATGCAGTGTATCATTGAAAATACCTTATGATATAACGTATTATGCAGTGTATCATTGAAAATAACTTATGATATATAGTAGTTTACAATTGAAAATACCTTATAATATAACGTAATATGCAGTGTATCATTGAAAATACCATATAATATTACGTAATATGGAGTGTATCATTGAAAACACCATATAATATATCGTAATATGCAGTGTATCATTGAAAATACCTTATAATATAACGTAATATGCAGTGTATCATTGAAAATACCTTATAAGATATAGTAGCTTATCATTGAAAATACCTTATAATATATAGTAGTTTATCATTGAAAATACCTTATAATATAACGTAATATGCAGTGTATCATTGAAAATACCTTATGATATAACGTATTATGCAGTGTATCATTGAAAATACCTTATTATATATAGTAGTTTACAATTGAAAATACCTTATAATATAACGTAATATGCAGTTTATCATTGAAAATACCTTATAATATAACGTAATATACAGTGTATCATTGAAAATACCTTATAATATAACGTAATATACAGTGTATCATTGAAAATACCTTATAATATAACGTAATATGCAGTGTATCATTGAAAGTACCTTATAAGATATAGTAGCTTATCATTGAAAATACCTTATAATATATAGTAGTTTATCATTGAAAATACCTTTTAATATAACGTAATATGCAGTGTATCATTGAAAATACCTTATGATATAACGTATTATGCAGTGTATCATTGAAAATACCTTATGATATATAGTAGTTTACAATTGAAAATACCTTATAATATAACGTAATATGCAGTGTATCTTTGAAAATACCTTATAATATATGGTAATTTGTAGTGTATCAATGAAAGTACCTTATAATATAACGTAATATGCAGTGTATTATTGAAAATACCTTATAATATATCATAATATGCAGTGTATCATTGAAAATACCATATAATATATCGTAATATGCAGTGTATCATTGCAAATACCTTATAATATAACGTAATATGCAGTGTGTCATTGAAAATACCTTATAATATAACGTAATATGCAGTGTATCATTGCAAATACCTTATAATATTTCGTAATATGCAGTGTATCATTGAAAACACCATATAATATATCGTAATATGCAGTGTATCATTGAAAATACCTTATAATATAACGTTATATGCAGTGTATCATTGAAAATACCTTATAATATAACGTAATATGCAGTGTATCATTGAAAATACCTTATGATATAACGTATTATGCAGTGTATCATTGAAAATAACTTATGATATATAGTAGTTTACAATTGAAAATACCTTATAATATAACGTAATATGCAGTGTATCATTGAAAATACCTTATAAGATATAGTAGCTTATCATTGAAAATACCTTATAATATATAGTAGTTTATCATTGAAAATACCTTATAATATAACGTAATATGCAGTGTATCATTGAAAATACCTTATAAGATATAGTAGCTTATCATTGAAAATACCTTATAATATATAGTAGTTTATCATTGAAAATACCTTTTAATATAACGTAATATGCAGTGTATCATTGAAAATACCTTATGATATAACGTATTATGCAGTGTATCATTGAAAATACCTTATGATATATAGTAGTTTACAATTGAAAATACCTTATAATATAACGTAATATGCAGTGTATCTTTGAAAATACCTTATAATATATGGTAATTTGTAGTGTATCAATGAAAGTACCTTATAATATAACGTAATATGCAGTGTATCATTGAAAATACCTTATAATATATCATAATATGCAGTGTATCATTGAAAATACCTTATAATATATCATAATATGCAGTGTATCATTGAAAATACCATATAATATATCGTAATATGCAGTATATCATTGAAAATACCTTATAATATAACGTGATATGCAGTGTATCATTGAAAATACCTTATAATATTTAGTAGTTTATCATTGAAAATACCTTATAATATAACGTAATATGCAGTGTATCATTGAAAATACCTTATAATATTTCGTAATATGCAGTGTATCATTGAAAACACCATATAATATATCGTAATATGCAGTGTATCATTGAAAATACCTTATAATATAACGTTATATGCAGTGTATCATTGAAAATACCTTATAATATAACGTAATATGCAGTGTATCATTGAAAATACCTTATGATATATAGTAGTTTACAATTGAAAATACCTTATAATATAACGTAATATGCAGTGTATCTTTGAAAATACCTTATAATATATGGTAATTTGTAGTGTATCAATGAAAGTACCTTATAATATAACGTAATATGCAGTGTATCATTGAAAATACCTTATAATATATCATAATATGCAGTGTATCATTGAAAATACCATATAATATATCGTAATATGCAGTGTATCATTGCAAATACCTTATAATATAACGTAATATGCAGTGTGTCATTGAAAATACCTTATAATATAACGTAATATGCAGTGTATCATTGAAAATACCTTATAATATAACGTTATATGCAGTGTATCATTGAAAATACCTTATAATATAACGTAATATGCAGTGTATCATTGAAAATACCTTATGATATATAGTAGTTTACAATTGAAAATACCTTATAATATAACGTAATATGCAGTGTATCTTTGAAAATACCTTATAATATATGGTAATTTGTAGTGTATCAATGAAAGTACCTTATAATATAACGTAATATGCAGTGTATCATTGAAAATACCTTATAATATATCATAATATGCAGTGTATCATTGAAAATACCATATAATATATCGTAATATGCAGTGTATCATTGCAAATACCTTATAATATAACGTAATATGCAGTGTGTCATTGAAAATACCTTATAATATAACGTAATATGCAGTGTATCATTGCAAATACCTTATAATATTTCGTAATATGCAGTGTATCATTGAAAACACCATATAATATATCGTAATATGCAGTGTATCATTGAAAATACCTTATAATATAACGTTATATGCAGTGTATCATTGAAAATACCTTATAATATAACGTAATATGCAGTGTATCATTGAAAATACCTTATGATATAACGTATTATGCAGTGTATCATTGAAAATAACTTATGATATATAGTAGTTTACAATTGAAAATACCTTATAATATAACGTAATATGCAGTGTATCATTGAAAATACCTTATAAGATATAGTAGCTTATCATTGAAAATACCTTATAATATATAGTAGTGTATCATTGAAAATACCTTATAATATAACGTGATATGCAGTGTATCATTGAAAATACCTTATAATATTTAGTAGTTTATCATTGAAAATACCTTATAATATAACGTAATATGCAGTGTATCATTGAAAATACCTTATAATATTTCGTAATATGCAGTGTATCATTGAAAACACCATATAATATATCGTAATATGCAGTGTATCATTGAAAATACCTTATAATATAACGTTATATGCAGTGTATCATTGAAAATACCTTATAATATAACGTAATATGCAGTGTATCATTGAAAATACCTTATAATATTTAGTAGTTTATCATTGAAAATACCTTATAATATAACGTAATATGCAGTGTGTCATTGAAAATACCTTATAATATAACGTAATATGCAGTGTATCATTGAAAATACCTTATAATATAACGTAATATGCAGTGAATCATTGAAAATACCTTATAATATTACGTAATATGGAGTGTATCATTGAAAACACCATATAATATATCGTAATATGCAGTGTATCATTGAAAATACCTTATAATATAACGTTATATGCAGTGTATCATTGAAAATACCTTATAATATAACGTAATATGCAGTGTATCATTGAAAATACCTTATAATATAACGTAATATGCAGTGTATCATTGAAAATACCTTATAATATTTAGTAGTTTATCATTGAAAATACCTTATAATATAACGTAATATGCAGTGTATCATTGAAAATACCTTATAATATAACGTAATATGCAGTGTATCATTGAAAATACCTTATAATATAACGTAATATGCAGTGAATCATTGAAAATACCTTATAATATAACGTAATATGCAGTGTATCTTTGAAAATACCTTATAATATATGGTAATTTGTTGTGTATCAATGAAAGTACCTTATAATATAACGTAATATGCAGTGTATCATTGAAAATACCTTATAATATATCATAATATGCAGTGTATCATTGAAAATACCATATAATATATCGTAATATGCAGTGTATCATTGCAAATACCTTATAATATAACGTAATATGCAGTGTGTCATTGAAAATACCTTATAATATAACGTAATATGCAGTGTATCATTGAAAATACCTTATAATATTTCGTAATATGCAGTGTATCATTGAAAACACCATATAATATATCGTAATATGCAGTGTATCATTGAAAATGCCTTATAATATAACGTTATATGCAGTGTATCATTGAAAATACCTTATAATATAACGTAATATGCAGTGTATCATTGAAAATACCTTATGATATATAGTAGTTTACAATTGAAAATACCTTATAATATAACGTAATATGCAGTGTATCTTTGAAAATACCTTATAATATATGGTAATTTGTAGTGTATCAATGAAAGTACCTTATAATATAACGTAATATGCAGTGTATCATTGAAAACACCATATAATATATCGTAATATGCAGTGTATCATTGAAAATACCTTATAATATAACGTTATATGCAGTGTATCATTGAAAATACCTTATAATATAACGTAATATGCAGTGTATCATTGAAAATACCTTATAATATTTAGTAGTTTATCATTGAAAATACCTTATAATATAACGTAATATGCAGTGTATCATTGAAAATACCTTTTAATATAACGTAATATGCAGTGAATCATTGAAAATACCTTATAATATAACGTAATATGCAGTGTATCATTGAAAATACCTTTTAATATAACGTAATATGCAGTGTATCTTTGAAAATACCTTATAATATATGGTAATTTGTAGTGTATCAATGAAAGTACCTTATAATATAACGTAATATGCAGTGTATCATTGAAAATACCATATAATATATCGTAATATGCAGTGAATCATTGAAAATACCTTATAATATAACGTAATATGCAGTGTATCTTTGAAAATACCTTATAATATATGGTAATTTGTAGTGTATCAATGAAAGTACCTTATAATATAACGTAATATGCAGTGTATCATTGAAAATACCTTATAATATAACGTTATATGCAGTGTATCATTGAAAATACCTTATAATATAACGTAATATGCAGTGTATCATTGAAAATACCTTATAATATTTAGTAGTTTATCATTGAAAATACCTTATAATATAACGTTATATGCAGTTTATCATTGAAAATACCTTATAATATAACGTAATGTACAGTGTATCATTGAAAATACCTTATAATATAACGTAATATGCAGTTTATCATTGAAAATACCTTATAATATAACGTAATATACAGTGTATCATTGAAAATACCTTATAATATAACGTAATATACAGTGTATCATTGAAAATACCTTATAATATAACGTAATATGCAGTGTATCATTGAAAATACCTTATAAGATATAGTAGCTTATCATTGAAAATACCTTATGATATATAGTAGTTTACAATTGAAAATACCTTATAATATAACGTAATATGCAGTGTATCATTGAAAATACCTTATAATATAACGTAATATGCAGTGTATCTTTGAAAATACCTTATAATATATGGTAATTTGTAGTGTATCAATGAAAGTACCTTATAATATAACGTTATATGCAGTGTATCATTGAAAATACCTTATAATATAACGTAATATGCAGTTTATCATTGAAAATACCTTATAATATAACGTAATATACAGTGTATCATTGAAAATACCTTATAATATAACGTAATATACAGTGTATCATTGAAAATACCTTATAATATATGGTAATTTGTAGTGTATCAATGAAAGTACCTTATAATATAACGTAATATGCAGTGTATCATTGAAAATACCATATAATATATCGTAATATGCAGTGTATCATTGAAAATACCTTTTAATATAACGTAATATGCAGTGAATCATTGAAAATACCTTATAATATAACGTAATATGCAGTGTATCTTTGAAAATACCTTATAATATATGGTAATTTGTAGTGTATCAATGAAAGTACCTTATAATATAACGTAATATGCAGTGTATCATTGAAAATACCATATAATATATCGTAATATGCAGTGTATCATTGAAAATACCTTATAATATTTAGTAGTTTATCATTGAAAATACCTTATAATATAACGTTATATGCAGTTTATCATTGAAAATACCTTATAATATAACGTAATGTACAGTGTATCATTGAAAATACCTTATAATATAACGTAATATGCAGTTTATCATTGAAAATACCTTATAATATAACGTAATATACAGTGTATCATTGAAAATACCTTATAATATAACGTAATATACAGTGTATCATTGAAAATACCTTATAATATAACGTAATATGCAGTGTATCATTGAAAATACCTTATAAGATATAGTAGCTTATCATTGAAAATACCTTATAATATATAGTAGTTTATCATTGAAAATACCTTATAATATAACGTAATATGCAGTGTATCATTGAAAATACCTTATGATATAACGTGTTATGCAGTGTATCATTGAAAATACCTTATGATATATAGTAGTTTACAATTGAAAATACCTTATAATATAACGTAATATGCAGTGTATCATTGAAAATACCTTATAATATTACGTAATATGGAGTGTATCAATGAAAACACCATATAATATATCGTAATATGCAGTGTATCATTGAAAATACCTTATAATATTTAGTAGTTTATCATTGAAAATACCTTATAATATAACGTAATATGCAGTGTATCATTGAAAATACCTTGTAATATAACGTAATATGCAGTGAATCATTGAAAATACCTTATAATATAACGTAATATGCAGTGTATCTTTGAAAATACCTTATAATATATGGTAATTTGTAGTGTATCAATGAAAGTACCTTATAATATAACGTAATATGCAGTGTATCATTGAAAATACCTTATAATATAACGTAATATGCAGTGTATCATTGAAAATACCTTATAATATTACGTAATATGGAGAGTATCATTGAAAACACCATATAATATATCGTAATATGCAGTGTATCATTGAAAATACCTTATAATATAACGTTATATGCAGTGTATCATTGAAAATACCTTATAATATAACGTAATATGCAGTGTATCATTGAAAATACCTTATAATATTTAGTAGTTTATCATTGAAAATACCTTATAATATAACGTAATATGCAGTGTATCATTGAAAATACCTTATGATATAACGTATTATGCAGTGTATCATTGAAAATACCTTATAATATATGGTAATTTGTAGTGTATCAATGAAAATACCTTATAATATAACGTAATATGCAGTGTATCATTGAAAATACCTTATAATATTACGTAATATGGAGTGTATCATTGAAAACACCATATAATATATCGTAATATGCAGTGTATCATTGAAAATACCTTATAATATAACGTAATATGCAGTGTATCATTGAAAATACCTTATAATATAAAGTAATACCCAGTGTATCATTGAAAATACCTTATAATATAGCGTAATATGCAGTGTATCATTGCAAATACCTTATAATATAACGTAATATGCAGTGTATCTTTGAAAATACCTTATAATATAACGTAATATGCAGTGTATCATTGAAAATACCTTATAATATAACGTAATATGCAGTGAATCATTGAAAATACCTTATAATATAACGTAATATGCAGTGTATCTTTGAAAATACCTTATAATATATGGTAATTTGTAGTGTATCAATGAAAATACCTTATAATATAACGTAATATGCAGTGTATCATTGAAAATACCTTATAAGATATAGTAGCTTATCATTGAAAATACCTTATAATATATAGTAGTTTATCATTGAAAATACCTTATAATATAACGTAATATGCAGTGTATCATTGAAAATACCTTATGATATAACGTAATATGCAGTGTATCATTGAAAATACCTTATAATATTACGTAATATGGAGTGTATCATTGAAAATACCTTATAATATAACGTAATATGCAGTGTATCTTTGAAAATACCTTATAACATATGGTAATTTGTAGTGTATCAATGAAAGTACCTTATAATATAACGTAATATGCAGTGTATCATTGAAAATACCTTATAAGATATAGTAGCTTATCATTGAAAATACCTTATAATATATAGTAGTTTATCATTGAAAATACCTTATAATATAACGTAATATGCAGTGTATCATTGAAAATACCTTATGATATAACGTATTATGCAGTGTATCATTGAAAATACCTTATGATATATAGTAGTTTACAATTGAAAATACCTTATAATATAACGTAATATGCAGTGTATCATTGAAAATACCTTATAATATTACGTAATATGGAGTGTATCATTGAAAACACCATATAATATATCGTAATATGCAGTGTATCATTGAAAATACCTTATAATATAACGTTATATGCAGTGTATCATTGAAAATACCTTATGATATTACGTGTTATGCAGTGTATCATTGAAAATACCTTATGATATAACGTAATATGCAGTGTATCATTGCAAATACCTTATAATATAACGTAATATGCAGTGTATCTTTGAAAATACCTTATAATATAACGTAATATGCAGTGTATCATTGAAAATACCTTATAATATAACGTAATATGCAGTGAATCATTGAAAATACCTTATAATATAACGTAATATGCAGTGTATCTTTGAAAATACCTTATAATATATGGTAATTTGTAGTTTATCAATGAAAATACCTTATAATATAACGTAATATGCAGTGTATCATTGAAAATACCTTATAAGATATAGTAGCTTATCATTGAAAATACCTTATAATATATAGTAGTTTATCATTGAAAATACCTTATAATATAACGTAATATGCAGTGTATCATTGAAAATACCTTATGATATAACGTATTATGCAGTGTATCATTGAAAATACCTTATGATATATAGTAGTTTACAATTGAAAATACCTTATAATATAACGTAATATGCAGTGTATCATTGAAAATACCTTATAATATTACGTAATATGGAGTGTATCATTGAAAACACCATATAATATATCGTAATATGCAGTGTATCATTGAAAATACCTTATAATATAACGTTATATGCAGTGAATCATTGAAAATACCTTATAATATAACGTAATATGCAGTGTATCATTGAAAATACCTTATAATATTTAGTAGTTTATCATCGAAAATACCTTATAATATAACGTAATATGCAGTGTATCATTGAAAATACCTTATAATATAACGTAATATGCAGTGTATCATTGAAAATACCTTATAATATATCATAATATGCAGTGTATCATTGAAAATACCATATAATATATCGTAATATGCAGTGTATCATTGCAAATACCTTATAATATAACGTAATATGCAGTGTATCATTGCAAATACCTTATAATATAACGTAATATGCAGTGTGTCATTGAAAATACCTTATAATATAACGTAATATGCAGTGTATCATTGAAAATACCTTATGATATAACGTATTATGCAGTGTATCATTGAAAATAACTTATGATATATAGTAGTTTACAATTGAAAATACCTTATAATATAACGTAATATGCAGTGTATCATTGAAAATACCTTATAATATTACGTAATATGGAGTGTATCATTGAAAACACCATATAATATATCGTAATATGCAGTGTATCATTGAAAATACCTTATAATATAACGTTATATGCAGTGTATCATTGAAAATACCTTATAAGATATAGTAGCTTATCATTGAAAATACCTTATAATATATAGTAGTTTATCATTGAAAATACCTTATAATATAACGTAATATGCAGTGTATCATTGAAAATACCTTATAATATTTAGTAGTTTATCATTGAAAATACCTTATAATATAATGTTATATGCAGTTTATCATTGAAAATACCTTATAATATAACGTAATATGCAGTGTATCATGGAAAATACCTTATAAGATATAGTAGCTTATCATTGAAAATACCTTATAATATATAGTAGTTTATCATTGAAAATACCTTATAATATAACGTAATATGCAGTGTATCATTGAAAATACCTTATGATATAACGTATTATGCAGTGTATCATTGAAAATACCTTATAATATATGGTAATTTGTAGTGTATCAATGAAAATACCTTATAATATAACGTAATATGCAGTGTATCAATGAAAATACCTTATAATATAACGTTATATGCAGTGTATCATTGAAAATACCTTATAATATAACGTAATATGCAGTGTATCATTGAAAATACCTTATAATATTTAGTAGTTTATCATTGAAAATACCTTATAATATAACGTAATATGCAGTGTATCATTGAAAATACCTTATAATATAACGTAATATGCAGTGAATCATTGAAAATACCTTATAATATAACGTAATATGCAGTGTATCTTTGAAAATACCTTATAATATATGGTAATTTGTAGTGTATCAATGAAAGTACCTTATAATATAACGTAATATGCAGTGTATCATTGAAAATACCTTATAATATAACGTTATATGCAGTGTATCATTGAAAATACCTTATAATATAACGTAATATGCAGTGTATCATTGAAAATACCTTATAATATTTAGTAGTTTATCATTGAAAATACCTTATAATATAACGTTATATGCAGTTTATCATTGAAAATACCTTATAATATAACGTAATATGCAGTTTATCATTGAAAATACCTTATAATATAACGTAATATACAGTGTATCATTGAAAATACCTTATAATATAACGTAATATGCAGTGTATCATGGAAAATACCTTATAAGATATAGTAGCTTATCATTGAAAATACCTTATAATATATAGTAGTTTATCATTGAAAATACCTTATAATATAACGTAATATGCAGTGTATCATGGAAAATACCTTATAAGATATAGTAGCTTATCATTGAAAATACCTTATAATATATAGTAGTTTATCATTGAAAATACCTTATAATATAACGTAATATGCAGTTTATCATTGAAAATACCTTATAATATAACGTAATATACAGTGTATCATTGAAAATACCTTATAATATAACGTAATATGCAGTGTATCATGGAAAATACCTTATAAGATATAGTAGCTTATCATTGAAAATACCTTATAATATATAGTAGTTTATCATTGAAAATACCTTATAATATAACGTAATATGCAGTGTATCATTGAAAATACCTTATGATATAACGTATTATGCAGTGTATCATTGAAAATACCTTATGATATATAGTAGTTTACAATTGAAAATACCTTATAATATACCGTAATATGCAGTGTATTATTGAAAATACCTTATAATATTACGTAATATGGAGTGTATCATTGATAACACCATATAATATATCGTAATATGCAGTGTATCATTGAAAATACCTTATAATATAACGTAATATGCAGTGAATCATTGAAAATACCTTATAATATAACGTAATATGCAGTGTATCTTTGAAAATACCTTATAATATAACGTTATATGCAGTGTATCATTGAAAATACCTTATAAGATATAGTAGCTTATCATTGAAAATACCTTATAATATATAGTAGTTTATCATTGAAAATACCTTATAATATAACGTAATATGCAGTGTATCATTGAAAATACCTTATGATATAACGTATTATGCAGTGTATCATTGAAAATACCTTATGATATATAGTAGTTTACAATTGAAAATACCTTATAATATATCGTAATATGCAGTGAATCATTGAAAATACCTTATAATATAACGTAATATGCAGTGTATCTTTGAAAATACCTTATAATATATGGTAATTTGTAGTGTATCAATGAAAGTACCTTATAATATAACGTAATATGCAGTGTATCATTGAAAATACCTTATAATATAACGTTATATGCAGTGTATCATTGAAAATACCTTATAATATAACGTAATATGCAGTGTATCATTGAAAATACCTTATAATATTTAGTAGTTTATCATTGAAAATACCTTATAATATAACGTTATATGCAGTTTATCATTGAAAATACCTTATAATATAACGTAATAATCAGTTTATCATTGAAAATACCTTATAATATAACGTAATATACAGTGTATCATTGAAAATACCTTATAATATAACGTAATATGCAGTGTATCATGGAAAATACCTTATAAGATATAGTAGCTTATCATTGAAAATACCTTATAATATATAGTAGTTTATCATTGAAAATACCTTATAATATAACGTAATATGCAGTGTATCATTGAAAATACCTTATGATATAACGTATTATGCAGTGTATCATTGAAAATACCTTATGATATATAGTAGTTTACAATTGAAAATACCTTATAATATAACGTAATATGCAGTGTATCATTGAAAATACCTTATAATATTACGTAATATGGAGTGTATCATTGATAACACCATATAATATAACGTAATATGCAGTGTATCATTGAAAATACCTTATAATATTTAGTAGTTTATCATTGAAAATACCTTATAATATAACGTTATATGCAGTTTATCATTGAAAATACCTTATAATATAACGTAATATGCAGTGTATCATTGAAAATACCTTATAATATAACGTAATATGCAGTTTATCATTGAAAATACCTTATAATATAACGTAATATACAGTGTATCATTGAAAATACCTTATAATATAACGTAATATACAGTGTATCATTGAAAATACCTTATAATATAACGTAATATGCAGTGTATCATTGAAAATACCTTATAAGATATAGTAGCTTATCATTGAAAATACCTTATAATATATAGTAGTTTATCATTGAAAATACCTTATAATATAACGTAATATGCAGTGTATCATTGAAAATACCTTATGATATAACGTGTTATGCAGTGTATCATTGAAAATACCTTATGATATATAGTAGTTTACAATTGAAAATACCTTATAATATAACGTAATATGCAGTGTATCATTGAAAATACCTTATAATATTACGTAATATGGAGTGTATCATTGAAAACACCATATAATATATCGTAATATGCAGTGTATCATTGAAAATACCTTATAATATAACGTTATATGCAGTGTATCATTGAAAATACCTTATAATATAACGTAATATGCAGTGTATCATTGAAAATACCTTATAATATTTAGTAGTTTATCATTGAAAATACCTTATAATATAACGTAATATGCAGTGTATCATTGAAAATACCTTATAATATAACGTAATATGCAGTGAATCATTGAAAATACCTTATAATATAACGTAATATGCAGTGTATCTTTGAAAATACCTTATAATATATGGTAATTTGTAGTGTATCAATGAAAGTACCTTATAATATAACGTAATATGCAGTGTATCATTGAAAATACCTTATAATATAACGTAATATGCAGTGTATCATTGAAAATACCTTATAATATTACGTAATATGGAGTGTATCATTGAAAACACCATGTAATATATCGTAATATGCAGTGTATCATTGAAAATACCTTATAATATAACGTTATATGCAGTGTATCATTGAAAATACCTTATAATATAACGTAATATGCAGTGTATCATTGAAAATACCTTATAATATTTAGTAGTTTATCATTGAAAATACCTTATAATATAACGTAATATGCAGTGTATCATTGAAAATACCTTTTAATATAACGTAATATGCAGTGTATCATTGAAAATACCTTTTAATATAACGTAATATGCAGTGAATCATTGAAAATACCTTATAATATAACGTAATACCCAGCGTATCATTGAAAATACCTTATAATATAACGTAATATGCAGTGTATCATTGCAAATACCTTATAATATAACGTAATATGCAGTGTATCTTTGAAAATACCTTATAATATAACGTAATATGCAGTGTATCATTGAAAATACCTTATAATATAACGTAATATGCAGTGAATCATTGAAAATACCTTATAATATAACGTAATATGCAGTGTATCTTTGAAAATACCTTATAATATAACGTAATATGCAGTGTATCATGGAAAATACCTTATAAGATATAGTAGCTTATCATTGAAAATACCTTATAATATATAGTAGTTTATCATTGAAAATACCTTATAATATAACGTAATATGCAGTGTATCATTGAAAATACCTTATGATATAACGTATTATGCAGTGTATCATTGAAAATACCTTACGATATATAGTAGTTTACAATTGAAAATACCTTATAATATAACGTAATATGCAGTGTATTATTGAAAATACCTTATAATATTACGTAATATGGAGTGTATCATTGATAACACCATATAATATAACGTAATATGCAGTGTATCATTGAAAATACCTTATAATATTTAGTAGTTTATCATTGAAAATACCTTATAATATAACGTTATATGCAGTTTATCATTGAAAATACCTTATAATATAACGTAATATACAGTGTATCATTGAAAATACCTTATAATATAACGTAATATGCAGTTTATCATTGAAAATACCTTATAATATAACGTAATATACAGTTTATCATTGAAAATACCTTATAATATAACGTAATATACAGTGTATCATTGAAAATACCTTATAATATAACGTAATATGCAGTGTATCATTGAAAATACCTTATAAGATATAGTAGCTTATCATTGAAAATACCTTATAATATATAGTAGTTTATCATTGAAAATACCTTATAATATAACGTTATATGCAGTTTATCATTGAAAATACCTTATAATATAACGTAATATACAGTGTATCATTGAAAATACCTTATAATATAACGTAATATGCAGTTTATCATTGAAAATACCTTATAATATAACGTAATATACAGTGTATCATTGAAAATACCTTATAATATAACGTAATATGCAGTGTATCATTGAAAATACCTTATGATATAACGTATTATGCAGTGTATCATTGAAAATACCTTACGATATATAGTAGTTTACAATTGAAAATACCTTATAATATAACGTAATATGCAGTGTATTATTGAAAATACCTTATAATATTACGTAATATGGAGTGTATCATTGATAACACCATATAATATACGTAATATGCAGTGTATCATTGAAAATACCTTATAATATTTAGTAGTTTATCATTGAAAATGACCTTATAATATAACGTTATATGCAGTTTATCATTGAAAATACCTTATAATATAACGTATATACAGTGTATCATTGAAAATACCTTATAATATAACGTAATATGCAGTTTATCATTGAAAATACCTATAATATAACGTAATATACAGTGTATCATTGAAAATACCTTATAATATAACGTAATATACAGTGTATCATTGAAAATACCTTATAATATAACGTAATATGCAGTGTATCATTGAAAATACCTTATAAGATATAGTAGCTTATCATTGAAAATACCTTATAATATATAGTAGTTTATCATTGAAAATACCTTATAATATAACGTAATATGCAGTGTATCATTGAAAATACCTTATGA
Source organism: Lasioglossum lativentre (assembly GCA_916610255.1). NCBI lineage: Eukaryota > Metazoa > Arthropoda > Insecta > Hymenoptera > Halictidae > Lasioglossum > Lasioglossum lativentre. Next base: position 240,434 of record CAKAJI010000225.1, on the reverse strand, counting down.
TATAACGTGTTATGCAGTGTATCATTGAAAATACCTTATGATATATAGTAGTTTACAATTGAAAATACCTTATAATATAACGTAATATGCAGTGTATCATTGAAAATACCTTATAATATTACGTAATATGGAGTGTATCATTGAAAACACCATATAATATATCGTAATATGCAGTGTATCATTGAAAAATACCTTATAATATAACGTTATATGCAGTGTATCATTGAAAATACCTTATAATATAACGTAATATGCAGTGTATCATTGAAAATACCTTATAAGATATAGTAGCTTATCATTGAAAATACCTTATAATATATAGTAGTTTATCATTGAAAATACCTTATAATATAACGTTATATGCAGTGTATCATTGAAAATACCTTATAATATAACGTAATATGCAGTGTATCATTGAAAATACCTTATAATATTTAGTAGTTTATCATTGAAAATACCTTATAATATAACGTAATATGCAGTGTATCATTGAAAATACCTTATAATATAACGTAATATGCAGTGAATCATTGAAAATACCTTATAATATAACGTAATATGCAGTGTATCTTTGAAAATACCTTATAATATATGGTAATTTGTAGTGTATCAATGAAAGTACCTTATAATATAACGTAATATGCAGTGTATCATTGAAAATACCATATAATATATCGTAATATGCAGTGAATCATTGAAAATACCTTATAATATAACGTAATATGCAGTGTATCTTTGAAAATACCTTATAATATATGGTAATTTGTAGTGTATCAATGAAAGTACCTTATAATATAACGTAATATGCAGTGTATCATTGAAAATACCTTATAATATAACGTTATATGCAGTGTATCATTGGAAATACCTTATAATATAACGTAATATGCAGTGTATCATTGAAAATACCTTATAATATTTAGTAGTTTATCATTGAAAATACCTTATAATATAATGTTATATGCAGTTTATCATTGAAAATACCTTATAATATAACGTAATATGCAGTGTATCATGGAAAATACCTTATAAGATATAGTAGCTTATCATTGAAAATACCTTATATATATAGTAGTTTATCATTGAAAATACCTATAATATAACGTAATATGCAGTGTATCATGGAAAAATACCTTATAAGATATAGTAGCTTATCATTGAAAATACCTTATAATATATAGTAGTTTATCATTGAAAATACCTTATAATATAACGTAATATGCAGTTTTATCATTGAAAATACCTTATATATATAACGTAATATACAGTGTATCATTGAAAATACCTTATAATATAACGTAATATGCAGTGTATCATGGAAAATACCTTATAAGATATAGTATCTTATCATTGAAAATACCTTATAATATATAGTATTTTATCATTGAAAATACCTTATAATATAACGTAATATGCAGTGTATCATTGAAAATACCTTATGATATAACGTATTATGCAGTGTATCATTGAAAATACCTTATGATATATAGTAGTTTACAATTGAAAATACCTTATAATATACCGTAATATGCAGTGTATTATTGAAAATACCTTATAATATTACGTAATATGGAGTGTATCATTGATAACACCATATAATATATCGTAATATGCAGTGTATCATTGAAAATACCTTATAATATAACGTAATATGCAGTGAATCATTGAAAATACCTTATAATATAACGTAATATGCAGTGTATCTTTGAAAATACCTTATAATATAACGTTATATGCAGTGTATCATTGAAAATACCTTATAAGATATAGTAGCTTATCATTGAAAATACCTTATAATATATAGTAGTTTATCATTGAAAATACCTTATAATATAACGTAATATGCAGTGTATCATTGAAAATACCTTATGATATAACGTATTATGCAGTGTATCATTGAAAATACCTTATGATATATAGTAGTTTACAATTGAAAATACCTTATAATATATCGTAATATGCAGTGAATCATTGAAAATACCTTATAATATAACGTAATATGCAGTGTATCTTTGAAAATACCTTATAATATATGGTAATTTGTAGTGTATCAATGAAAGTACCTTATAATATAACGTAATATGCAGTGTATCATTGAAAATACCTTATAATATAACGTTATATGCAGTGTATCATTGAAAATACCTTATAATATAACGTAATATGCAGTGTATCATTGAAAATACCTTATAATATAACGTTATATGCAGTGTATCATTGAAAATACCTTATAATATAACGTAATATGCAGTGTATCATTGAAAATACCTTATAATATTTAGTAGTTTATCATTGAAAATACCTTATAATATAACGTAATATGCAGTGTATCATTGAAAATACCTTTTAATATAACGTAATATGCAGTGTATCATTGAAAATACCTTTTAATATAACGTAATATGCAGTGAATCATTGAAAATACCTTATAATATAACGTAATACCCAGCGTATCATTGAAAATACCTTATAATATAACGTAATATGCAGTGTATCATTGCAAATACCTTATAATATAACGTAATATGCAGTGTATCTTTGAAAATACCTTATAATATAACGTAATATGCAGTGTATCATTGAAAATACCTTATAATATAACGTAATATGCAGTGAATCATTGAAAATACCTTATAATATAACGTAATATGCAGTGTATCTTTGAAAATACCTTATAATATAACGTAATATGCAGTGTATCATGGAAAATACCTTATAAGATATAGTAGCTTATCATTGAAAATACCTTATAATATATAGTAGTTTATCATTGAAAATACCTTATAATATAACGTAATATGCAGTGTATCATTGAAAATACCATATGATATAACGTATTATGCAGTGTATCATTGAAAATACCTTACGATATATAGTAGTTTACAATTGAAAATACCTTATAATATAACGTAATATGCAGTGTATTATTGAAAATACCTTATAATATTACGTAATATGGAGTGTATCATTGATAACACCATATAATATAACGTAATATGCAGTGTATCATTGAAAATACCTTATAATATTTAGTAGTTTATCATTGAAAATACCTTATAATATAACGTTATATGCAGTTTATCATTGAAAATACCTTATAATATAACGTAATATACAGTGTATCATTGAAAATACCTTATAATATAACGTAATATGCAGTTTATCATTGAAAATACCTTATAATATAACGTAATATACAGTTTATCATTGAAAATACCTTATAATATAACGTAATATACAGTGTATCATTGAAAATACCTTATAATATAACGTAATATGCAGTGTATCATGGAAAATACCTTATAAGATATAGTAGCTTATCATTGAAAATACCTTATCATATATAGTAGTTTATCATTGAAAATACCTTATAATATAACGTAATATGCAGTGTATCATTGAAAATACCTTATGATATAACGTATTATGCAGTGTATCATTGAAAATACCTTACGATATATAGTAGTTTACAATTGAAAATACCTTATAATATAACGTAATATGCAGTGTATTATTGAAAATACCTTATAATATTACGTAATATGGAGTGTATCATTGATAACACCATATAATATAACGTAATATGCAGTGTATCATTGAAAATACCTTATAATATTTAGTAGTTTATCATTGAAAATACCTTATAATATAACGTTATATGCAGTTTATCATTGAAAATACCTTATAATATAACGTAATATACAGTGTATCATTGAAAATACCTTATAATATAACGTAATATGCAGTTTATCATTGAAAATACCTTATAATATAACGTAATATACAGTGTATCATTGAAAATACCTTATAATATAACGTAATATACAGTGTATCATTGAAAATACCTTATAATATAACGTAATATGCAGTGTATCATTGAAAATACCTTATAAGATATAGTAGCTTATCATTGAAAATACCTTATAATATATAGTAGTTTATCATTGAAAATACCTTATAATATAACGTAATATGCAGTGTATCATTGAAAATACCTTATGATATAACGTGTTATGCAGTGTATCATTGAAAATACCTTATGATATATAGTAGTTTACAATTGAAAATACCTTATAATATAACGTAATATGCAGTGTATCATTGAAAATACCTTATAATATTACGTAATATGGAGTGTATCATTGAAAACACCATATAATATATCGTAATATGCAGTGTATCATTGAAAATACCTTATAATATAACGTTATATGCAGTGTATCATTGAAAATACCTTATAATATAACGTAATATGCAGTGTATCATTGAAAATACCTTATAATATTTAGTAGTTTATCATTGAAAATACCTTATAATATAACGTAATATGCAGTGTATCATTGAAAATACCTTATAATATAACGTAATATGCAGTGAATCATTGAAAATACCTTATAATATAACGTAATATGCAGTGTATCTTTGAAAATACCTTATAATATATGGTAATTTGTAGTGTATCAATGAAAGTACCTTATAATATAACGTAATATGCAGTGTATCATTGAAAATACCTTATAATATTACGTAATATGGAGTGTATCATTGAAAACACCATGTAATATATCGTAATATGCAGTGTATCATTGAAAATACCTTATAATATAACGTTATATGCAGTGTATCATTGAAAATACCTTATAATATAACGTAATATGCAGTGTATCATTGAAAATACCTTATAATATTTAGTAGTTTATCATTGAAAATACCTTATAATATAACGTAATATGCAGTGTATCATTGAAAATACCTTTTAATATAACGTAATATGCAGTGTATCATTGAAAATACCTTTTAATATAACGTAATATGCAGTGAATCATTGAAAATACCTTATAATATAACGTAATACCCAGCGTATCATTGAAAATACCTTATAATATAACGTAATATGCAGTGTATCATTGCAAATACCTTATAATATAACGTTATATGCAGTGTATCTTTGAAAATACCTTATAATATAACGTAATATGCAGTTTATCATTGAAAATACCTTATAATATAACGTAATATACAGTGTATCATTGAAAATACCTTATAATATAACGTAATATGCAGTGTATCATGGAAAATACCTTATAAGATATAGTAGCTTATCATTGAAAATACCTTATAATATATAGTAGTTTATCATTGAAAATACCTTATAATATAACGTAATATGCAGTTTATCATTGAAAATACCTTATAATATAACGTAATATACAGTGTATCATTGAAAATACCTTATAATATAACGTAATATGCAGTGTATCATGGAAAATACCTTATAAGATATAGTAGCTTATCATTGAAAATACCTTATAATATATAGTAGTTTATCATTGAAAATACCTTATAATATAACGTAATATGCAGTGTATCATTGAAAATACCTTATGATATAACGTATTATGCAGTGTATCATTGAAAATACCTTATGATATATAGTAGTTTACAATTGAAAATACCTTATAATATAACGTAATATGCAGTGTATTATTGAAAATACCTTATAATATTACGTAATATGGAGTGTATCATTGATAACACCATATAATATATCGTAATATGCAGTGTATCATTGAAAATACCTTATAATATAACGTAATATGCAGTGAATCATTGAAAATACCTTATAATATAACGTAATATGCAGTGTATCTTTGAAAATACCTTATAATATAACGTTATATGCAGTGTATCATTGAAAATACCTTATAAGATATAGTAGCTTATCATTGAAAATACCTTATAATATATAGTAGTTTATCATTGAAAATACCTTATAATATAACGTAATATGCAGTGTATCATTGAAAATACCTTATGATATAACGTATTATGCAGTGTATCATTGAAAATACCTTATGATATATAGTAGTTTACAATTGAAAATACCTTATAATATATCGTAATATGCAGTGAATCATTGAAAATACCTTATAATATAACGTAATATGCAGTGTATCTTTGAAAATACCTTATAATATATGGTAATTTGTAGTGTATCAATGAAAGTACCTTATAATATAACGTAATATGCAGTGTATCATTGAAAATACCTTATAATATAACGTTATATGCAGTGTATCATTGAAAATACCTTATAATATAACGTAATATGCAGTGTATCATTGAAAATACCTTATAATATTTAGTAGTTTATCATTGAAAATACCTTATAATATAACGTTATATGCAGTTTATCATTGAAAATACCTTATAATATAACGTAATATGCAGTTTATCATTGAAAATACCTTATAATATAACGTAATATACAGTGTATCATTGAAAATACCTTATAATATAACGTAATATGCAGTGTATCATGGAAAATACCTTATAAGATATAGTAGCTTATCATTGAAAATACCTTATAATATATAGTAGTTTATCATTGAAAATACCTTATAATATAACGTAATATGCAGTGTATCATTGAAAATACCTTATGATATAACGTATTATGCAGTGTATCATTGAAAATACCTTATGATATATAGTAGTTTACAATTGAAAATACCTTATAATATATCGTAATATGCAGTGAATCATTGAAAATACCTTATAATATAACGTAATATGCAGTGTATCTTTGAAAATACCTTATAATATATGGTAATTTGTAGTGTATCAATGAAAGTACCTTATAATATAACGTAATATGCAGTGTATCATTGAAAATACCTTATAATATAACGTTATATGCAGTGTATCATTGTAAATACCTTATAATATAACGTAATATGCAGTGTATCATTGAAAATACCTTATAATATTTAGTAGTTTATCATTGAAAATACCTTATAATATAACGTTATATGCAGTTTATCATTGAAAATACCTTATAATATAACGTAATATGCAGTTTATCATTGAAAATACCTTATAATATAACGTAATATACAGTGTATCATTGAAAATACCTTATAATATAACGTAATATGCAGTGTATCATGGAAAATACCTTATAAGATATAGTAGCTTATCATTGAAAATACCTTATAATATATAGTAGTTTATCATTGAAAATACCTTATAATATAACGTAATATGCAGTGTATCATTGAAAATACCTTATGATATAACGTATTATGCAGTGTATCATTGAAAATACCTTACGATATATAGTAGTTTACAATTGAAAATACCTTATAATATAACGTAATATGCAGTGTATCATTGAAAATACCTTATAATATTACGTAATATGGAGTGTATCATTGATAACACCATATAATATAACGTAATATGCAGTGTATCATTGAAAATACCTTATAATATTTAGTAGTTTATCATTGAAAATACCTTATAATATAACGTTATATGCAGTTTATCATTGAAAATACCTTATAATATAACGTAATATACAGTGTATCATTGAAAATACCTTATAATATAACGTAATATGCAGTTTATCATTGAAAATACCTTATAATATAACGTAATATACAGTGTATCATTGAAAATACCTTATAATATAACGTAATATACAGTGTATCATTGAAAATACCTTATAATATAACGTAATATGCAGTGTATCATTGAAAATACCTTATAAGATATAGTAGCTTATCATTGAAAATACCTTATAATATATAGTAGTTTATCATTGAAAATACCTTATAATATAACGTAATATGCAGTGTATCATTGAAAATACCTTATGATATAACGTGTTATGCAGTGTATCATTGAAAATACCTTATGATATATAGTAGTTTACAATTGAAAATACCTTATAATATAACGTAATATGCAGTGTATCATTGAAAATACCTTAGAATATTACGTAATATGGAGTGTATCATTGAAAACACCATATAATATATCGTAATATGCAGTGTATCATTGAAAATACCTTATAATATAACGTTATATGCAGTGTATCATTGAAAATACCTTATAATATAACGTAATATGCAGTGTATCATTGAAAATACCTTATAATATTTAGTAGTTTATCATTGAAAATACCTTATAATATAACGTAATATGCAGTGTATCATTGAAAATACCTTATAATATAACGTAAAATGCAGTGAATCATTGAAAATACCTTATAATATAACGTAATATGCAGTGTATCTTTGAAAATACCTTATAATATATGGTAATTTGTAGTGTATCAATGAAAGTACCTTATAATATAACGTAATATGCAGTGTATCATTGAAAATACCTTATAATATAACGTAATATGCAGTGTATCATTGAAAATACCTTATAATATTACGTAATATGGAGTGTATCATTGAAAACACCATGTAATATATCGTAATATGCAGTGTATCATTGAAAATACCTTATAATATAACGTTATATGCAGTGTATCATTGAAAATACCTTATAATATAACGTAATATGCAGTGTATCATTGAAAATACCTTATAATATTTAGTAGTTTATCATTGAAAATACCTTATAATATAACGTAATATGCAGTGTATCATTGAAAATACCTTTTAATATAACGTAATATGCAGTGTATCATTGAAAATACCTTTTAATATAACGTAATATGCAGTGAATCATTGAAAATACCTTATAATATAACGTAATACCCAGCGTATCATTGAAAATACCTTATAATATAACGTAATATGCAGTGTATCATTGCAAATACCTTATAATATAACGTAATATGCAGTGTATCTTTGAAAATACCTTATAATATACGTAATATGCAGTGTATCATTGAAAATACCTTATAATATAACGTAATATGCAGTGAATCATTGAAAATACCTTATAATATAACGTAATATGCAGTGTATCTTTGAAAATACCTTATAATATAACGTTATATGCAGTGTATCATTGAAAATACCTTATAAGATATAGTAGCTTATCATTGAAAATACCTTATAATATATAGTAGTTTATCATTGAAAATACCTTATAATATAACGTAATATGCAGTGTATCATTGAAAATACCTTATGATATAACGTATTATGCAGTGTATCATTGAAAATACCTTATGATATATAGTAGTTTACAATTGAAAATACCTTATAATATAATCGTAATATGCAGTGAATCATTGAAAATGCCTTATAATATAACGTAATATGCAGTGTATCTTTGAAAATACCTTATAATATATGGTAATTTGTAGTGTATCAATGAAAGTACCTTATAATATAACGTAATATGCAGTGTATCATTGAAAATACCTTATAATATAACGTTTATATGCAGTGTATCATTGAAAATACCTTATAATATAACGTAATATGCAGTGTATCATTGAAATTACCTTATAATATTTAGTAGTTTATCATTGAAAATACCTTATAATATAACGTTATATGCAGTTTATCATTGAAAATACCTTATAATATAACGTAATATGCAGTTTATCATTGAAAATACCTTATAATATAACGTAATATGCAGTGTATCATGGAAAATACCTTATAAGATATAGTAGCTTATCATTGAAAATACCTTATAATATATAGTAGTTTATCATTGAAAATACCTTATAATATAACGTAATATGCAGTTTATCATTGAAAATACCTTATAATATAACGTAATATACAGTGTATCATTGAAAATACCTTATAATATAACGTAATATGCAGTGTATCATTGAATATACCTTATAAGATATAGTAGCTTATCATTGAAAATACCTTATAATATATAGTAGTTTATCATTGAAAATACCTATAATATAACGTAATATGCAGTGTATCATTGAAAATACCTTATGATATAACGTATTATGCAGTGTATCATTGAAAATACCTTATGATATATAGTAGTTTACAATTGAAAATACCTTATAATATAACGTAATATGCAGTGTATTATTGAAAATACCTTATAATATTACGTAATATGGAGTGTATCATTGATAACACCATATAATATATCGTAATATGCAGTGTATCATTGAAAATACCTTATAATATAACGTAATATGCAGTGAATCATTGAAAATACCTTATAATATTTAGTAGTTTATCATTGAAAATACCTTATAATATAACGTTATATGCAGTTTTATCATTGAAAATACCTTATAATATAACGTAATATACAGTGTATCATTGAAAATACCTTATAATATAACGTAATACGCGGTTTATCATTGAAAATACCTTATAATATAACGTAATATACAGTGTATCATTGAAAATACCTTATAATATAACGTAATATACAGTGTATCATTGAAAATACCTTATAATATAACGTAATATGCAGTGTATCATTGAAAATCCCTTATAAGATATAGTAGCTTATCATTGAAAATACCTTATAATATAATAGTAGTTTATCATTGAAAATACCTTATAATATAACGTAATATGCAGTGTATCATTGAAAATACCTTATGATATAACGTGTTTGCAGTGTATCATTGAAAATACCTTATGATATATAGTAGTTTACAATTGAAAATACCTTATAATATAACGTAATATGCAGTGTATCATTGAAAATACCTTAGAATATTACGTAATATGGAGTGTATCATTGAAAACACCATATAATATATCGTAATATGCAGTGTATCATTGAAAATACCTTATAATATAACGTTATATGCAGTGTATCATTGAAAATACCTTATAATATAACGTAATATGCAGTGTATCATTGAAAATACCTTATAATATTTAGTAGGTTTATCATTGAAAATACCTTATAATATAACGTAATATGCAGTGTATCATTGAAAATACCTTATAATATAACGTAATATGCAGTGAATCATTGAAAATACCTTATAATATAACGTAATATGCAGTGTATCTTTGAAAATACCTTATTATATATGGTAATTTGTAGTGTATTCAATGAAATACCTTATAATATAACGTAATATGCAGTGTATCATTGAAAATACCTTATAATATAACGTAATATGCAGTGTATCATTGAAAATACCTTATAATATTACGTAATATGGAGTGTATCATTGAAAACACCATGTAATATATCGTAATATGCAGTGTATCATTGAAAATACCTTATAATATAACGTTATATGCAGTGTATCATTGAAAATACCTTATAATATAACGTAATATGCAGTGTATCATTGAAAATACCTTATAATATTTAGTAGTTTATCATTGAAAATACCTTATAATATAACGTAAAATGCAGTGTATCATTGAAAATACCTTTTAATATAACGTAATATGCAGTGTATCATTGAAAATACCTTTTAATATAACGTAATATGCAGTGAATCATTGAAAATACCTTATAATATAACGTAATACCCAGCGTATCATTGAAAATACCTTATAATATAACGTAATATGCAGTGTATCATTGCAAATACCTTATAATATACGTAATATGCAGTGTATCTTTGAAAATACCTTATAATATAACGTAATATGCCAGTGTATCATTGAAAATACCCTTATAATATAACGTAATATGCAGTGAATCATTGAAAATACCTTATAATATAACGTAATATGCAGTGTATCTTTGAAAATACCTTATAATATAACGTTATATGCAGTGTATCATTGAAAATACCTTATAAGATATAGTAGCTTATCATTGAAAATACCTTATAATATATAGTAGTTTATCATTGAAAATACCTTATAATATAACGTAATATGCAGTGTATCATTGAAAATACCTTATGATATAACGTATTATGCAGTGTATCATTGAAAATACCTTATGATATATAGTAGTTTACAATTGAAAATACCTTATAATATATCGTAATATGCAGTGAATCATTGAAAATGCCTTATAATATAACGTTAATATGCAGTGTATCTTTGAAAATACCTTATAATATATGGTAATTTGTAGGTGTATCAATGAAAGTACCTTATAATATAACGTAATATGCAGTGTATCATTGAAAATACCTTATAATATAACGTTATATGCAGTGTATCATTGAAAATACCTTATAATATAACGTAATATGCAGTGTATCATTGAAATTACCTTATAATATTTAGTAGTTTATCATTGAAAATACCTTATAATATAACGTTATATGCAGTTTATCATTGAAAATACCTTATAATATAACGTAATATGCAGTTTATCATTGAAAATACCTTATAATATAACGTAATATGCAGTGTATCATGGAAAATACCTTATAAGATATAGTAGCTTATCATTGAAAATACCTTATAATATATAGTAGTTTATCATTGAAAATACCTTATAATATAACGTAATATGCAGTTTATCATTGAAAATACCTTATAATATAACGTAATATACAGTGTATCATTGAAAATACCTTATAATATAACGTAATATGCAGTGTATCATGGAAAATACCTTATAAGATATAGTAATCATTGAAAATACCTTATAATATATAGTAGTTTATCATTGAAAATACCTTATAATATAACGTAATATGCAGTGTATCATTGAAAATACCTTATGATATAACGTATTATGCAGTGTATCATTGAAAATACCTTATGATATATAGTAGTTTACAATTGAAAATACCTTATAATATAACGTAATATGCAGTGTATTATTGAAAATACCTTATAATATTACGTAATATGGAGTGTATCATTGATAACACCATATAATATATCGTAATATGCAGTGTATCATTGAAAATACCTTATAATATAACGTAATATGCAGTGAATCATTGAAAATACCTTATAATATAACGTAATATGCAGTGTATCTTTGAAAATACCTTATAATATAACGTTATATGCAGTGTATCATTGAAAATACCTTATAAGATATAGTAGCTTATCATTGAAAATACCTTATAATATATAGTAGTTTATCATTGAAAATACCTTATAATATAACGTAATATGCAGTGTATCATTGAAAATACCTTATGATATAACGTATTATGCAGTGTATCATTGAAAATACCTTATGATATATAGTAGTTTACAATTGAAAATACCTTATAATATATCGTAATATGCAGTGAATCATTGAAAATACCTTATAATATAACGTAATATGCAGTGTATCTTTGAAAATACCTTATAATATATGGTAATTTGTAGTGTATCAATGAAAGTACCTTATAATATAACGTAATATGCAGTGTATCATTGAAAATACCTTATAATATAACGTTATATGCAGTGTATCATTGAAAATACCTTATAATATAACGTAATATGCAGTGTATCATTGAAAATACCTTATAATATTTAGTAGTTTATCATTGAAAATACCTTATAATATAACGTTATATGCAGTTTATCATTGAAAATACCTTATAATATAACGTAATATGCAGTTTATCATTGAAAATACCTTATAATATAACGTAATATACAGTGTATCATTGAAAATACCTTATAATATAACGTAATATGCAGTGTATCATGGAAAATACCTTATAAGATATAGTAGCTTATCATTGAAAATACCTTATAATATATAGTAGTTTATCATTGAAAATACCTTATAATATAACGTAATATGCAGTGTATCATTGAAAATACCTTATGATATAACGTATTATGCAGTGTATCATTGAAAATACCTTATGATATATAGTAGTTTACAATTGAAAATACCTTATAATATAACGTAATATGCAGTGTATTATTGAAAATACCTTATAATATTACGTAATATGGAGTGTATCATTGATAACACCATATAATATATCGTAATATGCAGTGTATCATTGAAAATACCTTATAATATAACGTAATATGCAGTTTATCATTGAAAATACCTTATAATATAACGTAATATACAGTGTATCATTGAAAATACCTTATAATATAACGTAATATACACTGTATCATTGAAAATACCTTATAATATAACGTAATATGCAGTGTATCATTGAAAATACCTTATAAGATATAGTTGCTTATCATTGAAAATACCTTATAATATATAGTAGTTTATCATTGAAAATACCTTATAATATAACGTAATATGCAGTGTATCATTGAAAATACCTTATGATATAACGTATTATGCAGTGTATCATTGAAAATACCTTATAATATATGGTAATTTGTAGTGTATCAATGAAAATACCTTATAATATAACGTAATATGCAGTGTATCATTGAAAATACCTTATAATATTACGTAATATGGAGTGTATCATTGAAAACACCATATAATATATCGTAATATGCAGTGTATCATTGAAAATACCTTATAATATAACGTAATATGCAGTGTATCATTGAAAATACCTTATAATATAACGTAATACCCAGTGTATCATTGAAAATACCTTATAATATAACGTAATATGCAGTGTATCATTGCAAATACCTTATAATATAACGTAATATGCAGTGTATCTTTGAAAATACCTTATAATATAACGTAATATGCAGTGTATCATTGAAAATACCTTATAATATAACGTAATATGCAGTGAATCATTGAAAATACCTTATAATATAACGTAATATGCAGTGTATCATTGAAAACACCATATAATATATCGTAATATGCAGTGTATCATTGAAAATACCTTATAATATAACGTTATATGCAGTGTATCATTGAAAATACCTTATAATATAACGTAATATGCAGTGTATCATTGAAAATACCTTATAATATTTAGTAGTTTATCATCGCAAATACCTTATAATATAACGTAATATGCAGTGTATCATTGAAAATACCTTATAATATAACGTAATATGCAGTGTATCATTGAAAATACCTTATAATATATCATAATATGCAGTGTATCATTGAAAATACCATATAATATATCGTAATATGCAGTGTATCATTGCAAATACCTTATAATATAACGTAATATGCAGTGTATCATTGCAAATACCTTATAATATAACGTAATATGCAGTGTGTCATTGAAAATACCTTATAATATAACGTAATATGCAGTGTATCATTGAAAATACCTTATGATATAACGTATTATGCAGTGTATCATTGAAAATAACTTATGATATATAGTAGTTTACAATTGAAAATACCTTATAATATAACGTAATATGCAGTGTATCATTGAAAATACCTTATAATATTACGTAATATGGAGTGTATCATTGAAAACACCATATAATATATCGTAATATGCAGTGTATCATTGAAAATACCTTATAATATAACGTTATATGCAGTGTATCATTGAAAATACCTTATAAGATATAGTAGCTTATCATTGAAAATACCTTATAATATATAGTAGTTTATCATTGAAAATACCTTATAATATAACGTAATATGCAGTGTATCATTGCAAATACCTTATAATATAACGTAATATGCAGTGTGTCATTGAAAATACCTTATAATATAACGTAATATGCAGTGTATCATTGAAAATACCTTATGATATAACGTATTATGCAGTGTATCATTGAAAATAACTTATGATATATAGTAGTTTACAATTGAAAATACCTTATAATATAACGTAATATGCAGTGTATCATTGAAAATACCTTATAATATTACGTAATATGGAGTGTATCATTGAAAACACCATATAATATATCGTAATATGCAGTGTATCATTGAAAATACCTTATAATATAACGTTATATGCAGTGTATCATTGAAAATACCTTATAAGATATAGTAGCTTATCATTGAAAATACCTTATAATATATAGTAGTTTATCATTGAAAATACCTTATAATATAACGTAATATGCAGTGTATCATTGAAAATACCTTATGATATAACGTATTATGCAGTGTATCATTGAAAATACCTTATAATATATGGTAATTTGTAGTGTATCAATGAAAATACCTTATAATATAACGTAATATGCAGTGTATCATTGAAAATACCTTATAATATTACGTAATATGGAGTGTATCATTGAAAACACCATATAATATATCGTAATATGCAGTGTATCATTGAAAATACCTTATAATATAACGTAATATGCAGTGTATCATTGAAAATACCTTATAATATAACGTAATACCCAGTGTATCATTGAAAATACCTTATAATATAACGTAATATGCAGTGTATCATTGCAAATACCTTATAATATAACGTAATATGCAGTGTATCTTTGAAAATACCTTATAATATAACGTAATATGCAGTGTATCATTGAAAATACCTTATAATATAACGTAATATGCAGTGAATCATTGAAAATACCTTATAATATAACGTAATATGCAGTGTATCATTGAAAACACCATATAATATATCGTAATATGCAGTGTATCATTGAAAATACCTTATAATATAACGTTATATGCAGTGTATCATTGAAAATACCTTATAATATAACGTAATATGCAGTGTATCATTGAAAATACCTTATAATATTTAGTAGTTTATCATCGCAAATACCTTATAATATAACGTAATATGCAGTGTATCATTGAAAATACCTTATAATATAACGTAATATGCAGTGTATCATTGAAAATACCTTATAATATATCATAATATGCAGTGTATCATTGAAAATACCATATAATATATCGTAATATGCAGTGTATCATTGCAAATACCTTATAATATAACGTAATATGCAGTGTATCATTGCAAATACCTTATAATATAACGTAATATGCAGTGTGTCATTGAAAATACCTTATAATATAACGTAATATGCAGTGTATCATTGAAAATACCTTATGATATAACGTATTATGCAGTGTATCATTGAAAATAACTTATGATATATAGTAGTTTACAATTGAAAATACCTTATAATATAACGTAATATGCAGTGTATCATTGAAAATACCTTATAATATTACGTAATATGGAGTGTATCATTGAAAACACCATATAATATATCGTAATATGCAGTGTATCATTGAAAATACCTTATAATATAACGTTATATGCAGTGTATCATTGAAAATACCTTATAAGATATAGTAGCTTATCATTGAAAATACCTTATAATATATAGTAGTTTATCATTGAAAATACCTTATAATATAACGTAATATGCAGTGTATCATTGCAAATACCTTATAATATAACGTAATATGCAGTGTGTCATTGAAAATACCTTATAATATAACGTAATATGCAGTGTATCATTGAAAATACCTTATGATATAACGTATTATGCAGTGTATCATTGAAAATAACTTATGATATATAGTAGTTTACAATTGAAAATACCTTATAATATAACGTAATATGCAGTGTATCATTGAAAATACCTTATAATATTACGTAATATGGAGTGTATCATTGAAAACACCATATAATATATCGTAATATGCAGTGTATCATTGAAAATACCTTATAATATAACGTTATATGCAGTGTATCATTGAAAATACCTTATAAGATATAGTAGCTTATCATTGAAAATACCTTATAATATATAGTAGTTTATCATTGAAAATACCTTATAATATAACGTAATATGCAGTGTATCATTGAAAATACCTTATGATATAACGTATTATGCAGTGTATCATTGAAAATACCTTATGATATATAGTAGTTTACAATTGAAAATACCTTATAATATAACGTAATATGCAGTGTATCATTGAAAATACCTTATAATATTACGTAATATGGAGTGTATCATTGAAAACACCATATAATATATCGTAATATGCAGTGTATCATTGAAAATACCTTATAATATAACGTAATATGCAGTTTATCATTGAAAATACCTTATAATATAACGTAATATACAGTGTATCATTGAAAATACCTTATAATATAACGTAACATACAGTGTATCATTGAAAATACCTTATAATATAACGTAATATGCAGTGTATCATTGAAAATACCTTATAAGATATAGTAGCTTATCATTGAAAATACCTTATAATATATAGTAGTTTATCATTGAAAATACCTTATAATATAACGTAATATGCAGTGTATCATTGAAAATACCTTATGATATAACGTATTATGCAGTGTATCATTGAAAATACCTTATGATATATAGTAGTTTACAATTGAAAATACCTTATAATATAACGTAATATGCAGTGTATCATTGAAAATACCTTATAATATTACGTAATATGGAGTGTATCATTGAAAACACCATATAATATATCGTAATATGCAGT
The DNA here is from genome assembly GCA_916610255.1 of Lasioglossum lativentre. Classification (NCBI taxonomy): domain Eukaryota; kingdom Metazoa; phylum Arthropoda; class Insecta; order Hymenoptera; family Halictidae; genus Lasioglossum; species Lasioglossum lativentre. Next base: position 222,431 of record CAKAJI010000225.1, on the reverse strand, counting down.
GTATCATTGAAAATACCTTATAATATAACGTTATATGCAGTGTATCATTGAAAATACCTTATAATATAACGTAATATGCAGTGTATCATTGAAAATACCTTATAATATTTAGTAGTTTATCATTGAAAATACCTTATAATATAACGTAATATGCAGTGTATCATTGAAAATACCTTATAATATAACGTAATATGCAGTGAATCATTGAAAATACCTTATAATATAACGTAATATGCAGTGTATCTTTGAAAATACCTTATAATATATGGTAATTTGTAGTGTATCAATGAAAGTACCTTATAATATAACGTAATATGCAGTGTATCATTGAAAATACCTTTGTAACCGTTAATTTTCTTTACATTGTTTTATGTAGTTACTTTCGTCTATCCACATTAAATGTGCTAAATATTTCCGGATGCTATAAGTGGAGATCCGTGCCTCCAGGAATGGACGGCGGTGAGATTAGGCGAAAGTCAGAGTACTAGAGTGTATTAACGGGAAAAAGGTAAGATACTCTCGTTATGAATCTGTGACAAATTCACAAAATCGAGACACGGTCTCTAACGAAATTTGCTAACCTTGTCAAACCGGAGCACCGGCTCTCACAATTTAATCTAAGTTATCCGCGGCGGAATGTGTTTTGCTCCACGTCCGGTTCGCGAAATCTTATGCACTGTGCGTCCTTATCACCCTTTAAATTATAACGGTCACAATTGACCGTCCCTTGAATCACGTTGTTTCCTTATATTTTATTTTATTAGATTTTAGATTTATTTTATTATACGTTTATCGCACGCGAAGAACAAACTGGCCGGTCTTACTACCCGTGCGCTCGGCTGTTTCCAGATGATACGCACCGATATCGACACTCACCAAACCCCAGTCCCTCCGCTCCACCTAAGAGGTACTCCTCAGCACGTAAGTGGACTTAGAGTAACCTCCGGTTTCGATAGAGTGACCGTGATCGTGTTTAGTCAGTTTGCCAAATCGAACCGAGGCAAAATAGTAACGTGTACTGGTCCGGCCAGATTTCTCTGGATGGTAGCAGCTTACGCCTATTGCCTATGCCTCACAATAGCGAGTGGTACAATAACGAGACACCAGCAGGGCACACTTAGGTGATCCGAATGAGATCTCGATTGCCAAACGAAATTGTGAGGGTATAATGACTACGCTTACGGATTTCGTGATGTGATTCACGGAAATAGTAACAACAACCGGTCCGGCCGGAATTCCGGATGGACGTGGGTATTGCCTATTCGTGAAGTTCTCCCGATCGATGTTCGCGTTATAATCCGCTCACAAGGGCGATAGGAAACAATAATGAGACACCAGCGGGGCACCCAGAGGTGATCCGAGTGGAATCTCAATTGCCCTAACGGAGTTGTGAGAGTATTTATACTACAGCAATTCGCGGATTTGGGTTGCGATCGCATAAACAGTAACATTAACCGGTCCGGCCGAAACTCGGATGGACGTAGTTATTGCCTATCTGCGATTCGCTCACAAAAACGAGAGGAAGCAATAACGAGACACCAGCGGGGCACACAGAGGTGATCCGAGTGGAGGCTCGATTGCCCTAACGGATTTGTAAGAGTATTTACTCAACCAATATTCGCGAATTTGTCTATATGTAACTACTCACAAAGGCGAGAGGAAGCAATAACGAGACACCAGCGGGGCACACAGAGGTGATCCGAGTGGAATCTCGATTGCCCTAACGAATTTGTGAGTGTATACTCGTATAAATCTTGAATCTATTTGACGCGACCGGTAAATGTAATTAAACTGCGATCCGCTCACAAAGGCGAGAGGAAACAATAACGAGACACCAGCGGGGCACACAGAGGTGATCCGAGTGGAATCTCGATTGCCCAAACGAATTTGTGAGTGTATAATCGTCTAAATTTTAATAGGTCTAGCTCGACAGAAGCCTTTATGAAGGAAAAATCCGTTCCGTTCGGCGAATTTACGCTCAGTTTCTGAGAACGGCGCGCTTGTGTTTATTTCTCAACCGACGCGTCGCTCTTTCTTACGCTCGTACTTTCACTGCGTAACACGCGGCATGCTCATGGCAAGTTACAGAATTCGGATTCTTTTACAAATTTACGTTACGCAGTGACTACTACGCGGTTACGTTATTACCGTATTGTGAATTACACGTTCTTTTGACTGTGCCACGACGCGGTTTGCAATCGCGACTCCTCGGTTTGAGGCGCGCACGTACCGAGGTTGGATCGTCGGTTTGTCGATTCCAACAGGCCGGTTTGGCCTCCCGAATACGCGCCGAGTTTCGTCGAACGGAACACTTCGCGAACGCGTGATTATTAGATCGCTTCCAGACGTAGAGTGATCTATCCACGATCCGCATCGACCTCCTTCGATCGCTATCGAAAGTGGGGATCGATGCGTACGCATACCTAATTAGTGGGGCGATCTCGCTGTCCTTTGTTAAGACAAGGACCGTGCACGATATCGTGGATCGCCGTGGTGGGATCGATATTTATTATCGATACACAGGAGCATCTATATGTGACCGACAAGGTTACACCTTATAATATAACGTAATATGCAGTGTATCATTGAAAATACCTTATAATATTACGTAATATGGAGTGTATCATTGAAAACACCATATAATATATCGTAATATGCAGTGTATCATTGAAAATACCTTATAATATAACGTTATATGCAGTGTATCATTGAAAATACCTTATGATATATAGTAGTTTACAATTGAAAATACCTTATAATATAACGTAATATGCAGTGTATCATTGAAAATACCTTATAATATTACGTAATATGGAGTGTATCATTGAAAACACCATATAATATATCGTAATATGCAGTGTATCATTGAAAATACCTTATAATATAACGTTATATGCAGTGTATCATTGAAAATACCTTATAATATAACGTAATATGCAGTGTATCATTGAAAATACCTTATAATATTTAGTAGTTTATCATTGAAAATACCTTATAATATAACGTAATATGCAGTGTATCATTGAAAATACCTTATAATATAACGTAATATGCAGTGAATCATTGAAAATACCTTATAATATAACGTAATATGCAGTGTATCTTTGAAAATACCTTATAATATATGGTAATTTGTAGTGTATCAATGAAAGTACCTTATAATATAACGTAATATGCAGGGTATCATTGAAAATACCTTATAATATAACGTAATATGCAGTGTATCATTGAAAATACCTTATAATATTACGTAATATGGAGTGTATCATTGAAAACACCATATAATATATCGTAATATGCAGTGTATCATTGAAAATACCTTATAATATAACGTTATATGCAGTGTATCATTGAAAATACCTTATAATATAACGTAATATGCAGTGTATCATTGAAAATACCTTATAATATTTAGTAGTTTACAATTGAAAATACCTTATAATATATCGTAATATGCAGTGAATCATTGAAAATACCTTATAATATAACGTAATATGCAGTGTATCTTTGAAAATACCTTATAATATATGGTAATTTGTAGTGTATCAATGAAAGTACCTTATAATATAACGTAATATGCAGTGTATCATTGAAAATACCTTATAATATAACGTTATATGCAGTGTATCATTGAAAATACCTTATAATATAACGTAATATGCAGTGTATCATTGAAAATACCTTATAATATTTAGTAGTTTATCATTGAAAATACCATATAATATAACGTTATATGCAGTTTATCATTGAAAATACCTTATAATATAACGTAATATGCAGTTTATCATTGAAAATACCTTATAATATAACGTAATATACAGTGTATCATTGAAAATACCTTATAATATAACGTAATATGCAGTGTATCATGGAAAATACCTTATAAGATATAGTAGCTTATCATTGAAAATACCTTATAATATATAGTAGTTTATCATTGAAAATACCTTATAATATAACGTAATATGCAGTGTATCATTGAAAATACCTTATGATATAACGTATTATGCAGTGTATCATTGAAAATTCCTTATGATATATAGTAGTTTACAATTGAAAATACCTTATAATATAACGTAATATGCAGTGTATTATTGAAAATACCTTATAATATTACGTAATATGGAGTGTATCATTGATAACACCATATAATATATCGTAATATGCAGTGTATCATTGAAAATACCTTATAATATAACGTAATATGCAGTGAATCATTGAAAATACCTTATAATATAACGTAATATGCAGTGTATCTTTGAAAATACCTTATAATATAACGTTATATGCAGTGTATCATTGAAAATACCTTATAAGATATAGTAGCTTATCATTGAAAATACCTTATAATATATAGTAGTTTATCATTGAAAATACCTTATAATATAACGTAATATGCAGTGTATCATTGAAAATACCTTATGATATAACGTATTATGCAGTGTATCATTGAAAATACCTTATGATATATAGTAGTTTACAATTGAAAATACCTTATAATATATCGTAATATGCAGTGAATCATTGAAAATACCTTATAATATAACGTAATATGCAGTGTATCTTTGAAAATACCTTATAATATATGGTAATTTGTAGTGTATCAATGAAAGTACCTTATAATATAACGTAATATGCAGTGTATCATTGAAAATACCTTATAATATAACGTTATATGCAGTGTATCATTGAAAATACCTTATAATATAACGTAATATGCAGTGTATCATTGAAAATACCTTATAATATTTAGTAGTTTATCATTGAAAATACCTTATAATATAACGTTATATGCAGTTTATCATTGAAAATACCTTATAATATAACGTAATATGCAGTTTATCATTGAAAATACCTTATAATATAACGTAATATACAGTGTATCATTGAAAATACCTTATAATATAACGTAATATGCAGTGTATCATGGAAAATACCTTATAAGATATAGTAGCTTATCATTGAAAATACCTTATAATATAACGTAATATACAGTGTATCATTGAAAATACCTTATAATATAACGTAATATACACTGTATCATTGAAAATACCTTATAATATAACGTAATATGCAGTGTATCATTGAAAATACCTTATGATATAACGTATTATGCAGTGTATCATTGAAAATACCTTATGATATATAGTAGTTTACAATTGCAAATACCTTATAATATAACGTAATATGCAGTGTGTCATTGAAAATACCTTATAATATAACGTAATATGCAGTGTATCATTGAAAATACCTTATAATATTTAGTAGTTTATCATTGAAAATACCTTATAATATAACGTTATATGCAGTTTATCATTGAAAATACCTTATAATATAACGTAATATGCAGTTTATCATTGAAAATACCTTATAATATAACGTAATATACAGTGTATCATTGAAAATACCTTATAATATAACGTAATATGCAGTGTATCATGGAAAATACCTTATAAGATATAGTAGCTTATCATTGAAAATACCTTATAATATATAGTAGTTTATCATTGAAAATACCTTATAATATAACGTAATATGCAGTGTATCATTGAAAATACCTTATGATATAACGTATTATGCAGTGTATCATTGAAAATTCCTTATGATATATAGTAGTTTACAATTGAAAATACCTTATAATATAACGTAATATGCAGTGTATTATTGAAAATACCTTATAATATTACGTAATATGGAGTGTATCATTGATAACACCATATAATATATCGTAATATGCAGTGTATCATTGAAAATACCTTATAATATAACGTAATATGCAGTGAATCATTGAAAATACCTTATAATATAACGTAATATGCAGTGTATCTTTGAAAATACCTTATAATATAACGTTATATGCAGTGTATCATTGAAAATACCTTATAAGATATAGTAGCTTATCATTGAAAATACCTTATAATATATAGTAGTTTATCATTGAAAATACCTGATAATATAACGTAATATGCAGTGTATCATTGAAAATACCTTATGATATAACGTATTATGCAGTGTATCATTGAAAATACCTTATGATATATAGTAGTTTACAATTGAAAATACCTTATAATATATCGTAATATGCAGTGAATCATTGAAAATACCTTATAATATAACGTAATATGCAGTGTATCTTTGAAAATACCTTATAATATATGGTAATTTGTAGTGTATCAATGAAAGTACCTTATAATATAACGTAATATGCAGTGTATCATTGAAAATACCTTATAATATAACGTTATATGCAGTGTATCATTGAAAATACCTTATAATATAACGTAATATGCAGTGTATCATTGAAAATACCTTATAATATTTAGTAGTTTATCATTGAAAATACCTTATAATATAACGTTATATGCAGTTTATCATTGAAAATACCTTATAATATAACGTAATATGCAGTTTATCATTGAAAATACCTTATAATATAACGTAATATACAGTGTATCATTGAAAATACCTTATAATATAACGTAATATGCAGTGTATCATGGAAAATACCTTATAAGATATAGTAGCTTATCATTGAAAATACCTTATAATATAACGTAATATACAGTGTATCATTGAAAATACCTTATAATATAACGTAATATACACTGTATCATTGAAAATACCTTATAATATAACGTAATATGCAGTGTATCATTGAAAATACCTTATGATATAACGTATTATGCAGTGTATCATTGAAAATACCTTATGATATATAGTAGTTTACAATTGCAAATACCTTATAATATAACGTAATATGCAGTGTGTCATTGAAAATACCTTATAATATAACGTAATATGCAGTGTATCATTGAAAATACCTTATAATATTTAGTAGTTTATCATTGAAAATACCTTATAATATAACGTTTTCAGTGTATCATTGAAAATACCTTATAATATAACGTAATATGCAGTGAATCATTGAAAATACCTTATAATATAACGTAATATGCAGTGTATCATTGAAAATACCATATAATATATCGTAATATGCAGTGTATCATTGCAAATACCTTATAATATAACGTAATATGCAGTGTGTCATTGAAAATACCTTATAATATTACGTAATATGGAGTGTATCATTGAAAACACCATATAATATATCGTAATATGCAGTGTATCATTGAAAATACCTTATAAGATATAGTAGCTTATCATTGAAAATACCTTATAATATATAGTAGTTTATCATTGAAAATACCTTATAATATAACGTAATATGCAGTGTATCATTGAAAATACCTTATAATATTTAGTAGTTTATCATTGAAAATACCTTATAATATAACGTTATATGCAGTGTATCATTGAAAATACCTTATAATATAACGTAATATGCAGTTTATCATTGAAAATACCTTATAATATAACGTATTATGCAGTGTATCATTGAAAATACCTTATGATATATAGTAGTTTACAATTGAAAATACCTTATAATATAACGTAATATGCAGTGTATCATTGAAAATACCTTATAATATTACGTAATATGGAGTGTATCATTGAAAACACCATATAATATAACGTTATATGCAGTGTATCATTGAAAATACCTTATAATATAACGTAATATGCAGTGTATCATTGAAAATACCTTATAATATTTAGTAGTTTATCATTGAAAATACCTTATAATATAACGTAATATGCAGTGTATCATTGAAAATACCTTATAATATTACGTAATATGGAGTGTATCATTGAAAACACCATATAATATATCGTAATATGCAGTGTATCATTGAAAATACCTTATAATATAACGTAATATGCAGTTTATCATTGAAAATACCTTATAATATAACGTAGTATACAGTGTATCATTGAAAATACCTTATAATATAACGTAATATACAGTGTATCATTGAAAATACCTTATAATATAACGTAATATGCAGTGTATCATTGAAAATACCTTATAAGATATAGTAGCTTATCATTGAAAATACCTTATAATATATGTAAGGAGTGCGCTCCTTAATTGATTTAAATCTTCCCGCTCAATACAGTGAGTCGATAAGTAAGGGTCCGCAGTAGCGGCAGAGAAATAAAAACAATGATTCGGCAGACACGTGTGAATACTGCTAATTAACCTTCAACAAGTTATTCCTTTTATAATAAAGTGAATTGTTTATACGAGGAACAAGATTGCGAAGAACAAACTCTGAATGTTGTTTCTTGTATTTTTACAGGTTCGTAACCATTGTAAATAGTTTAGGCAAATAGTTTAATTAATAAAAAAACACTTGTATTTTTACAGTGAAACTTTTCAGTTTGTTACTCTCTACAATCCTTGAACATTCAACAAATAATTCAATCGCACATTACATATATAGTAGTTTATCATTGAAAATACCTTATAATATAAGGTAATATGCAGTGTATCATTGAAAATACCTTATGATATAACGTATTATGCAGTGTATCATTGAAAATACCTTATGATATATAGTAGTTTACAATTGAAAATACCTTATAATATAACGTAATATGCAGTGTATCATTGAAAATACCTTATAATATTACGTAATATGGAGTGTATCATTGAAAACACCATATAATATATCGTAATATGCAGTGTATCATTGAAAATACCTTATAATATAACGTTATATGCAGGGTATCATTGAAAATACCTTATAATATAACGTAATATGCAGTGTATAATTGAAAATACCTTATAATATTTAGTAGTTTATCATTGAAAATACCTTATAATATAACGTAATATGCAGTGTATCATTGAAAATACCTTATAATATAACGTAATATGCAGTGAATCATTGAAAATACCTTATAATATAACGTAATATGCAGTGTATCTTTGAAAATACCTTATAATATATGGTAATTTGTAGTGTATCAATGAAAGTACCTTATAATATAACGTAATATGCAGTGTATCATTGAAAATACCTTATAATATATCATAATATGCAGTGTATCATTGAAAATACCATATAATATATCGTAATATGCAGTGTATCATTGCAAATAGTTTATAATATAACGTAATATGCAGTGTGTCATTGAAAATACCTCATAATATTACGTAATATGGAGTGTATCATTGAAAACACCATATAATATATCGTAATATGCAGTGTATCATTGAAAATACCTTATAATATAACGTAATATGCAGTGTATCATTGAAAATACCTTATAAGATATAGTAGCTTATCATTGAAAATACCTTATAATATATAGTAGTTTATCATTGAAAATACCTTATAATATAACGTAATATGCTGTGTATCATTGAAAATACATTATAATATAACGTAATATGCAGTGTATCATTGAAAACACCATATAATATATCGTAATATGCAGTGTATCATTGAAAATACCTTATAATATAACGTTATATGCAGTGTATCATTGAAAATACCTTATAATATAACGTAATATGCAGTGTATCATTGAAAATACCTTATAATATTTAGTAGTTTATCATTGAAAATACCTTATAATATAACGTAATATGGCAGTTTATCATTGAAAATACCTTATTATATAACGTAATATACAGTGTATCATTGAAAATACCTTATAATATAACGTAATATACAGTGTATCATTGAAAATACCTTATAATATAACGTAATATGCAGTGTATCATTGAAAATACCTTATAAGATATAGTAGCTTATCATTGAAAATACCTTATAATATAACGTAATATGCAGTGTATCATTGAAAATACCTTATGATATAACGTATTATGCAGTGTATCATTGAAAATACCTTATAATATATAGTAGTTTATCATTGAAAATACCTTATAATATAACGTAATATGCAGTGTATCATTGAAAATACCTTATGATATAACGTATTATGCAGTGTATCATTGAAAATACCTTATGATATATAGTAGTTTACAATTGAAAATACCTTATAATATAACGTAATATGCAGTGTATTATTGAAAATACCTTATAATATTACGTAATATGGAGTGTATCATTGAAAACACCATATAATTTATCGTAATATGCAGTGTATCATTGAAAATACCTTATAATATAACGTAATATGCAGTTTATCATTGAAAATACCTTATAATATAACGTAATATACAGTGTATCATTGAAAATACCTTATAATATAACGTAATATACACTGTATCATTGAAAATACCTTATAATATAACGTAATATGCAGTGTATCATTGAAAATACCTTATAAGATATAGTTGCTTATCATTGAAAATACCTTATAATATATAGTAGTTTATCATTGAAAATACCTTATAATATAACGTTATATGCAGTGTATCATTGAAAATACCTTATAATATAACGTAATATGCAGTGTATCATTGAAAATACCTTATAATATTTAGTAGTTTATCATTGAAAATACCTTATAATATAACGTAATATGCAGTGTATCATTGAAAATACCTTTTAATATAACGTAATATGCAGTGAATCATTGAAAATACCTTATAATATAACGTAATATGCAGTGTATCATTGAAAATACCATATAATATATCGTAATATGCAGTGAATCATTGAAAATACCTTATAATATAACGTAATATGCAGTGTATCTTTGAAAATACCTTATAATATATGGTAATTTGTAGTGTATCAATGAAAGTACCTTATAATATAACGTAATATGCAGTGTATCATTGAAAATACCTTATAATATAACGTAATATGCAGTGTATCATTGAAAATACCTTATAATATTACGTAATATGGAGTGTATCATTGAAAACACCATATAATATATCGTAATATGCAGTGTATCATTGAAAATACCTTATAATATAACGTTATATGCAGTGTATCATTGAAAATACCTTATAATATAACGTAATATGCAGTGTATCATTGAAAATACCTTATAATATTTAGTAGTTTATCATTGAAAATACCTTATAATATAACGTAATATGCATTGTATCATTGAAAATACCTTATAATATAACGTAATATGCAGTGTATCATTGAAAATACCTTATAATATAACGTAATATGCAGTGAATCATTGAAAATACCTTATAATATAACGTAATATGCAGTGTATCTTTGAAAATACCTTATAATATATGGTAATTTGTAGTGTATCAATGAAAGTACCTTATAATATAACGTAATATGCAGTGTATCATTGAAAATACCTTATAATATATCATAATATGCAGTGTATCATTGAAAATACCATATAATATATCGTAATATGCAGTGTATCATTGCAAAAACCTTATAATATAACGTAATATGCAGTGTGTCATTGAAAATACCTTATAATATAACGTAATATGCAGTGTATCATTGAAAATACCTTATAATATTTCGTAATATGCAGTGTATCATTGAAAACACCATATAATATATCGTAATATGCATTGTATCATTGAAAATACCTTATAATATAACGTTATATGCAGTGTATCATTGAAAATACCTTATAATATAACGTAATATGCAGTGTATCATTGAAAATACCTTATAATATATCGTAATTTGTAGTGTATCAATGTAAATACCTTATAATATAACGTAATATGCAGTGTATCATTGAAAATACCTTATAATATAACGTAATATGGAGTGTATCATTGAAAACACCATATAATATATCGTAATATGCAGTGTATCATTGAAAATACCTTATAATATAACCTTATATGCAGTGTACCATTGAAAATACCTTATAATATAACGTAATATGCAGTGTATCATTGAAAATACCTTATAATATTTAGTAGTTTATCATTGAAAATACCTTATAATATAACGTAATATGCAGTGTATCATTGAAAATACCTTATTATATAACGTAATATGCAGTGTATCATTGAAAATACCTTATAATATAACGTAATATGCAGTGAATCATTTAAAATACCTTATAATATAACGTAATATGCAGTGTATCAATGAAAATACCTTATAATATTTAGTAGTTTATCATTGAAAATACCTTATATTATAACGTAATGTACAGTGTATCATTGAAAATACCTTATAGGATATAGTAGCTTATCATTGAAAATACCTTATAATATATAGTAGTTTATCATTGAAAATACCTTATAATATAACGTAATATGCAGTGTATCATTGAAAATACCTTATAAGATATAGTAGCTTATCATTGAAAATACCTTATAATATATGTAAGGAGTGCGCTCCTTAATTGATTTAAATCTTCCCGCTCAATACAGTGAGTCGATAAGTAAGGGTCCGCAGTAGCGGCAGAGAAATAAAAACAATGATTCGGCAGACACGTGTGAATACTGCTAATTAACCTTCAACAAGTTATTCCTTTTATAATAAAGTGAATTGTTTATACGAGGAACAAGATTGCGAAGAACAAACTCTGAATGTTGTTTCTTGTATTTTTACAGGTTCGTAACCATTGTAAATAGTTTAGGCAAATAGTTTAATTAATAAAAAGCACTTGTATTTTTACAGTGAAACTTTTCAGTTTGTTACTCTCTACAATCCTTGAACATTCAACAAATAATTCAATCGCACATTACATATATAGTAGTTTATCATTGAAAATACCTTATAATATAAGGTAATATGCAGTGTATCATTGAAAATACCTTATGATATAACGTATTATGCAGTGTATCATTGAAAATACCTTATGATATATAGTAGTTTACAATTGAAAATACCTTATAATATAACGTAATATGCAGTGTATCATTGAAAATACCTTATAATATTACGTAATATGGAGTGTATCATTGAAAACACCATATAATATATCGTAATATGCAGTGTATCATTGAAAATACCTTATAATATAACGTTATATGCAGGGTATCATTGAAAATACCTTATAATATAACGTAATATGCAGTGTATAATTGAAAATACCTTATAATATTTAGTAGTTTATCATTGAAAATACCTTATAATATAACGTAATATGCAGTGTATCATTGAAAATACCTTATAAGATATAGTAGCTTATCATTGAAAATACCTTATAATATATAGTAGTTTATCATTGAAAATACCTTATAATATAACGTAATATGCTGTGTATCATTGAAAATACATTATAATATAACGTAATATGCAGTGTATCATTGAAAACACCATATAATATATCGTAATATGCAGTGTATCATTGAAAATACCTTATAATATAACGTTATATGCAGTGTATCATTGAAAATACCTTATAATATAACGTAATATGCAGTGTATCATTGAAAATACCTTATAATATTTAGTAGTTTATCATTGAAAATACCTTATAATATAACGTAATATGCAGTGTATCATTGAAAATACCTTATAATATAACGTAATATGCAGTGTATCATTGAAAATACCTTATAATATAACGTAATATGCAGTGAATCATTGAAAATACCTTATAATATAACGTAATATGCAGTGTATCTTTGAAAATACCTTATAATATATGGTAATTTGTAATGTATCAATGAAAGTACCTTATAATATAACGTAATATGCAGTGTATCATTGAAAATACCTTATAATATATCATAATATGCAGTGTATCACTGAAAATACCATATAATATATCGTAATATGCAGTGTATCATTGCAAATACCTTATAATATAACGTAATATGCAGTGTGTCATTGAAAATACCTTATAATATAACGTAATATGCAGTGTATCATTGAAAATACCTTATAATATTTCGTAATATGCAGTGTATCATTGAAAACACCATATAATATATCGTAATATGCAGTGTATCATTGAAAATACCTTATAATATAACGTTATATGCAGAGTATCATTGAAAATACCTTATAATATAACGTAATATGCAGTGTATCATTGAAAATACCTTATGATATATAGTAGTTTACAATTGAAAATACCTTATAATATAACGTAATATGCAGTGTATCATTGAAAATACCTTATAATATTACGTAATATGGAGTGTATCATTGAAAACACCATATAATATATCGTAATATGCAGTGTATCATTGAAAATACCTTATAATATAACGTTATATGCAGTGTATCATTGAAAATACCTTATAATATAACGTAATATGCAGTGTATCATTGAAAATACCTTATAATATTTAGTAGTTTATCATTGAAAATACCTTATAATATAACGTAATATGCAGTGTATCATTGAAAATACCTTATAATATAACGTAATATGCAGTGTATCATTGAAAATACCTTATAATATAACGTAATATGCAGTGAATCATTGAAAATACCTTATAATATAACGTAATATGCAGTGTATCTTTGAAAATACCTTATAATATATGGTAATTTGTAGTGTATCAATGAAAGTACCTTATAATATAACGTAATATGCAGTGTATCATTGAAAATACCTTATAATATAACGTAATATGCAGTGTATCGTTGAAAATACCTTATAAGATATAGTAGCTTATCATTGAAAATACCTTATAATATATAGTAGTTTATCATTGAAAATACCTTATAATATAACGTAATATGCAGTGTATCATTGAAAATACCTTATGATATAACGTATTATGCAGTGTATCATTGAAAATACCTTATGATATATAGTAGTTTACAATTGAAAATACCTTATAATATAACGTAATATGCAGTGTATCATTGAAAATACCTTATAATATTACGTAATATGGAGTGTATCATTGAAAACACCATATAATATATCGTAATATGCAGTGTATCATTGAAAATACCTTATAATATAACGTTATATGCAGTGTACCATTGAAAATACCTTATAATATAACGTAATATGCAGTGTATCATTGAAAATACCTTATAATATTTAGTAGTTTATCATTGAAAATACCTTATAATATAACGTAATATGCAGTGTATCATTGAAAATACCTTATAATATAACGTAATATGCAGTGTATCATTGAAAATACCTTATAATATAACGTAATATGCAGTGAATCATTGAAAATACCTTATAATATAACGTAATATGCAGTGTATCATTGAAAATACCATATAATATATCGTAATATGCAGTGTATCATTGCAAATACCTTATAATATAACGTAATATGCAGTGTGTCATTGAAAATAAATTATAATATAACGTAATATGCAGTTTATCATTGAAAATACCTTATAATATAACGTAATATACAGTGTATCATTGAAAATACCTTATAATATAACGTAATATACACTGTATCATTGAAAATACCTTATAATATAACGTAATATGCAGTGTATCATTGAAAATACCTTATAAGATATAGTTGCTTATCATTGAAAATACCTTATAATATATAGTAGTTTATCATTGAAAATACCTTATAATATAACGTTATATGCAGTGTATCATTGAAAATACCTTATAATATAACGTAATATGCAGTGTATCATTGAAAATACCTTATAATATTTAGTAGTTTATCATTGAAAATACCTTATAATATAACGTAATATGCAGTGTATCATTGAAAATACCTTTTAATATAACGTAATATGCAGTGAATCATTGAAAATACCTTATAATATAACGTAATATGCAGTGTATCATTGAAAATACCATATAATATATCGTAATATGCAGTGAATCATTGAAAATACCTTATAATATAACGTAATATGCAGTGTATCTTTGAAAATACCTTATAATATATGGTAATTTGTAGTGTATCAATGAAAGTACCTTATAATATAACGTAATATGCAGTGTATCATTGAAAATACCTTATGATATATAGTAGTTTACAATTGAAAATACCTTATAATATAACGTAATATGCAGTGTATCATTGAAAATACCTTATAATATTACGTAATATGGAGTGTATCATTGAAAACACCATATAATATATCGTAATATGCAGTGTATCATTGAAAATACCTTATAATATAACGTTATATGCAGTGTATCATTGAAAATACCTTATAATATAACGTAATATGCAGTGTATCATTGAAAATACCTTATAATATTTAGTAGTTTATCATTGAAAATACCTTATAATATAACGTAATATGCAGTGTATCATTGAAAATACCTTATAATATAACGTAATATGCAGTGTATCATTGAAAATACCTTATAATATAACGTAATATGCAGTGAATCATTGAAAATACCTTATAATATAACGTAATATGCAGTGTATCTTTGAAAATACCTTATAATATATGGTAATTTGTAGTGTATCAATGAAAGTACCTTATAATATCACGTAATATGCAGTGTATCATTGAAAATACCTTATAATATAACGTAATATGCAGTGTATCGTTGAAAATACCTTATAAGATATAGTAGCTTATCATTGAAAATACCTTATAATATATAGTAGTTTATCATTGAAAATACCTTATAATATAACGTAATATGCAGTGTATCATTGAAAATACCTTATGATATAACGTATTATGCAGTGTATCATTGAAAATACCTTATGATATATAGTAGTTTACAATTGAAAATACCTTATAATATAACGTAATATGCAGTGTATCATTGAAAATACCTTATAATATTACGTAATATGGAGTGTATCATTGAAAACACCATATAATATATCGTAATATGCAGTGTATCATTGAAAATACCTTATAATATAACGTTATATGCAGTGTACCATTGAAAATACCTTATAATATAACGTAATATGCAGTGAATCATTGAAAATACCTTATAATATAACGTAATATGCAGTGTATCATTGAAAATACCATATAATATATCGTAATATGCAGTGTATCATTGCAAATACCTTATAATATAACGTAATATGCAGTGTGTCATTGAAAATAAATTATAATATAACGTAATATGCAGTGTATCATTGAAAATACCTTATAATATTTCGTAATATGCAGTGTATCATTGTAAACACCATATAATATATCGTAATATGCAGTGTATCATTGAAAATACCTTATAATATTTAGTAGTTTATCATTGAAAATACCTTATATTATAACGTAATATGCAGTTTATCATTGAAAATACCTTATAATATAACGTAATATACAGTGTATCATTGAAAATACCTTATAATATAACGTAATGTACAGTGTATCATTGAAAATACCTTATAGGATATAGTAGCTTATCATTGAAAATACCTTATAATATATAGTAGTTTATCATTGAAAATACCTTATAATATAACGTAATATGCAGTGTATCATTGAAAATACCTTATGATATATAGTAGTTTACAATTGAAAATACCTTATAATATAACGTAATATGCAGTGTATTATTGAAAATACCTTATAATATTACGTAATATGGAGTGTATCATTGAAAACACCATATAATATATCGTAATATGCAGTGTATCATTGAAAATACCTTATAATATAACGTAATATGCAGTTTATCATTGAAAATACCTTATAATATAACGTAATATACAGTGTATCATTGAAAATACCTTATAATATAACGTAATATACACTGTATCATTGAAAATACCTTATAATATAACGTAATATGCAGTGTATCATTGAAAATACCTTATGATATATAGTAGTTTACAATTGAAAATACCTTATAATATAACGTAATATGCAGTGTATTATTGAAAATACCTTATAATATTACGTAATATGGAGTGTATCATTGAAAACACCATATAATATATCGTAATATGCAGTGTATCATTGAAAATACCTTATAATATAACGTAATATGCAGTTTATCATTGAAAATACCTTATAATATAACGTAATATACAGTGTATCATTGAAAATACCTTATAATATAACGTAATATACACTGTATCATTGAAAATACCTTATAATATAACGTAATATGCAGTGTATCATTGAAAATACCTTATAAGATATAGTTGCTTATCATTGAAAATACCTTATAATATATAGTAGTTTATCATTGAAAATACCTTATAATATAACGTTATATGCAGTGTATCATTGAAAATACCTTATAATATAACGTAATATGCAGTGTATCATTGAAAATACCTTATAATATTTAGTAGTTTATCATTGAAAATACCTTATAATATAACGTAATATGCAGTGTATCATTGAAAATACCTTATAATATAACGTAATATGCAGTGTATCATTGAAAATACCTTATAATATAACGTAATATGCAGTGAATCATTGAAAATACCTTATAATATAACGTAATATGCAGTGTATCATTGAAAATACCTTATAATATATGGTAATTTGTAGTGTATCAATGAAAGTACCTTATAATATAACGTAATATGCAGTGTATCATTGAAAATACCTTATAATATAACGTAATATGCAGTGTATCGTTGAAAATACCTTATAAGATATAGTAGCTTATCATTGAAAATACCTTATAATATATAGTAGTTTATCATTGAAAATACCTTATAATATAACGTAATATGCAGTGTATCATTGAAAATACCTTATGATATAACGTATTATGCAGTGTATCATTGAAAATACCTTATGATATATAGTAGTTTACAATTGAAAATACCTTATAATATAACGTAATATGCAGTGTATCATTGAAAATACCTTATAATATTACGTAATATGGAGTGTATCATTGAAAACACCATATAATATATCGTAATATGCAGTGTATCATTGAAAATACCTTATAATATAACGTTATATGCAGTGTACCATTGAAAATACCTTATAATATAACGTAATATGCAGTGTATCATTGAAAATACCTTATAATATTTAGTAGTTTATCATTGAAAATACCTTATAATATAACGTAATATGCAGTGTATCATTGAAAATACCTTATAATATAACGTAATATGCAGTGTATCATTGAAAATACCTTATAATATAACGTAATATGCAGTGAATCATTGAAAATACCTTATAATATAACGTAATATGCAGTGTATCATTGAAAATACCATATAATATATCGTAATATGCAGTGTATCATTGCAAATACCTTATAATATAACGTAATATGCAGTGTGTCATTGAAAATAAATTATAATATAACGTAATATGCAGTGTATCATTGAAAATACCTTATAATATTTCGTAATATGCAGTGTATCATTGTAAACACCATATAATATATCGTAATATGCAGTGTATCATTGAAAATACCTTATAATATTTAGTAGTTTATCGTTAAAAATACCTTATATTATAACGTAATATGCAGTTTATCATTGAAAATACCTTATAATATAACGTAATATACAGTGTATCATTGAAAATACCTTATAATATAACGTAATGTACAGTGTATCATTGAAAATACCTTATAGGATATAGTAGCTTATTATTGAAAATACCTTATAATATATAGTAGTTTATCATTGAAAATACCTTATAATATAACGTAATATGCAGTGTATCATTGAAATTACCTTATAATATAACCTAATATGCAGTGAATCATTGAAAATACCTTATAATATAACGTAATATGCAGTGTATCTTTGAAAATACCTTATAATATATGGTAATTTGTAGTGTATCAATGAAAGTACCTTATAATATAACGTAATATGCAGTGTATCATTGAAAATACCTTATAATATATCATAATATGCAGTGTATCACTGAAAATACCATATAATATATCGTAATATGCAGTGTATCATTGAAAATACCTTATAATATAACGTTATATGCAGTGTATCATTGAAAATACCTTATAATATAACGTAATATGCAGTGTATCATTGAAAATACCTTATAATATTTAGTAGTTTATCATTGAAAATACCTTATAATATAACGTAATATGCAGTTTATCATTGAAAATACCTTATAATATAACGTAATATGCAGTGTATCTTTGAAAATACCTTATAATATATGGTAATTTGTAGTGTATCAATGAAAGTACCTTATAATATAACGTAATATGCAGTGTATCATTGAAAATACCTTATAATATATCATAATATGCAGTGTATCATTGAAAATACCATATAATATATCGTAATATGCAGTGTATCATTGCAAAAACCTTATAATATAACGTAATATGCAGTGTATCATTGAAAATACCTTATAATATAACGTAATATGCAGTGTATCATTGAAAATACCTTATAATATTTAGTAGTTTATCATTGAAAATACCTTATAATATAACGTAATATGCAGTGTATCATTGAAAATACCTTATAATATAACGTAATATGCAGTGTGTCATTGAAAATACCTTATAATATAACGTAATATGCAGTGTATCATTGAAAATACCTTATAATATTTCGTAATATGCAGTGTATCATTGAAAACACCATATAATATATCGTAATATGCAGTGTATCATTGAAAATACCTTATAATATAACGTTATATGCAGAGTATCATTGAAAATACCTTATAATATAACGTAATATGCAGTGTATCATTGAAAATACCTTATGATATATAGTAGTTTACAATTGAAAATACCTTATAATATAACGTAATATGCAGTGTATCATTGAAAATACCTTATAATATTACGTAATATGGAGTGTATCATTGAAAACACCATATAATATATCGTAATATGCAGTGTATCATTGAAAATACCTTATAATATAACGTTATATGCAGTGTATCATTGAAAATACCTTATAATATAACGTAATATGCAGTGTATCATTGAAAATACCTTATAATATTTAGTAGTTTATCATTGAAAATACCTTATAATATAACGTAATATGCAGTGTATCATTGAAAATACCTTATAATATAACGTAATATGCAGTGTATCATTGAAAATACCTTATAATATAACGTAATATGCAGTGAATCATTGAAAATACCTTATAATATAACGTAATATGCAGTGTATCTTTGAAAATACCTTATAATATATGGTAATTTGTAGTGTATCAATGAAAGTACCTTATAATATAACGTAATATGCAGTGTATCATTGAAAATACCTTATAATATAACGTAATATGCAGTGTATCGTTGAAAATACCTTATAAGATATAGTAGCTTATCATTGAAAATACCTTATAATATATAGTAGTTTATCATTGAAAATGCCTTATAATATAACGTAATATGCAGTGTATCATTGAAAATACCTTATGATATAACGTATTATGCAGTGTATCATTGAAAATACCTTATGATATATAGTAGTTTACAATTGAAAATACCTTATAATATAACGTAATATGCAGTGTATCATTGAAAATACCTTATAATATTACGTAATATGGAGTGTATCATTGAAAACACCATATAATATATCGTAATATGCAGTGTATCATTGAAAATACCTTATAATATAACGTTATATGCAGTGTACCATTGAAAATACCTTATAATATAACGTAATATGCAGTGTATCATTGAAAATACCTTATAATATTTAGTAGTTTATCATTGAAAATACCTTATAATATAACGTAATATGCAGTGTATCATTGAAAATACCTTATAATATAACGTAATATGCAGTGTATCATTGAAAATACCTTATAATATAACGTAATATGCAGTGAATCATTGAAAATACCTTATAATATAACGTAATATGCAGTGTATCATTGAAAATACCATATAATATATCGTAATATGCAGTGTATCATTGCAAATACCTTATAATATAACGTAATATGCAGTGTGTCATTGAAAATAAATTATAATATAACGTAATATGCAGTGTATCATTGAAAATACCTTATAATATTTCGTAATATGCAGTGTATCATTGTAAACACCATATAATATATCGTAATATGCAGTGTATTATTGAAAATACCTTATAATATTTAGTAGTTTATCATTAAAAATACCTTATATTATAACGTAATATGCAGTTTATCATTGAAAATACCTTATAATATAACGTAATATACAGTGTATCATTGAAAATACCTTATAATATAACGTAATGTACAGTGTATCATTGAAAATACCTTATAGGATATAGTAGCTTATCATTGAAAATACCTTATAATATATAGTAGTTTATCATTGAAAATACCTTATAATATAACGTAATATGCAGTGTATCATTGAAATTACCTTATAATATAACCTAATATGCAGTGAATCATTGAAAATACCTTATAATATAACGTAATATGCAGTGTATCATTGAAAATACCTTATAATATATGGTAATTTGTAGTGTATCAATGAAAGTACCTTATAATATAACGTAATATGCAGTGTATCATTGAAAATACCTTATAATATATCATAATATGCAGTGTATCACTGAAAATACCATATAATATATCGTAATATGCAGTGTATCATTGAAAATACCTTATAATATAACGTTATATGCAGTGTATCATTGAAAATACCTTATAATATAACGTAATATGCAGTGTATCATTGAAAATACCTTATAATATTTAGTAGTTTATCATTGAAAATACCTTATAATATAACGTAATATGCAGTTTATCATTGAAAATACCTTATAATATAACGTAATATGCAGTGTATCATTGAAAATACCATATAATATATGGTAATTTGTAGTGTATCAATGAAAGTACCTTATAATATAACGTAATATGCAGTGTATCATTGAAAATACCTTATAATATATCATAATATGCAGTGTATCATTGAAAATACCATATAATATATCGTAATATGCAGTGTATCATTGCAAAAACCTTATAATATAACGTAATATGCAGTGTATCATTGAAAATACCTTATAATATTTCGTAATATGCAGTGTATCATTGAAAATACCTTATAATATTTAGTAGTTTATCATTGAAAATACCTTATAATATAACGTAATATGCAGTGTATCATTGAAAATACCTTATAATATAACGTAATATGCAGTGTGTCATTGAAAATACCTTATAATATAACGTAATATGCAGTGTATCATTGAAAATACCTTATAATATTTCGTAATATGCAGTGTATCATTGAAAACACCTTATAATATAACGTAATATGCAGTGTATCATTGAAAATACCTTATAATATAACGTAATATGCAGTGTGTCATTGAAAATACCTTATAATATAACGTAATATGCAGTGTATCATTGAAAATACCTTATAATATTTCGTAATATGCAGTGTATCATTGAAAACACCATATAATATATCGTAATATGCAGTGTATCATTGAAAATACCTTATAATATAACGTTATATGCAGAGTATCATTGAAAATACCTTATAATATAACGTAATATGCAGTGTATCATTGAAAATACCTTATGATATATAGTAGTTTACAATTGAAAATACCTTATAATATAACGTAATATGCAGTGTATCTTTGAAAATACCTTATAATATATGGTAATTTGTAGTGTATCAATGAAAGTACCTTATAATATAACGTAATATGCAGTGTATCATTGAAAATACCTTATAATATAACGTAATATGCAGTGTATCGTTGAAAATACCTTATAAGATATAGTAGCTTATCATTGAAAATACCTTATAATATATAGTAGTTTATCATTGAAAATACCTTATAATATAACGTAATATGCAGTGTATCATTGAAAATACCTTATGATATAACGTATTATGCAGTGTATCATTGAAAATACCTTATGATATATAGTAGTTTACAATTGAAAATACCTTACAATATAACGTAATATGCAGTGTATCATTGAAAATACCTTATAATATTACGTAATATGGAGTGTATCATTGAAAACACCATATAATATATCGTAATATGCAGTGTATCATTGAAAATACCTTATAATATAACGTTATATGCAGTGTACCATTGAAAATACCTTATAATATAACGTAATATGCAGTGTATCTTTGAAAATACCTTATAATATATGGTAATTTGTAGTGTATCAATGAAAGTACCTTATAATATAACGTAATATGCAGTGTATCATTGAAAATACCTTATAATATAACGTAATATGCAGTGTATCGTTGAAAATACCTTATAAGATATAGTAGCTTATCATTGAAAATACCTTATAATATATAGTAGTTTATCATTGAAAATACCTTATAATATAACGTAATATGCAGTGTATCATTGAAAATACCTTATGATATAACGTATTATGCAGTGTATCATTGAAAATACCTTATGATATATAGTAGTTTACAATTGAAAATACCTTATAATATAACGTAATATGCAGTGTATCATTGAAAATACCTTATAATATTACGTAATATGGAGTGTATCATTGAAAACACCATATAATATATCGTAATATGCAGTGTATCATTGAAAATACCTTATAATATAACGTTATATGCAGTGTACCATTGAAAATACCTTATAATATAACGTAATATGCAGTGTATCATTGAAAATACCTTATAATATTTAGTAGTTTATCATTGAAAATACCTTATAATATAACGTAATATGCAGTGTATCATTGAAAATACCTTATAATATAACGTAATATGCAGTGTATCATTGAAAATACCTTATAATATAACGTAATATGCAGTGAATCATTGAAAATACCTTATAATATAACGTAATATGCAGTGTATCATTGAAAATACCATATAATATATCGTAATATGCAGTGTATCATTGCAAATACCTTATAATATAACGTAATATGCAGTGTGTCATTGAAAATAAATTATAATATAAACGTAATATGCAGTGTATCATTGAAAATACCTTATAATATTTCGTAATATGCAGTGTATCATTGTAAACACCATATAATATATCGTAATATGCAGTGTATTATTGAAAATACCTTATAATATTTAGTAGTTTATCATTAAAAATACCTTATATTATAACGTAATATGCAGTTTATCATTGAAAATACCTTATAATATAACGTAATATACAGTGTATCATTGAAAATACCTTATAATATAACGTAATGTACAGTGTATCATTGAAAATACCTTATAGGATATAGTAGCTTATCATTGAAAATACCTTATAATATATAGTAGTTTATCATTGAAAATACCTTATAATATAACGTAATATGCAGTGTATCATTGAAATTACCTTATAATATAACCTAATATACAGTGAATCATTGAAAATACCTTATAATATAACGTAATATGCAGTGTATCTTTGAAAATACCTTATAATATATGGTAATTTGTAGTGTATCAATGAAAGTACCTTATAATATAACGTAATATGCAGTGTATCATTGAAAATACCTTATAATATATCATAATATGCAGTGTATCACTGAAAATACCATATAATATATCGTAATATGCAGTGTATCATTGAAAATACCTTATAATATAACGTTATATGCAGTGTATCATTGAAAATACCTTATAATATAACGTAATATGCAGTGTATCATTGAAAATACCTTATAATATTTAGTAGTTTATCATTGAAAATACCTTATAATATAACGTAATATGCAGTTTATCATTGAAAATACCTTGTAATATAACGTAATATGCAGTGTATCTTTGAAAATACCTTATAATATATGGTAATTTGTAGTGTATCAATGAAAGTACCTTATAATATAACGTAATATGCAGTGTATCATTGAAAATACCTTATAATATATCATAATATGCAGTGTATCATTGAAAATACCATATAATATATCGTAATATGCAGTGTATCATTGCAAAAACCTTATAATATAACGTAATATGCAGTGTATCATTGAAAATACCTTATAATATTACGTAATATGCAGTGTATCATTGAAAATACCTTATAATATTTAGTAGTTTATCATTGAAAATACCTTATAATATAACGTAATATGCAGTGTATCATTGAAAATACCTTATAATATAACGTAATATGCAGTGTGTCATTGAAAATACCTTATAATATAACGTAATATGCAGTGTATCATTGAAAATACCTTATAATATTTCGTAATATGCAGTGTATCATTGAAAACACCTTATAATATAACGTAATATGCAGTGTATCATTGAAAATACCTTATAATATAACGTAATATGCAGTGTATCATTGAAAATACCTTATAAGATATAGTAGCTTATCATTGAAAATACCTTATAATATATAGTAGTTTATCATTGAAAATACCTTATAATATAACGTAATATGCAGTGTATCATTGAAAATACCTTATGATATAACGTATTATGCAGTGTATCATTGAAAATACCTTATGATATATAGTAGTTTACAATTGAAAATACCTTATAATATAACGTAATATGCAGTGTATCATTGAAAATACCTTATAATATTACGTAATATGGAGTGTATCATTGAAAACACCATATAATATATCGTAATATGCAGTGTATCATTGAAAATACCTTATAATATAACGTTATATGCAGTGTATCATTGAAATACCTTATAATATAACGTAATATGCAGTGTATCATTGAAAATACCTTATAATATTTAGTAGTTTATCATTGAAAATACCTTATAATATAACGTAATATGCAGTGTATCATTGAAAATACCTTATAATATAACGTAATATGCAGTGTATCATTGAAAATACCTTATAATATAACGTAATATGCAGTGAATCATTGAAAATACCTTATAATATAACGTAATATGCAGTGTATCATTGAAAAATACCTTATAATATAACGTAATATGCAGTGTATCGTTGAAAATACCTTATAAGATATAGTAGCTTATCATTGAAAAATACCTTATAATATATAGTAGTTTATCATTGAAAATACCTTATAATATAACGTAATATGCAGTGTATCATTGAAAATACCTTATGATATAACGTATTATGCAGTGTATCATTGAAAATACCTTATAATATAACGTAATATGCAGTGTATCATTGAAAATACCTTATAATATAACGTAATATGCAGTGAATCATTGAAAATACCTTATAATATAACGTAATATGCAGTGTATCTTTGAAAATACCTTATAATATATGGTAATTTGTAGTGTATCAATGAAAATACCTTTATATATAACGTAATATGCAGTGTATCATTGAAAATACCTTATAATATAACGTAATATGCAGTGTATCGTTGAAAATACCTTATAAGATATAGTAGCTTATCATTGAAAATACCTTATAATATATAGTAGTTTATCATTGAAAATACCTTATAATATAACGTAATATGCAGTGTATCATTGAAAATACCTTATGATATAACGTATTATGCAGTGTATCATTGAAAATACCTTATGATATATAGTAGTTTACAATTGAAAATACCTTATAATATAACGTAATATGCAGTGTATCATTGAAAATACCTTATAATATTACGTAATATGGAGTGTATCATTGAAAACACCATATAATATATCGTAATATGCAGTGTATCATTGAAAATACCTTATAATATAACGTTATATGCAGTGTACCATTGAAAATACCTTATAATATAACGTAATATGCAGTGTATCTTTGAAAATACCTTATAATATATGGTAATTTGTAGTGTATCAATGAAAGTACCTTATAATATAACGTAATATGCAGTGTATCATTGAAAATACCTTATAATATAACGTAATATGCAGTGTATCGTTGAAAATACCTTATAAGATATAGTAGCTTATCATTGAAAATACCTTATAATATATAGTAGTTTATCATTGAAAATACCTTATAATATAACGTAATATGCAGTGTATCATTGAAAATACCTTATGATATAACGTATTATGCAGTGTATCATTGAAAATACCTTATGATATATAGTAGTTTACAATTGAAAATACCTTATAATATAACGTAATATGCAGTGTATCATTGAAAATACCTTATAATATTACGTAATATGGAGTGTATCATTGAAAACACCATATAATATATCGTAATATGCAGTGTATCATTGAAAATACCTTATAATATAACGTTATATGCAGTGTACCATTGAAAATACCTTATAATATAACGTAATATGCAGTGTATCATTGAAAATACCTTATAATATTTAGTAGTTTATCATTGAAAATACCTTATAATATAACGTAATATGCAGTGTATCATTGAAAATACCTTATAATATAACGTAATATGCAGTGTATCATTGAAAATACCTTATAATATAACGTAATATGCAGTGAATCATTGAAAATACCTTATAATATAACGTAATATGCAGTGTATCATTGAAAATACCTTATAATATATCGTAATATGCAGTGTATCATTGCAAATACCTTATAATATAACGTAATATGCAGTGTGTCATTGAAAATAAATTATAATATAACGTAATATGCAGTGTATCATTGAAAATACCTTATAATATTTCGTAATATGCAGTGTATCATTGTAAACACCATATAATATATCGTAATATGCAGTGTATTATTGAAAATACCTTATAATATTTAGTAGTTTATCATTAAAAATACCTTATATTATAACGTAATATGCAGTTTATCATTGAAAATACCTTATAATATAACGTAATATACAGTGTATCATTGAAAATACCTTATAATATAACGTAATGTACAGTGTATCATTGAAAATACCTTATAGGATATAGTAGCTTATCATTGAAAATACCTTATAATATATAGTAGTTTATCATTGAAAATACCTTATAATATAACGTAATATGCAGTGTATCATTGAAATTACCTTATAATATAACCTAATATGCAGTGAATCATTGAAAATACCTTATAATATAACGTAATATGCAGTGTATCTTTGAAAATACCTTATAATATATGGTAATTTGTAGTGTATCAATGAAAGTACCTTATAATATAACGTAATATGCAGTGTATCATTGAAAATACCTTATAATATATCATAATATGCAGTGTATCACTGAAAATACCATATATTATAAGGTAATATGCAGTGTATCATTGAAAATACCTTATAATATAACGTTATATGCAGTGTATCATTGAAAATACCTTATAATATAACGTAATATGCAGTGTATCATTGAAAATACCTTATAATATTTAGTAGTTTATCATTGAAAATACCTTATAATATAACGTAATATGCAGTTTATCATTGAAAATACCTTATAATATAACGTAATATGCAGTGTATCTTTGAAAATACCTTATAATATATGGTAATTTGTAGTGTATCAATGAAAGTACCTTATAATATAACGTAATATGCAGTGTATCATTGAAAATACCTTATAATATATCATAATATGCAGTGTATCATTGAAAATACCATATAATATATCGTAATATGCAGTGTATCATTGCAAAAACCTTATAATATAACGTAATATGCAGTGTATCATTGAAAATACCTTATAATATAACGTAATATGCAGTGTATCATTGAAAATACCTTATAATATTTAGTAGTTTATCATTGAAAATACCTTATAATATAACGTAATATGCAGTGTATCATTGAAAATACCTTATAATATAACGTAATATGCAGTGTGTCATTGAAAATACCTTATAATATAACGTAATATGCAGTGTATCATTGAAAATACCTTATAATATTTCGTAATATGCAGTGTATCATTGAAAACACCTTATAATATAACGTAATATGCAGTGTATCATTGAAAATACCTTATAATATAACGTAATATGCAGTGTATCGTTGAAAATACCTTATAAGATATAGTAGCTTATCATTGAAAATACCTTATAATATATAGTAGTTTATCATTGAAAATACCTTATAATATAACGTAATATGCAGTGTATCATTGAAAATACCTTATGATATAACGTATTATGCAGTGTATCATTGAAAATACCTTATGATATATAGTAGTTTACAATTGAAAATACCTTATAATATAACGTAATATGCAGTGTATCATTGAAAATACCTTATAATATTACGTAATATGGAGTGTATCATTGAAAACACCATATAATATATCGTAATATGCAGTGTATCATTGAAAATACCTTATAATATAACGTTATATGCAGTGTACCATTGAAAATACCTTATAATATAACGTAATATGCAGTGTATCATTGAAAATACCTTATAATATTTAGTAGTTTATCATTGAAAATACCTTATAATATAACGTAATATGCAGTGTATCATTGAAAATACCTTATAATATAACGTAATATGCAGTGTATCATTGAAAATACCTTATAATATAACGTAATATGCAGTGAATCATTGAAAATACCTTATAATATAACGTAATATGCAGTGTATCATTGAAAATACCATATAATATATCGTAATATGCAGTGTATCATTGCAAATACCTTATAATATAACGTAATATGCAGTGTGTCATTGAAAATAAATTATAATATAACGTAATATGCAGTGTATCATTGAAAATACCTTATAATATTTCGTAATATGCAGTGTATCATTGTAAACACCATATAATATATCGTAATATGCAGTGTATTATTGAAAATACCTTATAATATTTAGTAGTTTATCATTAAAAATACCTTATATTATAACGTAATATGCAGTTTATCATTGAAAATACCTTATAATATAACGTAATATGCAGTGTATCATTGAAAATACCTTATAATATAACGTAATGTACAGTGTATCATTGAAAATACCTTATAGGATATAGTAGCTTATCATTGAAAATACCTTATAATATATAGTAGTTTATCATTGAAAATACCTTATAATATAACGTAATATGCAGTGTATCATTGAAATTACCTTATAATATAACCTAATATGCAGTGAATCATTGAAAATACCTTATAATATAACGTAATATGCAGTGTATCATTGAAAATACCTTATAATATAACGTAATATGCAGTGTATCATTGAAAATACCTTATAATATTTAGTAGTTTATCATTGAAAATACCTTATAATATAACGTAATATGCAGTTTATCATTGAAAATACCTTATAATATAACGTAATATGCAGTGTATCTTTGAAAATACCTTATAATATATGGTAATTTGTAGTGTATCAATGAAAGTACCTTATAATATAACGTAATATGCAGTGTATCATTGAAAATACCTTATAATATATCATAATATGCAGTGTATCATTGAAAATACCATATAATATATCGTAATATGCAGTGTATCATTGCAAAAACCTTATAATATAACGTAATATGCAGTGTATCATTGAAAATACCTTATAATATAACGTAATATGCAGTGTATCATTGAAAATACCTTATAATATTTAGTAGTTTATCATTGAAAATACCTTATAATATAACGTAATATGCAGTGTATCATTGAAAATACCTTATAATATAACGTAATATGCAGTGTGTCATTGAAAATACCTTATAATATAACGTAATATGCAGTGTATCATTGAAAATACCTTATAATATTTCGTAATATGCAGTGTATCATTGAAAACACCATATAATATATCGTAATATGCAGTGTATCATTGAAAATACCTTATAATATAACGTTATATGCAGTGTATCATTGAAAATACCTTATAATATAACGTAATATGCAGTGTATCATTGAAAATACCTTATGATATATAGTAGTTTACAATTGAAAATACCTTATAATATAACGTAATATGCAGTGTATCATTGAAAATACCTTATAATATTACGTAATATGGAGTGTATCATTGAAAACACCATATAATATATCGTAATATGCAGTGTATCATTGAAAATACCTTATAATATAACGTTATATGCAGTGTATCATTGAAAATACCTTATAATATAACGTAATATGCAGTGTATCATTGAAAATACCTTATAATATTTAGTAGTTTATCATTGAAAATACCTTATAATATAACGTAATATGCAGTGTATCATTGAAAATACCTTATAATATAACGTAATATGCAGTGTATCATTGAAAATACCTTATAATATAACGTAATATGCAGTGAATCATTGAAAATACCTTATAATATAACGTAATATGCAGTGTATCTTTGAAAATACCTTATAATATATGGTAATTTGTAGTGTATCAATGAAAGTACCTTATAATATAACGTAATATGCAGTGTATCATTGAAAATACCTTATAATATAACGTAATATGCAGTGTATCGTTGAAAATACCTTATAAGATATAGTAGCTTATCATTGAAAATACCTTATAATATATAGTAGTTTATCATTGAAAATACCTTATAATATAACGTAATATGCAGTGTATCATTGAAAATACCTTATGATATAACGTATTATGCAGTGTATCATTGAAAATACCTTATGATATATAGTAGTTTACAATTGAAAATACCTTATAATATAACGTAATATGCAGTGTATCATTGAAAATACCTTATAATATTACGTAATATGGAGTGTATCATTGAAAACACCATATAATATATCGTAATATGCAGTGTATCATTGAAAATACCTTATAATATAACGTTATATGCAGTGTACCATTGAAAATACCTTATAATATAACGTAATATGCAGTGTATCATTGAAAATACCTTATAATATTTAGTAGTTTATCATTGAAAATACCTTATAATATAACGTAATATGCAGTGTATCATTGAAAATACCTTATAATATAACGTAATATGCAGTGTATCATTGAAAATACCTTATAATATAACGTAATATGCAGTGAATCATTGAAAATACCTTATAATATAACGTAATATGCAGTGTATCATTGAAAATACCATATAATATATCGTAATATGCAGTGTATCATTGCAAATACCTTATAATATAACGTAATATGCAGTGTGTCATTGAAAATAAATTATAATATAACGTAATATGCAGTGTATCATTGAAAATACCTTATAATATTTCGTAATATGCAGTGTATCATTGTAAACACCATATAATATATCGTAATATGCAGTGTATTATTGAAAATACCTTATAATATTTAGTAGTTTATCATTAAAAATACCTTATATTATAACGTAATATGCAGTTTATCATTGAAAATACCTTATAATATAACGTAATATGCAGTGTATCATTGAAAATACCTTATAATATAACGTAATGTACAGTGTATCATTGAAAATACCTTATAGGATATAGTAGCTTATCATTGAAAATACCTTATAATATATAGTAGTTTATCATTGAAAATACCTTATAATATAACGTAATATGCAGTGTATCATTGAAATTACCTTATAATATAACCTAATATGCAGTGAATCATTGAAAATACCTTATAATATAACGTAATATGCAGTGTATCTTTGAAAATACCTTATAATATAACGTAATATGCAGTGTATCATTGAAAATACCTTATAATATTTAGTAGTTTATCATTGAAAATACCTTATAATATAACGTAATATGCAGTTTATCATTGAAAATACCTTATAATATAACGTAATATGCAGTGTATCTTTGAAAATACCTTATAATATATGGTAATTTGTAGTGTATCAATGAAAGTACCTTATAATATAACGTAATATGCAGTGTATCATTGAAAATACCTTATAATATATCATAATATGCAGTGTATCATTGAAAATACCATATAATATATCGTAATATGCAGTGTATCATTGCAAAAACCTTATAATATAACGTAATATGCAGTGTATCATTGAAAATACCTTATAATATAACGTAATATGCAGTGTATCATTGAAAATACCTTATAATATTTAGTAGTTTATCATTGAAAATACCTTATAATATAACGTAATATGCAGTGTATCATTGAAAATACCTTATAATATAACGTAATATGCAGTGTGTCATTGAAAATACCTTATAATATAACGTAATATGCAGTGTATCATTGAAAATACCTTATAATATTTCGTAATATGCAGTGTATCATTGAAAACACCATATAATATATCGTAATATGCAGTGTATCATTGAAAATACCTTATAATATAACGTTATATGCAGAGTATCATTGAAAATACCTTATAATATAACGTAATATGCAGTGTATCATTGAAAATACCTTATGATATATAGTAGTTTACAATTGAAAATACCTTATAATATAACGTAATATGCAGTGTATCATTGAAAATACCTTATAATATTACGTAATATGGAGTGTATCATTGAAAACACCATATAATATATCGTAATATGCAGTGTATCATTGAAAATACCTTATAATATAACGTTATATGCAGTGTATCATTGAAAATACCTTATAATATAACGTAATATGCAGTGTATCATTGAAAATACCTTATAATATTTAGTAGTTTATCATTGAAAATACCTTATAATATAACGTAATATGCAGTGTATCATTGAAAATACCTTATAATATAACGTAATATGCAGTGTATCATTGAAAATACCTTATAATATAACGTAATATGCAGTGAATCATTGAAAATACCTTATAATATAACGTAATATGCAGTGTATCTTTGAAAATACCTTATAATATATGGTAATTTGTAGTGTATCAATGAAAGTACCTTATAATATAACGTAATATGCAGTGTATCATTGAAAATACCTTATAATATAACGTAATATGCAGTGTATCGTTGAAAATACCTTATAAGATATAGTAGCTTATCATTGAAAATACCTTATAATATATAGTAGTTTATCATTGAAAATACCTTATAATATAACGTAATATGCAGTGTATCATTGAAAATACCTTATGATATAACGTATTATGCAGTGTATCATTGAAAATACCTTATGATATATAGTAGTTTACAATTGAAAATACCTTATAATATAACGTAATATGCAGTGTATCATTGAAAATACCTTATAATATTACGTAATATGGAGTGTATCATTGAAAACACCATATAATATATCGTAATATGCAGTGTATCATTGAAAATACCTTATAATATAACGTTATATGCAGTGTACCATTGAAAATACCTTATAATATAACGTAATATGCAGTGTATCATTGAAAATACCTTATAATATTTAGTAGTTTATCATTGAAAATACCTTATAATATAACGTAATATGCAGTGTATCATTGAAAATACCTTATAATATAACGTAATATGCAGTGTATCATTGAAAATACCTTATAATATAACGTAATATGCAGTGAATCATTGAAAATACCTTATAATATAACGTAATATGCAGTGTATCATTGAAAATACCATATAATATATCGTAATATGCAGTGTATCATTGCAAATACCTTATAATATAACGTAATATGCAGTGTGTCATTGAAAATAAATTATAATATAACGTAATATGCAGTGTATCATTGAAAATACCTTATAATATTTCGTAATATGCAGTGTATCATTGTAAACACCATATAATATATCGTAATATGCAGTGTATCATTGAAAATACCTTATAATATTTAGTAGTTTATCATTAAAAATACCTTATATTATAACGTAATATGCAGTTTATCATTGAAAATACCTTATAATATAACGTAATATACAGTGTATCATTGAAAATACCTTATAATATAACGTAATGTACAGTGTATCATTGAAAATACCTTATAGGATATAGTAGCTTATCATTGAAAATACCTTATAATATATAGTAGTTTATCATTGAAAATACCTTATAATATAACGTAATATGCAGTGTATCATTGAAATTACCTTATAATATAACCTAATATGCAGTGAATCATTGAAAATACCTTATAATATAACGTAATATGCAGTGTATCTTTGAAAATACCTTATAATATATGGTAATTTGTAGTGTATCAATGAAAGTACCTTATAATATAACGTAATATGCAGTGTATCATTGAAAATACCTTATAATATATCATAATATGCAGTGTATCACTGAAAATACCATATAATATATCGTAATATGCAGTGTATCATTGAAAATACCTTATAATATAACGTTATATGCAGTGTATCATTGAAAATACCTTATAATATAACGTAATATGCAGTGTATCATTGAAAATACCTTATAATATTTAGTAGTTTATCATTGAAAATACCTTATAATATAACGTAATATGCAGTTTATCATTGAAAATACCTTATAATATAACGTAATATGCAGTGTATCTTTGAAAATACCTTATAATATATGGTAATTTGTAGTGTATCAATGAAAGTACCTTATAATATAACGTAATATGCAGTGTATCATTGAAAATACCTTATAATATATCATAATATGCAGTGTATCATTGAAAATACCATATAATATATCGTAATATGCAGTGTATCATTGCAAAAACCTTATAATATAACGTAATATGCAGTGTATCATTGAAAATACCTTATAATATAACGTAATATGCAGTGTATCATTGAAAATACCTTATAATATTTAGTAGTTTATCATTGAAAATACCTTATAATATAACGTAATATGCAGTGTATCATTGAAAATACCTTATAATATAACGTAATATGCAGTGAATCATTGAAAATACCTTATAATATAACGTAATATGCAGTGTATCTTTGAAAATACCTTATAATATTACGTAATATGGACTGTATCATTGAAAACACCATATAATATATCGTAATATGCAGTGTATCATTGAAAATACCTTATAATATAACGTTATATGCAGTGTATCATTGAAAATACCTTATAATATAACGTAATATGCAGTGTATCATTGAAAATACCTTATAATATTTAGTAGTTTATCATTGAAAATACCTTATAATATAACGTAATATGCAGTGTATCATTGAAAATACCTTATAATATAACGTAATATGCAGTGTATCATTGAAAATACCTTATAATATAACGTAATATGCAGTGAATCATTGAAAATACCTTATAATATAACGTAATATGCAGTGTATCTTTGAAAATACCTTATAATATATGGTAATTTGTAGTGTATCAATGAAAGTACCTTATAATATAACGTAATATGCAGTGTATCATTGAAAATACCTTATAATATATCATAATATGCAGTGTATCACTGAAAATACCATATAATATATCGTAATATGCAGTGTATCATTGAAAATACCTTATAATATAACGTTATATGCAGTGTATCATTGAAAATACCTTATAATATAACGTAATATGCAGTGTATCATTGAAAATACCTTATAATATTTAGTAGTTTATCATTGAAAATACCTTATAATATAACGTAATATGCAGTTTATCATTGAAAATACCTTATAATATAACGTAATATGCAGTGTATCTTTGAAAATACCTTATAATATATGGTAATTTGTAGTGTATCAATGAAAGTACCTTATAATATAACGTAATATGCAGTGTATCATTGAAAATACCTTATAATATATCATAATATGCAGTGTATCATTGAAAATACCTTATAATATAACGTAATATGCAGTGTATCATTGAAAATACCTTATAATATTTAGTAGTTTATCATTGAAAATACCTTATAATATTTAGTAGTTTATCATTGAAAATACCTTATAATATAACGTAATATGCAGTGTATCTTTGAAAATACCTTATAATATATGGTAATTTGTAGTGTATCAATGAAAGTACCTTATAATATAACGTAATATGCAGTGTATCATTGAAAATACCTTATAATATATCATAATATGCAGTGTATCATTGAAAATACCATATAATATATCGTTATATGCAGTGTATCATTGAAAATACCTTATAATATAACGTAATATGCAGTGTATCATTGAAAATACCTTATAATATTTAGTAGTTTATCATTGAAAATACCTTATAATATAACGTAATATGCAGTGTATCATTGAAAATACCTTATAATATAACGTAATATGCAGTGTATCATTGAAAATACCTTATAATATAACGTAATATGCAGTGAATCATTGAAAATACCTTATAATATAACGTAATATGCAGTGTATCTTTGAAAATACCTTATAATATATGGTAATTTGTAGTGTATCAATGAAAGTACCATATAATATAACGTAATATGCAGTGTATCATTGAAAATACCTTATAATATATCATAATATGCAGTGTATCATTGAAAATACCATATAATATATCGTAATATGCAGTGTATCATTGCAAATACCTTATAATATAACGTAATATGCAGTGTGTCATTGAAAATAACTTATAATATAACGTAATATGCAGTGTATCATTGAAAATACCTTATAATATTTCGTAATATGCAGTGTATCATTGAAAACACCATATAATATATCGTAATATGCAGTGTATCATTGAAAATACCTTATAATATAACGTTATATGCAGTGTATCATTGAAAATACCTTATAATATAACGTAATATGCAGTGTATCATTGAAAATACCTTATAATATTTAGTAGTTTATCATTGAAAATACCTTATAATATAACGTAATATGCAGTTTATCATTGAAAATACCTTATAATATAACGTAATATGCAGTGTATCATTGAAAATACCTTATAATATTACGTAATATGGAGTGTATCATTGAAAACACCATATAATATATCGTAATATGCAGTGTATCATTGAAAATACCTTATAATATAACGTTATATGCAGTGTATCATTGAAAATACCTTATAATATAACGTAATATGCAGTGTATCATTGAAAATACCT
Source organism: Lasioglossum lativentre (assembly GCA_916610255.1). NCBI lineage: Eukaryota > Metazoa > Arthropoda > Insecta > Hymenoptera > Halictidae > Lasioglossum > Lasioglossum lativentre. The sequence continues at coordinate 184,157 of CAKAJI010000225.1, read as the reverse complement.
TATGATATAACGTATTATGCAGTGTATCATTGAAAATAACTTATGATATATAGTAGTTTACAATTGAAAATACCTTATAATATAACGTAATATGCAGTGTATCATTGAAAATACCTTATAATATAACGTAATATGCAGTGTATCATTGAAAATACCTTATAATATAACGTAATATGGAGTGTATCATTAAAAACACCATATAATATATCGTAATATGCAGTGTATCATTGAAAATACCTTATAATATAACGTTATATGCAGTGTATCATTGAAAATACCTTATAATATAACGTAATATGCAGTGTATCATTGAAAATACCTTATAATATTTCGTAATATGCAGTGTATCATTGAAAACACCATATAATATATCGTAATATGCAGTGTATCATTGAAAATACCTTATAATATAACGTTATATGCAGAGTATCATTGAAAATACCTTATAATATAACGTAATATGCAGTGTATCATTGAAAATACCTTATGATATATAGTAGTTTACAATTGAAAATACCTTATAATATAACGTAATATGCAGTGTATCATTGAAAATACCTTATAATATTACGTAATATGGAGTGTATCATTGAAAACACCATATAATATATCGTAATATGCAGTGTATCATTGAAAATACCTTATAATATAACGTTATATGCAGTGTATCATTGAAAATACCTTATAATATAACGTAATATGCAGTGTATCATTGAAAATACCTTATAATATTTAGTAGTTTATCATTGAAAATACCTTATAATATAACGTAATATGCAGTGTATCTTTGAAAATACCTTATAATATATGGTAATTTGTAGTGTATCAATGAAAGTACCTTATAATATAACGTAATATGCAGTGTATCATTGAAAATACCTTATAATATATCATAATATGCAGTGTATCATTGAAAATACCATATAATATATCGTTATATGCAGTGTATCATTGAAAATACCTTATAATATAACGTAATATGCAGTGTATCATTGAAAATACCTTATAATATTTAGTAGTTTATCATTGAAAATACCTTATAATATAACGTAATATGCAGTGTATCATTGAAAATACCTTATAATATAACGTAATATGCAGTGTATCATTGAAAATACCTTATAATATAACGTAATATGCAGTGAATCATTGAAAATACCTTATAATATAACGTAATATGCAGTGTATCTTTGAAAATACCTTATAATATATGGTAATTTGTAGTGTATCAATGAAAGTACCATATAATATAACGTAATATGCAGTGTATCATTGAAAATACCTTATAATATATCATAATATGCAGTGTATCATTGAAAATACCATATAATATATCGTAATATGCAGTGTATCATTGCAAATACCTTATAATATAACGTAATATGCAGTGTGTCATTGAAAATAACTTATAATATAACGTAATATGCAGTGTATCATTGAAAATACCTTATAATATTTCGTAATATGCAGTGTATCATTGAAAACACCATATAATATATCGTAATATGCAGTGTATCATTGAAAATACCTTATAATATAACGTTATATGCAGTGTATCATTGAAAATACCTTATAATATAACGTAATATGCAGTGTATCATTGAAAGTACCTTATAATATTTAGTAGTTTATCATTGAAAATACCTTATAATATAACGTAATATGCAGTTTATCATTGAAAATACCTTATAATATAACGTAATATGCAGTGTATCATTGCAAATACCTTATAATATTTCGTAATATGCAGTGTATCATTGAAAACACCATATAATATATCGTAATATGCAGTGTATCATTGAAAATACCTTATAATATAACGTTATATGCAGTGTATCATTGAAAATACCTTATAATATAACGTAATATGCAGTGTATCATTGAAAATACCTTATGATATAACGTATTATGCAGTGTATCATTGAAAATAACTTATGATATATAGTAGTTTACAATTGAAAATACCTTATAATATAACGTAATATGCAGTGTATCATTGAAAATACCTTATAATATAACGCAATATGCAGTGTATCATTGAAATACCTTATAATATAACGTAATATGGAGTGTATCATTGAAAGTACCTTATAATATTTAGTAGTTTATCATTGAAAATACCTTATAATATAACGTAATATGCAGTTTATCATTGAAAATACCTTATAATATAACGTAATATGCAGTGTATCATTGCAAATACCTTATAATATTTCGTAATATGCAGTGTATCATTGAAAACACCATATAATATATCGTAATATGCAGTGTATCATTGAAAATACCTTATAATATAACGTTATATGCAGTGTATCATTGAAAATACCTTATAATATAACGTAATATGCAGTGTATCATTGAAAATACCTTATGATATAACGTATTATGCAGTGTATCATTGAAAATAACTTATGATATATAGTAGTTTACAATTGAAAATACCTTATAATATAACGTAATATGCAGTGTATCATTGAAAATACCTTATAATATAACGCAATATGCAGTGTATCATTGAAATACCTGATAATATAACGTAATATGGAGTGTATCATTAAAAACACCATATAATATATCGTAATATGCAGTGTATCATTGAAAATACCTTATAATATAACGTTATATGCAGTGTATCATTGAAAATACCTTATAATATAACGTAATATGCAGTGTATCATTGAAAATACCTTATAATATTTAGTAGTTTATCATTGAAAATACCTTATAATATAACGTAATATGCAGTGTATCATTGAAAATACCTTTTAATATAACGTAATATGCAGTGAATCATTGAAAATACCTTATAATATAACGTAATATGCAGTGTATCTTTGAAAATACCTTATAATATATGGTAATTTGTAGTGTATCAATGAAAGTACCTTATAATATAACGTAATATGCAGTGTATCATTGAAAATACCATATAATATATCGTAATATGCAGTGAATCATTGAAAATACCTTATAATATTTAGTAGTTTATCATTGAAAATACCTTATAATATAACGTTATATGCAGTTTATCATTGAAAATACCTTATAATATTTAGTAGTTTATCATTGAAAATACCTTATAATATAACGTAATATGCAGTGTATCATTGAAAATACCTTATAATATAACGTAATATGCAGTGAATCATTGAAAATACCTTATAATATAACGTAATATGCAGTGTATCTTTGAAAATACCTTATAATATTACGTAATATGGACTGTATCATTGAAAACACCATATAATATATCGTAATATGCAGTGTATCATTGAAAATACCTTATAATATAACGTTATATGCAGTGTATCATTGAAAATACCTTATAATATAACGTAATATGCAGTGTATCATTGAAAATACCTTATAATATTTAGTAGTTTATCATTGAAAATACCTTATAATATAACGTAATATGCAGTGTATCATTGAAAATACCTTATAATATAACGTAATATGCAGTGTATCATTGAAATTACCTTATAATATAACCTAATATGCAGTGAATCATTGAAAATACCTTATAATATAACGTAATATGCAGTGTATCTTTGAAAATACCTTATAATATATGGTAATTTGTAGTGTATCAATGAAAGTACCTTATAATATAACGTAATATGCAGTGTATCATTGAAAATACCTTATAATATATCATAATATGCAGTGTATCACTGAAAATACCATATAATATATCGTAATATGCAGTGTATCATTGAAAATACCTTATAATATAACGTTATATGCAGTGTATCATTGAAAATACCTTATAATATAACGTAATATGCAGTGTATCATTGAAAATACCTTATAATATTTAGTAGTTTATCATTGAAAATACCTTATAATATAACGTAATATGCAGTGAATCATTGAAAATACCTTATAATATAACGTAATATGCAGTGTATCTTTGAAAATACCTTATAATATATGGTAATTTGTAGTGTATCAATGAAAGTACCTTATAATATAACGTAATATGCAGTGTATCATTGAAAATACCTTATAATATATCATAATATGCAGTGTATCACTGAAAATACCATATAATATATCGTAATATGCAGTGTATCATTGAAAATACCTTATAATATAACGTTATATGCAGTGTATCATTGAAAATACCTTATAATATAACGTAATATGCAGTGTATCATTGAAAATACCTTATAATATTTAGTAGTTTATCATTGAAAATACCTTATAATATAACGTAATATGCAGTTTATCATTGAAAATACCTTATAATATAACGTAATATGCAGTGTATCTTTGAAAATACCTTATAATATATGGTAATTTGTAGTGTATCAATGAAAGTACCTTATAATATAACGTAATATGCAGTGTATCATTGAAAATACCTTATAATATATCATAATATGCAGTGTATCATTGAAAATACCATATAATATATCGTAATATGCAGTGTATCATTGCAAAAACCTTATAATATAACGTAATATGCAGTGTATCATTGAAAATACCTTATAATATAACGTAATATGCAGTGTATCATTGAAAATACCTTATAATATAACGTAATATGCAGTGAATCATTGAAAATACCTTATAATATTACGTAATATGCAGTGTATCTTTGAAAACACCATATAATATATCGTAATATGCAGTGTATCATTGAAAATACCTTATAATATAACGTTATATGCAGTGTATCATTGAAAATACCTTATAATATAACGTAATATGCAGTGTATCATTGAAAATACCTTATAATATTTAGTAGTTTATCATTGAAAATACCTTATAATATAACGTAATATGCAGTGTATCATTGAAAATACCTTATAATATAACGTAATATGCAGTGTATCATTGAAAATACCTTATAATATAACGTAATATGCAGTGAATCATTGAAAATACCTTATAATATAACGTAATATGCAGTGTATCTTTGAAAATACCTTATAATATATGGTAATTTGTAGTGTATCAATGAAAGTACCTTATAATATAACGTAATATGCAGTGTATCATTGAAAATACCTTATAATATATCATAATATGCAGTGTATCACTGAAAATACCATATAATATATCGTAATATGCAGTGTATCATTGCAAATACCTTATAATATAACGTAATATGCAGTGTGTCATTGAAAATACCTTATAATATAACGTAATATGCAGTGTATCATTGAAAATACCTTATAATATTTCGTAATATGCAGTGTATCATTGAAAACACCATATAATATATCGTAATATGCAGTGTATCATTGAAAATACCTTATAATATAACGTTATATGCAGAGTATCATTGAAAATACCTTATAATATAACGTAATATGCAGTGTATCATTGAAAATACCTTATAATATTTAGTAGTTTATCATTGAAAATACCTTATAATATAACGTAATATGCAGTGTATCATTGAAAATACCTTATAATATTTAGTAGTTTATCATTGAAAATACCTTATAATGTAACGTAATATGCAGTGTATCTTTGAAAATACCTTATAATATTACGTAATATGGACTGTATCATTGAAAACACCATATAATATATCGTAATATGCAGTGTATCATTGAAAATACCTTATAATATAACGTTATATGCAGTGTATCATTGAAAATACCTTATAATATAACGTAATATGCAGTGTATCATTGAAAATACCTTATAATATTTAGTAGTTTATCATTGAAAATACCTTATAATATTTCGTAATATGCAGTGTATCATTGAAAACACCATATAATATATCGTAATATGCAGTGTATCATTGAAAATACCTTATAATATAACGTTATATGCAGTGTATCATTGAAAATACCTTATAATATAACGTAATATGCAGTGTATCATTGAAAATACCTTATAATATTTAGTAGTTTATCATTGAAAATACCTTATAATATAACGTAATATGCAGTGTATCATTGAAAATACCTTATAGGATATAGTAGTTTATCATTGAAAATACCTTATAATGTAACGTAATATGCAGTGTATCTTTGAAAATACCTTATAATATTACGTAATATGGACTGTATCATTGAAAACACCATATAATATATCGTAATATGCAGTGTATCATTGAAAATACCTTATAATATTTAGTAGTTTATCATTGAAAATACCTTATAATATTTCGTAATATGCAGTGTATCATTGAAAACACCATATAATATATCGTAATATGCAGTGTATCATTGAAAATACCTTATAATATAACGTTATATGCAGTGTATCATTGAAAATACCTTATAATATAACGTAATATGCAGTGTATCATTGAAAATACCTTATAATATTTAGTAGTTTATCATTGAAAATACCTTATAATATAACGTAATATGCAGTGTATCATTGAAAATACCTTATAATATTTAGTAGTTTATCATTGAAAATACCTTATAATGTAACGTAATATGCAGTGTATCTTTGAAAATACCTTATAATATTACGTAATATGGACTGTATCATTGAAAACACCATATAATATATCGTAATATGCAGTGTATCATTGAAAATACCTTATAATATAACGTTATATGCAGTGTATCATTGAAAATACCTTATAATATAACGTAATATGCAGTGTATCATTGAAAATACCTTATAATATTTAGTAGTTTATCATTGAAAATACCTTATAATATAACGTAATATGCAGTGTATCATTGAAAATACCTTATAATATAACGTAATATGCAGTGTATCATTGAAAATACCTTATAATATAACGTAATATGCAGTGAATCATTGAAAATACCTTATAATATAACGTAATATGCAGTGTATCTTTGAAAATACCTTATAATATAACGTAATATGCAGTGTATCATTGAAAATACCTTATAATATAACGTAATATGCAGTGTATCATTGAAAATACCTTATAATATTTAGTAGTTTATCATTGAAAATACCTTATAATATAACGTAATATGCAGTGTATCATTGAAAATACCTTATAATATAACGTAATATGCAGTGTATCATTGAAAATACCTTATAATATAACGTAATATGCAGTGAATCATTGAAAATACCTTATAATATAACGTAATATGCAGTGTATCTTTGAAAATACCTTATAATATATGGTAATTTGTAGTGTATCAATGAAAGTACCTTATAATATAACGTAATATGCAGTGTATCATTGAAAATACCTTATAATATATCATAATATGCAGTGTATCATTGAAAATACCATATAATATATCGTTATATGCAGTGTATCATTGAAAATACCTTATTATATAACGTAATATGCAGTGTATCATTGAAAATACCTTATAATATTTAGTAGTTTATCATTGAAAATACCTTATAATATAACGTAATATGCAGTGTATCATTGAAAATACCTTATAATATTTAGTAGTTTATCATTGAAAATACCTTATAATGTAACGTAATATGCAGTGTATCTTTGAAAATACCTTATAATATTACGTAATATGGACTGTATCATTGAAAACACCATATAATATATCGTAATATGCAGTGTATCATTGAAAATACCTTATAATATAACGTTATATGCAGTGTATCATTGAAAATACCTTATAATATAACGTAATATGCAGTGTATCATTGAAAATACCTTATAATATTTAGTAGTTTATCATTGAAAATACCTTATAATATAACGTAATATGCAGTGTATCATTGAAAATACCTTATAATATAACGTAATATGCAGTGTATCATTGAAAATACCTTATAATATAACGTAATATGCAGTGAATCATTGAAAATACCTTATAATATAACGTAATATGCAGTGTATCTTTGAAAATACCTTATAATATATGGTAATTTGTAGTGTATCAATGAAAGTACCTTATAATATAACGTAATATGCAGTGTATCATTGAAAATACCTTATAATATATCATAATATGCAGTGTATCACTGAAAATACCATATAATATATCGTAATATGCAGTGTATCATTGCAAATACCTTATAATATAACGTAATATGCAGTGTGTCATTGAAAATACCTTATAATATAACGTAATATGCAGTGTATCATTGAAAATACCTTATAATATTTCGTAATATGCAGTGTATCATTGAAAACACCATATAATATATCGTAATATGCAGTGTATCATTGAAAATACCTTATAATATAACGTAATATGCAGTGTATCTTTGAAAATACCTTATAATATATGGTAATTTGTAGTGTATCAATGAAAGTACCTTATAATATAACGTAATATGCAGTGTATCATTGAAAATACCTTATAATATATCATAATATGCAGTGTATCATTGAAAATACCATATAATATATCGTTATATGCAGTGTATCATTGAAAATACCTTATAATATAACGTAATATGCAGTGTATCATTGAAAATACCTTATAATATTTAGTAGTTTATCATTGAAAATACCTTATAATATAACGTAATATGCAGTGTATCATTGAAAATACCTTATAATATAACGTAATATGCAGTGTATCATTGAAAATACCTTATAGTATAACGTAATATGCAGTGAATCATTGAAAATACCTTATAATATAACGTAATATGCAGTGTATCTTTGAAAATACCTTATAATATATGGTAATTTGTAGTGTATCAATGAAAGTACCATATAATATAACGTAATATGCAGTGTATCATTGAAAATACCTTATAATATATCATAATATGCAGTGTATCATTGAAAATACCATATAATATATCGTAATATGCAGTGTATCATTGCAAATACCTTATAATATAACGTAATATGCAGTGTGCCATTGAAAATAACTTATAATATAACGTAATATGCAGTGTATCATTGAAAATACCTTATAATATTTCGTAATATGCAGTGTATCATTGAAAACACCATATAATATATCGTAATATGCAGTATATCATTGAAAATACCTTATAATATAACGTTATATGCAGTGTATCATTGAAAATACCTTATAATATAACGTAATATGCAGTGTATCATTGAAAGTACCTTATAATATTTAGTAGTTTATCATTGAAAATACCTTATAATATAACGTAATATGCAGTTTATCATTGAAAATACCTTATAATATAACGTAATATGCAGTGTATCATTGCAAATACCTTATAATATTTCGTAATATGCAGTGTATCATTGAAAACACCATATAATATATCGTAATATGCAGTGTATCATTGAAAATACCTTATAATATAACGGTATATGCAGTGTATCATTGAAAATACCTTATAATATAACGTAATATGCAGTGTATCATTGAAAATACCTTATGATATAACGTATTATGCAGTGTATCATTGAAAATAACTTATGATATATAGTAGTTTACAATTGAAAATACCTTATAATATAACGTAATATGCAGTGTATCATTGAAAATACCTTATAATATAACGTAATATGCAGTGTATCATTGAAAATACCTTATAATATAACGTAATATGGAGTGTATCATTAAAAACACCATATAATATATCGTAATATGCAGTGTATCATTGAAAATACCTTATAATATAACGTTATATGCAGTGTATCATTGAAAATACCTTATAATATAACGTAATATGCAGTGTATCATTGAAAATACCTTATAATATTTAGTAGTTTATCATTGAAAATACCTTATAATATAACGTAATATGCAGTGTATCATTGAAAATACCTTTTAATATAACGTAATATGCAGTGAATCATTGAAAATACCTTATAATATAACGTAATATGCAGTGTATCTTTGAAAATACCTTATAATATATGGTAATTTGTAGTGTATCAATGAAAGTACCTTATAATATAACGTAATATGCAGTGTATCATTGAAAATACCATATAATATATCGTAATATGCAGTGAATCATTGAAAATACCTTATAATATTTAGTAGTTTATCATTGAAAATACCTTATAATATAACGTTATATGCAGTTTATCATTGAAAATACCTTATAATATAACGTAATATACAGTGTATCATTGAAAATACCTTATAATATATGGTAATTTGTAGTGTATCAATGAAAGTACCTTATAATATAACGTAATATGCAGTGTATCATTGAAAATACCTTATAATATATCATAATATGCAGTGTATCATTGAAAATACCATATAATATATCGTAATATGCAGTGTATCATTGCAAAAACCTTATAATATAACGTAATATGCAGTGTGTCATTGAAAATACCTTATAATATAACGTAATATGCAGTGTATCATTGAAAATACCTTATAATATTTCGTAATATGCAGTGTATCATTGAAAACACCATATAATATATCGTAATATGCATTGTATCATTGAAAATACCTTATAATATAACGTTATATGCAGTGTATCATTGAAAATACCTTATAATATAACGTAATATGCAGTGTATCATTGAAAATACCTTATAATATATCGTAATTTGTAGTGTATCAATGTAAATACCTTATAATATAACGTAATATGCAGTGTATCATTGAAAATACCTTATAATATAACGTAATATGGAGTGTATCATTGAAAACACCTTATAATATAACGTAATATGCAGTGTATCATTGCAAATACCTTATAATATTTCGTAATATGCAGTGTATCATTGAAAACACCATATAATATATCGTAATATGCAGTGTATCATTGAAAATACCTTATAATATAACGTTATATGCAGTGTATCATTGAAAATACCTTATAATATTTCGTAATATGCAGTGTATCATTGAAAACACCATATAATATATCGTAATATGCAGTGTATCATTGAAAATACCTTATAATATAACGTTATATGCAGTGTATCATTGAAAATACCTTATAATATTTAGTAGTTTATCATTGAAAATACCTTATAATATAACGTAATATGCAGTGTATCATTGAAAATACCTTATAATATAACTTAATATGCAGTGTATCATTGAAAATACCTTATAATATAACGTAATATGCAGTGAATCATTGAAAATACCTTATAATATTACGTAATATGGAGTGTATCATTGAAAACACCATATAATATATCGTAATATGCAGTGTATCATTGAAAATACCTTATAATATAACGTTATATGCAGTGTATCATTGAAAATACCTTATAAGATATAGTAGCTTATCATTGAAAATACCTTATAATATATAGTAGTTTATCATTGAAAATACCTTATAATATAACGTAATATGCAGTGTATCATTGAAAATACCTTATGATATAACGTATTATGCAGTGTATCATTGAAAATACCTTATGATATATAGTAGTTTACAATTGAAAATACCTTATAATATATCGTAATATGCAGTGAATCATTGAAAATACCTTATAATATAACGTAATATGCAGTGAATCATTGAAAATACCTTATAATATAACGTAATATGCAGTGTATCTTTGAAAATACCTTATAATATAACGTTATATGCAGTGTATCATTGAAAATACCTTATAAGATATAGTAGCTTATCATTGAAAATACCTTATAATATATAGTAGTTTATCATTGAAAATACCTTATAATATAACGTAATATGCAGTGTATCATTGAAAATACCTTATGATATAACGTATTATGCAGTGTATCATTGAAAATACCTTATGATATATAGTAGTTTACAATTGAAAATACCTTATAATATATCATAATATGCAGTGTATCATTGAAAATACCTTATAATATAACGTAATATGCAGTGTATCTTTGAAAATACCTTATAATATATGGTAATTTGTAGTGTATCAATGAAAGTACCTTATAATATAACGTAATATGCAGTGTATCATTGAAAATACCTTATAATATAACGTTATATGCAGTGTATCATTGAAAATACCTTATAATATAACGTAATATGCAGTGTATCATTGAAAATACCTTATAATATAACGTTATATGCAGTTTATCATGGAAAATACCTTATAATATAACGTAATATGCAGTTTATCATGGAAAATACCTTATAATATAACGTAATATACAGTGTATCATTGAAAATACCTTATAATATAACGTAATATGCAGTTTATCATTGAAAATACCTTATAATATAACGTAATATACAGTGTATCATTGAAAATACCTTATAATATAACGTAATATACAGTGTATCATTGAAAATACCTTATAATATAACGTAATATGCAGTGTATCATTGAAAATACCTTATGATATAACGTATTATGCAGTGTATCATTGAAAATACCTTATGATATATAGTAGTTTACAATTGAAAATACCTTATAATATATCGTAATATGCAGTGAATCATTGAAAATACTTTATAATATAACGTAATATGCAGTGTATCTTTGAAAATACCTTATAATATATGGTAATTTGTAGTGTATCAATGAAAGTACCTTATAATATAACGTAATATGCAGTGTATCATTGAAAATACCTTATAATATAACGTTATATGCAGTGTATCATTGAAAATACCTTATAATATAACGTAATATGCAGTGTATCATTGAAAATACCTTATAATATTTAGTAGTTTATCATTGAAAATACCTTATAATATAACGTTATATGCAGTTTATCATTGAAAATACCTTATAATATAACGTAATATACAGTGTATCATTGAAAATACCTTATAATATAACGTAATATGCAGTTTATCATTGAAAATACCTTATAATATAACGTAATATACAGTGTATCATTGAAAATACCTTATAATATAACGTAATATACAGTGTATCATTGAAAATACCTTATAATATAACGTAATATGCAGTGTATCATTGAAAATACCTTATAAGATATAGTAGCTTATCATTGAAAATACCTTATAATATATAGTAGTTTATCATTGAAAATACCTTATAATATAACGTAATATGCAGTGTATCATTGAAAATACCTTATGATATAACGTGTTATGCAGTGTATCATTGAAAATACCTTATAATATTACGTAATATGGAGTGTATCATTGAAAACACCATATAATATATCGTAATATGCAGTGTATCATTGAAAATACCTTATAATATAACGTTATATGCAGTGTATCATTGAAAATACCTTATAATATAACGTAATATGCAGTGTATCATTGAAAATACCTTATAATATAACGTAATACCCAGTGTATCATTGAAAATACCTTATAATATAACGTAATATGCAGTGTATCATTGCAAATACCTTATAATATAACGTAATATGCAGTGTATCTTTGAAAATACCTTATAATATAACGTAATATGCAGTGTATCATTGAAAATACCTTATAATATAACGTAATATGCAGTGAATCATTAAAAATACCTTATAATATAACGTAATATGCAGTGTATCTTTGAAAATACCTTATAATATAACGTTATATGCAGTGTATCATTGAAAATACCTTATAAGATATAGTAGCTTATCATTGAAAATACCTTATAATATATAGTAGTTTATCATTGAAAATACCTTATAATATAACGTAATATGCAGTGTATCATTGAAAATACCTTATGATATAACGTATTATGCAGTGTATCATTGAAAATACCTTATGATATATAGTAGTTTACAATTGAAAATACCTTATAATATATCGTAATATGCAGTGAATCATGGAAAATACCTTATAATATAACGTAATATGCAGTGTATCTTTGAAAATACCTTATAATATATGGTAATTTGTAGTGTATCAATGAAAGTACCTTATAATATAACGTAATATGCAGTGTATCATTGAAAATACCTTATAATATAACGTTATATGCAGTGTATCATTGAAAATACCTTATAATATAACGTAATGTGCAGTGTATCATTGAAAATACCTTATAATATTTAGTAGTTTATCATTGAAAATACCTTATAATATAACGTTATATGCAGTTTATCATTGAAAATACTTTATAATATAACGTAATATACAGTGTATCATTGAAAATACCTTATAATATAACGTAATATGCAGTTTATCATTGAAAATACCTTATAATATAACGTAATATACATGTATCATTGAAAATACCTTATAATATAACGTAATATACAGTGTATCATTGAAAATACCTTATAATATAACGTAATATGCAGTGTATCATTGAAAATACCTTATAAGATATAGTAGCTTATCATTGAAAATACCTTATAATATATAGTAGTTTATCATTGAAAATACCTTATAATATAACGTAATATGCAGTGTATCATTGAAAATACCTTATGATATAACGTGTTATGCAGTGTATCATTGAAAATACCTTATAATATTACGTAATATGGAGTGTATCATTGAAAACACCATATAATATATCGTAATATGCAGTGTATCATTGAAAATACCTTATAATATAACGTTATATGCAGTGTATCATTGAAAATACCTTATAATATAACGTAATATGCAGTGTATCATTGAAAATACCTTATAATATAACGTAATACCCAGTGTATCATTGAAAATACCTTATAATATAACGTAATATGCAGTGTATCATTGAAAATACCTTATAATATAACGTAATATGCAGTGTATCTTTGAAAATACCTTATAATATAACGTAATATGCAGTGTATCATTGAAAATACCTTATAATATAACGTAATATGCAGTGAATCATTGAAAATACCTTATAATATAACGTAATATGCAGTGTATCTTTGAAAATACCTTATAATATAACGTTATATGCAGTGTATCATTGAAAATACCTTATAAGATATAGTAGCTTATCATTGAAAATACCTTATAATATATAGTAGTTTATCATTGAAAATACCTTATAATATAACGTAATATGCAGTGTATCATTGAAAATACCTTATGATATAACGTATTATGCAGTGTATCATTGAAAATACCTTATGATATATAGTAGTTTACAATTGAAAATACCTTATAATATATCGTAATATGCAGTGAATCATTGAAAATACCTTATAATATAACGTAATATGCAGTGTATCTTTGAAAATACCTTATAATATATGGTAATTTGTAGTGTATCAATGAAAGTACCTTATAATATAACGTAATATGCAGTGTATCATTGAAAATACCTTATAATATAACGTTATATGCAGTGTATCATTGAAAATACCTTATAATATAACGTAATATGCAGTGTATCATTGAAAATACCTTATAATATTTAGTAGTTTATCATTGAAAATACCTTATAATATAACGTTATATGCAGTTTATCATGGAAAATACCTTATAATATAACGTAATATACAGTGTATCATTGAAAATACCTTATAATATAACGTAATATGCAGTTTATCATTGAAAATACCTTATAATATAACGTAATATACAGTGTATCATTGAAAATACCTTATAATATAACGTAATATACAGTGTATCATTGAAAATACCTTATAATATAACGTAATATGCAGTGTATCATTGAAAATACCTTATGATATAACGTATTATGCAGTGTATCATTGAAAATACCTTATGATATATAGTAGTTTACAATTGAAAATACATTATAATATATCGTAATATGCAGTGAATCATTGAAAATACCTTATAATATAACGTAATATGCAGTGTATCTTTGAAAATACCTTATAATATATGGTAATTTGTAGTGTATCAATGAAAGTACCTTATAATATAACGTAATATGCAGTGTATCATTGAAAATACCTTATAATATAACGTTATATGCAGTGTATCATTGAAAATACCTTATAATATAACGTAATATGCAGTGTATCATTGAAAATACCTTATAATATTTAGTAGTTTATCATTGAAAATGCCTTATAATATAACGTTATATGCAGTTTATCATTGAAAATACCTTATAATATAACGTAATATGCAGTGTATCATTGAAAATACCTTATGATATAACGTGTTATGCAGTGTATCATTGAAAATACCTTATAATATTACGTAATATGGAGTGTATCATTGAAAACACCATATAATATATCGTAATATGCAGTGTATCATTGAAAATACCTTATAATATAACGTTATATGCAGTGTATCATTGAAAATACCTTATAATATAACGTAATATGCAGTGTATCATTGAAAATACCTTATAATATAACGTAATACCCAGTGTATCATTGAAAATACCTTATAATATAACGTAATATGCAGTGTATCATTGCAAATACCTTATAATATAACGTAATATGCAGTGTATCTTTGAAAATACCTTATAATATAACGTAATATGCAGTGTATCATTGAAAATACCTTATAATATAACGTAATATGCAGTGAATCATTGAAAATACCTTATAATATAACGTAATATGCAGTGTATCTTTGAAAATACCTTATAATATAACGTTATATGCAGTGTATCATTGAAAATACCTTATAAGATATAGTAGCTTATCATTGAAAATACCTTATAATATATAGTAGTTTATCATTGAAAATACCTTATAATATAACGTAATATGCAGTGTATCATTGAAAATACCTTATGATATAACGTATTATGCAGTGTATCATTGAAAATACCTTATGATATATAGTAGTTTACAATTGAAAATACCTTATAATATATCGTAATATGCAGTGAATCATGGAAAATACCTTATAATATAACGTAATATGCAGTGTATCTTTGAAAATACCTTATAATATATGGTAATTTGTAGTGTATCAATGAAAGTACCTTATAATATAACGTAATATGCAGTGTATCATTGAAAATACCTTATAATATAACGTTATATGCAGTGTATCATTGAAAATACCTTATAATATAACGTAATATGCAGTGTATCATTGAAAATACCTTATAATATTTAGTAGTTTATCATTGAAAATACCTTATAATATAACGTTATATGCAGTTTATCATTGAAAATACTTTATAATATAACGTAATATATAGTGTATCATTGAAAATACCTTATAATATAACGTAATATGCAGTTTATCATTGAAAATACCTTATAATATAACGTAATATACATGTATCATTGAAAATACCTTATAATATAACGTAATATACAGTGTATCATTGAAAATACCTTATAATATAACGTAATATGCAGTGTATCATTGAAAATACCTTATAAGATATAGTAGCTTATCATTGAAAATACCTTATAATATATAGTAGTTTATCATTGAAAATACCTTATAATATAACGTAATATGCAGTGTATCATTGAAAATACCTTATGATATAACGTGTTATGCAGTGTATCATTGAAAATACCTTATAATATTACGTAATATGGAGTGTATCATTGAAAACACCATATAATATATCGTAATATGCAGTGTATCATTGAAAATACCTTATAATATAACGTTATATGCAGTGTATCATTGAAAATACCTTATAATATAACGTAATATGCAGTGTATCATTGAAAATACCTTATAATATAACGTAATACCCAGTGTATCATTGAAAATACCTTATAATATAACGTAATATGCAGTGTATCATTGCAAATACCTTATAATATAACGTAATATGCAGTGTATCTTTGAAAATACCTTATAATATAACGTAATATGCAGTGTATCATTGAAAATACCTTATAATATAACGTAATATGCAGTGAATCATTGAAAATACCTTATAATATAACGTAATATGCAGTGTATCTTTGAAAATACCTTATAATATAACGTTATATGCAGTGTATCATTGAAAATACCTTATAAGATATAGTAGCTTATCATTGAAAATACCTTATAATATATAGTAGTTTATCATTGAAAATACCTTATAATATAACGTAATATGCAGTGTATCATTGAAAATACCTTATGATATAACGTATTATGCAGTGTATCATTGAAAATACCTTATGATATATAGTAGTTTACAATTGAAAATACCTTATAATATATCGTAATATGCAGTGAATCATTGAAAATACCTTATAATATAACGTAATATGCAGTGTATCTTTGAAAATACCTTATAATATATGGTAATTTGTAGTGTATCAATGAAAGTACCTTATAATATAACGTAATATGCAGTGTATCATTGAAAATACCTTATAATATAACGTTATATGCAGTGTATCATTGAAAATACCTTATAATATAACGTAATATGCAGTGTATCATTGAAAATACCTTATAATATTTAGTACTTTATCATTGAAAATACCTTATAATATAACGTAATATGCAGTGTATCTTTGAAAATACCTTATAATATAACGTTATATGCAGTGTATCATTGAAAATACCTTATAAGATATAGTAGCTTATCATTGAAAATACCTTATAATATATAGTAGTTTATCATTGAAAATACCTTATAATATAACGTAATATGCAGTGTATCATTGAAAATACCTTATGATATAACGTATTATGCAGTGTATCATTGAAAATACCTTATGATATATAGTAGTTTACAATTGAAAATACCTTATAATATATCGTAATATGCAGTGAATCATTGAAAATACCTTATAATATAACGTAATATGCAGTGTATCTTTGAAAATACCTTATAATATATGGTAATTTGTAGTGTATCAATGAAAGTACCTTATAATATAACGTAATATGCAGTGTATCATTGAAAATACCTTATAATATAACGTTATATGCAGTGTATCATTGAAAATACCTTATAATATAACGTAATATGCAGTGTATCATTGAAAATACCTTATAATATTTAGTAGTTTATCATTGAAAATACCTTATAATATAACGTTATATGCAGTTTATCATGGAAAATACCTTATAATATAACGTAATATACAGTGTATCATTGAAAATACCTTATAATATAACGTAATATGCAGTTTATCATTGAAAATACCTTATAATATAACGTAATATACAGTGTATCATTGAAAATACCTTATAATATAACGTAATATACAGTGTATCATTGAAAATACCTTATAATATAACGTAATATGCAGTGTATCATTGAAAATACCTTATGATATAACGTATTATGCAGTGTATCATTGAAAATACCTTATGATATATAGTAGTTTACAATTGAAAATACCTTATAATATATCGTAATATGCAGTGAATCATTGAAAATACCTTATAATATAACGTAATATGCAGTGTATCTTTGAAAATACCTTATAATATATGGTAATTTGTAGTGTATCAATGAAAGTACCTTATAATATAACGTAATATGCAGTGTATCATTGAAAATACCTTATAATATAACGTTATATGCAGTGTATCATTGAAAATACCTTATAATATAACGTAATATGCAGTGTATCATTGAAAATACCTTATAATATTTAGTAGTTTATCATTGAAAATACCTTATAATATAACGTTATATGCAGTTTATCATTGAAAATACCTTATAATATAACGTAATATACAGTGTATCATTGAAAATACCTTATAATATAACGTAATATGCAGTTTATCATTGAAAATACCTTATAATATAACGTAATATACAGTGTATCATTGAAAATACCTTATAATATAACGTAATATACAGTGTATCATTGAAAATACCTTATAATATAACGTAATATGCAGTGTATCATTGAAAATACCTTATAAGATATAGTAGCTTATCATTGAAAATACCTTATAATATATAGTAGTTTATCATTGAAAATACCTTATAATATAACGTAATATGCAGTGTATCATTGAAAATACCTTATGATATAACGTGTTATGCAGTGTATCATTGAAAATACCTTATAATATTACGTAATATGGAGTGTATCATTGAAAACACCATATAATATATCGTAATATGCAGTGTATCATTGAAAATACCTTATAATATAACGTAATATGCAGTGTATCATTGAAAATACCTTATAATATAACGTAATATGCAGTGTATCATTGAAAATACCTTATAATATAACGTAATACCCAGTGTATCATTGAAAATACCTTATAATATAACGTAATATGCAGTGTATCATTGCAAATACCTTATAATATAACGTAAAATGCAGTGAATCATTGAAAATACCTTATAATATATCGTAATATGCAGTGTATCATTGAAAATACCTTATAATATAACGTAATATGCAGTGAATCATTGAAAATACCTTATAATATAACGTAATATGCAGTGTATCTTTGAAAATACCTTATAATATAACGTTATATGCAGTGTATCATTGAAAATACCTTATAAGATATAGTAGCTTATCATTGAAAATACCTTATAATATATAGTAGTTTATCATTGAAAATACCTTATAATATAACGTAATATGCAGTGTATCATTGAAAATACCTTATGATATAACGTATTATGCAGTGTATCATTGAAAATACCTTATGATATATAGTAGTTTACAATTGAAAATACCTTATAATATATCGTAATATGCAGTGAATCATTGAAAATACCTTATAATATAACGTAATATGCAGTGTATCTTTGAAAATACCTTATAATATATGGTAATTTGTAGTGTATCAATGAAAGTACCTTATAATATAACGTAATATGCAGTGTATCATTGAAAATACCTTATAATATAACGTAATATGCAGTGTATCATTGAAAATACCTTAGAATATTTAGTAGTTTATCATTGAAAATACCTTATAATATAACGTAATATGCAGTGTATCATTGAAAATACCTTATAATATAACGTAATATGCAGTGAATCATTGAAAATACCTTATAATATAACGTAATATGCAGTGTATCTTTGAAAATACCTTATAATATATGGTAATTTGTAGTGTATCAATGAAAGTACCTTATAATATAACGTAATATGCAGTGTATCAATGAAAATACCTTATAATATAACGTAATATGCAGTGTATCATTGAAAATACCTTATAATATTACGTAATATGGAGTGTATCATTGAAAACACCATATAATATATCGTAATATGCAGTGTATCATTGAAAATACCTTATAATATAACGTTATATGCAGTGTATCATTGAAAATACCTTATAATATAACGTTATATGCAGTGTATCATTGAAAATACCTTATAATATAACGTAATATGCAGTGTATCATTGAAAATACCTTATAATATAACGTAATATGCAGTTTATCATTGAAAATACCTTATAATATAACGTAATATACAGTGTATCATTGAAAATACCTTATAATATAACGTAATATACAGTGTATCATTGAAAATACCTTATAATATAACGTAATATGCAGTGTATCATTGAAAACACCATATAATATATCGTAATATGCAGTGTATCATTGAAAATACCTTATAATATAACGTAATATGCAATGTATCTTTGAAAATACCTTATAATATATGGTAATTTGTAGTGTATCAATGAAAGTACCTTATAATATAACGTAATATGCAGTGTATCATTGAAAATACCTTATAATATAACGTTATATGCAGTGTGTCATTGAAAATACCTTATAATATAACGTAATATGCAGTGTATCATTGAAAATACCTTATAATATTTAGTAGTTTATCATTGAAAATACCTTATAATATAACGTTATATGCAGTTTATCATTGAAAATACCTTATAATATAACGTAATATACAGTGTATCATTGAAAATACCTTATAATATAACGTAATATGCAGTTTATCATTGAAAATACCTTATAATATAACGTAATATACAGTGTATCATTGAAAATACCTTATAATATAACGTAATATACAGTGTATCATTGAAAATACCTTATAATATAACGTAATATGCAGTGTATCATTGAAAATACCTTATAAGATATAGTAGCTTATCATTGAAAATACCTTATAATATATAGTAGTTTATCATTGAAAATACCTTATAATATAACGTAATATGCAGTGTATCATTGAAAATACCTTATGATATAACGTGTTATGCAGTGTATCATTGAAAATACCTTATGATATATAGTAGTTTACAATTGAAAATACCTTATAATAAAACGTAATATGCAGTGTATCATTGAAAATACCTTATAATATTACGTAATATGGAGTGTATCATTGAAAACACCATATAATATATCGTAATATGCAGTATATCATTGAAAATACCTTATAATATAACGTTATATGCAGTGTATCATTGAAAATACCTTATAATATAACGTAATATGCAGTGTATCATTGAAAATACCTTAGAATATTTAGTAGTTTATCATTGAAAATACCTTATAATATAACGTAATATGCAGTGTATCATTGAAAATACCTTATAATATAACGTAATATACAGTGTATCATTGAAAATACCTTATAATATAACGTAATATACAGTGTATCATTGAAAATACCTTATAATATAACGTAATATGCAGTGTATCATTGAAAATACCTTATAAGATATAGTAGCTTATCATTGAAAATACCTTATAATATATAGTAGTTTATCATTGAAAATACCTTATAATATAACGTAATATGCAGTGTATCATTGAAAATACCTTATGATATAACGTATTATGCAGTGTATCATTGAAAATACCTTATGATATATAGTAGTTTACAATTGAAAATACCTTATAATATAACGTAATATGCAGTGTATCATTGAAAATACCTTATAATATAACGTTATATGCAGTGTATCATTGAAAATACCTTATAATATAACGTAATATGCAGTGTATCATTGAAAATACCTTATAATATAACGTAATATGGAGTGTATCATTGAAAGCACCATATAATATATCGTAATATGCAGTGTATCATTGAAAATACCTTATAATATAACGTAATATGCAGTGTATCATTGAAAATACCTTATAATATAACGTAATATGCAGTGTATCATTGAAAATACCTTAGAATATTTAGTAGTTTATCATTGAAAGCACCATATAATATATCGTAATATGCAGTGTATCATTGAAAATACCTTATAATATAACGTTATATGCAGTGTATCATTGAAAATACCTTATAATATAACGTAATATGCAGTGTATCATTGAAAATACCTTAGAATATTTAGTAGTTTATCATTGAAAATACCTTATAATATAACGTAATATGCAGTGTATCATTGAAAATACCTTATAATATAACGTAATATGCAGTGTATCATTGAAAATACCTTATAATATAACGTAATATGCAGTGTATCTTTGAAAATACCTTATAATATATGGTAATTTGTAGTGTATCAATGAAAGTACCTTATAATATAACGTAATATGCAGTGTATCATTGAAAATACCTTATAATATAACGTAATATGCAGTGTATCATTGAAAATACCTTATATAATTACGTAATATGGAGTGTATCATTGAAAACACCATATAATATATCGTAATATGCAGTGTATCATTGAAAATACCTTATAATATAACGTTATATGCAGTGTATCATTGAAAATACCTTATAATATAACGTTATATGCAGTGTATCATTGAAAATACCTTATAATATAACGTAATATGCAGTGTATCATTGAAAATACCTTATAATATAACGTAATATGCAGTTTATCATTGAAAATAACCTTATAATATAACGTAATATACAGTGTATCATTGAAAATACCTTATAATATAACGTAATATACAGTGTATCATTGAAAATACCTTATAATATAACGTAATATGCAGTGTATCATTGAAAATACCTTATAAGATATAGTAGCTTATCATTGAAAATACCTTATAATATATAGTAGTTTATCATTGAAAATACCTTATAATATAACGTAATATTCAGTGTATCATTGAAAATACCTTATGATATAACGTGTTATGCAGTGTATCATTGAAAATACCTTATAATATTACGTAATATGGAGTGTATCATTGAAAACACCATATAATATATCGTAATATGCAGTGTATCATTGAAAATACCTTATAATATAACGTTATATGCAGTGTATCATTGAAAATACCTTATAATATAACGTAATATGCAGTGTATCATTGAAAATACCTTAGAATATTTAGTAGTTTATCATTGAAAATACCTTATAATATAACGTAATATGCAGTGTATCATTGAAAATACCTTATAATATAACGTAATATACAGTGTATCATTGAAAATACCTTATAATATAACGTAATATACAGTGTATCATTGAAAATACCTTATAATATAACGTAATATGCAGTGTATCATTGAAAATACCTTATAAGATATAGTAGCTTATCATTGAAAATACCTTATAATATATAGTAGTTTATCATTGAAAATACCTTATAATATAACGTAATATGCAGTGTATCATTGAAAATACCTTATGATATAACGTGTTATGCAGTGTATCATTGAAAATACCTTATGATATATAGTAGTTTACAATTGAAAATACCTTATAATATAACGTAATATGCAGTGTATCATTGAAAATACCTTATAATATAACGTAATATGCAGTGTATCATTGAAAATACCTTATAATATAACGTAATATGCAGTGTATCATTGAAAATACCTTATAATATTACGTAATATGGAGTGTATCATTGAAAGCACCATATAATATATCGTAATATGCAGTGTATCATTGAAAATACCTTATAATATAACGTTATATGCAGTGTATCATTGAAAATACCTTATAATATAACGTAATATGCAGTGTATCATTGAAAATACCTTAGAATATTTAGTAGTTTATCATTGAAAGCACCATATAATATATCGTAATATGCAGTGTATCATTGAAAATACCTTATAATATAACGTTATATGCAGTGTATCATTGAAAATACCTTATAATATAACGTAATATGCAGTGTATCATTGAAAATACCTTAGAATATTTAGTAGTTTATCATTGAAAATACCTTATAATATAACGTAATATGCAGTGTATCATTGAAAATACCTTATAATATAACGTAATATGCAGTGAATCATTGAAAATACCTTATAATATAACGTAATATGCAGTGTATCTTTGAAAATACCTTCTAATATATGGTAATTTGTAGTGTATCAATGAAAGTACCTTATAATATAACGTAATATGCAGTGTATCATTGAAAATACCTTATAATATAACGTAATATGCAGTGTATCATTGAAAATACCTTATAGTATTACGTAATATGGAGTGTATCATTGAAAACACCATATAATATATCGTAATATGCAGTGTATCATTGAAAATACCTTATAATATAACGTTATATGCAGTGTATCATTGAAAATACCTTATAATATAACGTTATATGCAGTGTATCATTGAAAATACCTTATAATATAACGTAATATGCAGTGTATCATTGAAAATACCTTATAATATAACGTAATATGCAGTTTATCATTGAAAATACCTTATAATATAACGTAATATACAGTGTATCATTGAAAATACCTTATAATATAACGTAATATACAGTGTATCATTGAAAATACCTTATAATATAACGTAATATGCAGTGTATCATTGAAAATACCTTATAAGATATAGTAGCTTATCATTGAAAATACCTGATAATATATAGTAGTTTATCATTGAAAATACCTTATAATATAACGTAATATGCAGTGTATCATTGAAAATACCTTATGATATAACGTGTTATGCAGTGTATCATTGAAAATACCTTATGATATATAGTAGTTTACAATTGAAAATACCTTATAATATAACGTAATATGCAGTGTATCATTGAAAATACCTTATAATATAACGTTATATGCAGTGTATCATTGAAAATACCTTATAATATAACGTAATATGCAGTGTATCATTGAAAATACCTTATAATATTACGTAATATGGAGTGTATCATTGAAAACACCATATAATATATCGTAATATGCAGTGTATCATTGAAAATACCTTATAATATAACGTTATATGCAGTGTATCATTGAAAATACCTTATAATATAACGTAATATGCAGTGTATCATTGAAAATACCTTATAATATAACGTAATACCCAGTGTATCATTGAAAATACCTTATAATATAACGTAATATGCAGTGTATCATTGCAAATACCTTATCATATAACGTAATATGCAGTGTATCTTTGAAAATACCTTATAATATAACGTAATGTGCAGTGTATCATTGAAAATACCTTATAATATAACGTAATATGCAGTGAATCATTGAAAATACCTTATAATATAACGTAATATGCAGTGTATCTTTGAAAATACCTTATAATATAACGTTATATGCAGTGTATCATTGAAAATACCTTATAAGATATAGTAGCTTATCATTGAAAATACCTTATAATATATAGTAGTTTATCATTGAAAATACCTTATAATATAACGTAATATGCAGTGTATCATTGAAAATACCTTATAATATTACGTAATATGGAGTGTATCATTGAAAACACCATATAATATATCGTAATATGCAGTGTATCATTGAAAATACCTTATAATATAACGTTATATGCAGTGTATCATTGAAAATACCTTATAATATAACGTTATATGCAGTGTATCATTGAAAATACCTTATAATATAACGTAATATGCAGTGTATCATTGAAAATACCTTATAATATAACGTAATATGCAGTGTATCATTGAAAATACCTTATAATATAACGTAATATACAGTGTATCATTGAAAATACCTTATAATATAACGTAATATACAGTGTATCATTGAAAATACCTTATAATATAACGTAATATGCAGTGTATCATTGAAAATACCTTATAAGATATAGTAGCTTATCATTGAAAATACCTTATAATATATAGTAGTTTATCATTGAAAATACCTTATAATATAACGTAATATGCAGTGTATCATTGAAAATACCTTATGATATAACGTGTTATGCAGTGTATCATTGAAAATACCTTATGATATATAGTAGTTTACAATTGAAAATACCTTATAATATAACGTAATATGCAGTGTATCATTGAAAATACCTTATAATATTACGTAATATGGAGTGTATCATTGAAAACACCATATAATATATCGTAATATGCAGTGTATCATTGAAAATACCTTATAATATAACGTTATATGCAGTGTATCATTGAAAATACCTTATAATATAACGTAATATGCAGTGTATCATTGAAAATACCTTAGAATATTTAGTAGTTTATCATTGAAAATACCTTATAATATAACGTAATATGCAGTGTATCATTGAAAATACCTTATAATATAACGTAATATGCAGTGAATCATTGAAAATACCTTATAATATAACGTAATATGCAGTGTATCATTGAAAATACCTTATAATATAACGTAATATGCAGTGTATCATTGAAAATACCTTATAATATTACGTAATATGGAGTGTATCATTGAAAACACCATATAATATATCGTAATATGCAGTGTATCATTGAAAATACCTTATAATATAACGTAATATGCAGTGTATCATTGAAAATACCTTATAATATATAGTAGTTTATCATTGAAAATACCTTATAATATAACGTAATATGCAGTGTATCATTGAAAATACCTTTTAATATAACGTAATATGCAGTGAATCATTGAAAATACCTTATAATATAACGTAATATGCAGTGTATCTTTGAAAATACCTTATAATATATGGTAATTTGTAGTGTATCAATGAAAGTACCTTATAATATAACGTAATATGCAGTGTATCATTGAAAATACCATATAATATATCGTAATATGCAGTGAATCATTGAAAATACCTTATAATATAACGTAATATGCAGTGTATCTTTGAAAATACCTTATAATATATGGTAATTTGTAGTGTATCAATGAAAGTACCTTATAATATAACGTAATATGCAGTGTATCATTGAAAATACCTTATAATATAACGTAATATGCAGTGTATCATTGAAAATACCTTATAATATAACGTAATATGCAGTGTATCATTGAAAATACCTTATAATATTTAGTAGTTTATCATTGAAAATACCTTATAATATAACGTTATATGCAGTTTATCATTGAAAATACCTTATAATATAACGTAATATGCAGTGTATCATTGAAAATACCTTATAATATAACGTAATATGCAGTGTATCATTGAAAATACCTTATGATATATAGTAGTTTACCATTGAAAAAGCTTATAATATAACGTAATATGCAGTGTATCATTGAAAATACCTTATAATATAACGTATTATGCAGTGTATCATTGAAAATACCTTATAATATAACGTTATATGCAGTGTATCATTGAAAATACCTTATAATATAACGTAATATGCAGTGTATCATTGAAAATACCTTATAATATTTAGTAGTTTATCATTGAAAATACCTTATAATATAACGTAATATGCAGTTTATCATTGAAAATACCTTATAATATAACGTAATATACAGTGTATCAATGAAAATACCTTATAATATAACGTAATATGCAGTGTATCATTGAAAATACCTTATAATATAACGTAATAGGCAGTTTATCATTGAAAATACCTAATAATATAACGTAATATACAGTGTATCATTGAAAATACCTTATAATATAACGTAATATGCAGTGTATCATGGAAAATACCTTATAAGATATAGTAGCTTATCATTGAAAATACCTTATAATATAACGTAATATGTAGTTTATCATTGAAAATACCTTATAATATAACGTAATATACAGTGTATCAATGAAAATACCTTATAATATAACGTAATATGCAGTGTATCATTGAAAATACCTTATAATATAACGTAATAGGCAGTTTATCATTGAAAATACCTAATAATATAACGTAATATACAGTGTATCATTGAAAATACCTTATAATATAACGTAATATGCAGTGTATCATGGAAAATACCTTATAAGATATAGTAGCTTATCATTGAAAATACCTTATAATATATAGTAGTTTATCATTGAAAATACCTTATAATATAACGTAATATGCAGTGTATCATTGAAAATACCTTATGATATAACGTATTATGCAGTGTATCATTGAAAATACCTTATGATATATAGTAGTTTACAATTGAAAATACCTTATAATATAACGTAATATGCAGTGTATTATTGAAAATACCTTATAATATAACGTAATATGCAGTGTATCATTGAAAATACCTTATAAGATATAGTTGCTTATCATTGAAAATACCTTATAATATATAGTAGTTTATCATTGAAAATACTTATAATATAAACGTAATATGCAGTGTATCATTGAAAATACCTTATGATATAACGTATTATGCAGTGTATCATTGAAAATACCTTATGATATATAGTAGTTTACAATTGAATATACCTTATAATATAACGTAATATGCAGTGTATTATTGCAAATACCTTATAATATAACGTAATATGCAGTGAATCATTGAAAATACCTTATAATATAACGTAATATGCAGTGTATCTTTGAAAATACCTTATAATATATGGTAATTTGTAGTGTATCAATGAAAGTACCTTATAATATAACGTAATATGCAGTGTATCATTGAAAATACCTTATAATATAACGTAATATGCAGTGTATCATTGAAAATACCTTATAATATTACGTAATATGGAGTGTATCATTGAAAACACCATATAATATATCGTAATATGCAGTGTATCATTGAAAATACCTTATAATATAACGTTATATGCAGTGTATCATTGAAAATACCTTATAATATAACGTTATATGCAGTGTATCATTGAAAATACCTTATAATATAACGTAATATGCAGTGTATCATTGAAAATACCTTATAATATAACGTAATATGCAGTTTATCATTGAAAATACCTTATAATATAACGTAATATACAGTGTATCATTGAAAATACCTTATAATATAACGTAATATACAGTGTATCATTGAAAATACCTTATAATATAACGTAATATGCAGTGTATCATTGAAAATACCTTATAAGATATAGTAGCTTATCATTGAAAATACCTTATAATATATAGTAGTTTATCATTGAAAATACCTTATAATATAACGTAATATGCAGTGTATCATTGAAAATACCTTATGATATAACGTGTTATGCAGTGTATCATTGAAAATACCTTATAATATTACGTAATATGGAGTGTATCATTGAAAGCACCATATAATATATCGTAATATGCAGTGTATCATTGAAAATACCTTATAATATAACGTTATATGCAGTGTATCATTGAAAATACCTTATAATATAACGTAATATGCAGTGTATCATTGAAAATACCTTAGAATATTTAGTAGTTTATCATTGAAAGCACCATATAATATATCGTAATATGCAGTGTATCATTGAAAATACCTTATAATATAACGTTATATGCAGTGTATCATTGAAAATACCTTATAATATAACGTAATATGCAGTGTATCATTGAAAATACCTTAGAATATTTAGTAGTTTATCATTGAAAATACCTTATAATATAACGTAATATGCAGTGTATCATTGAAAATACCTTATAATATAACGTAATATGCAGTGAATCATTGAAAATACCTTATAATATAACGTAATATGCAGTGTATCTTTGAAAATACCTTATAATATATGGTAATTTGTAGTGTATCAATGAAAGTACCTTATAATATAACGTAATATGCAGTGTATCATTGAAAATACCTTATAATATAACGTAATATGCAGTGTATCATTGAAAATACCTTATAATATTACGTAATATGGAGTGTATCATTGAAAACACCATATAATATATCGTAATATGCAGTGTATCATTGAAAATACCTTATAATATAACGTTATATGCAGTGTATCATTGAAAATACCTTATAATATAACGTTATATGCAGTGTATCATTGAAAATACCTTATAATATAACGTAATATGCAGTGTATCATTGAAAATACCTTATAATATAACGTAATATGCAGTTTATCATTGAAAATACCTTATAATATAACGTAATATACAGTGTATCATTGAAAATACCTTATAATATAACGTAATATACAGTGTATGATTGAAAATACCTTATAATATAACGTAATATGCAGTGTATCATTGAAAATACCTTATAAGATATAGTAGCTTATCATTGAAAATACCTTATAATATATAGTAGTTTATCATTGAAAATACCTTATAATATAACGTAATATGCAGTGTATCATTGAAAATACCTTATGATATAACGTGTTATGCAGTGTATCATTGAAAATACCTTATGATATATAGTAGTTTACAATTGAAAATACCTTATAATATAACGTAATATGCAGTGTATCATTGAAAATACCTTATAATATAACGTTATATGCAGTGTATCATTGAAAATACCTTATAATATAACGTAATATGCAGTGTATCATTGAAAATACCTTATAATATTACGTAATATGGAGTGTATCATTGAAAACACCATATAATATATCGTAATATGCAGTGTATCATTGAAAATACCTTATAATATAACGTTATATGCAGTGTATCATTGAAAATACCTTATAATATAACGTAATATGCAGTGTATCATTGAAAATACCTTATAATATAACGTAATACCCAGTGTATCATTGAAAATACCTTATAATATAACGTAATATGCAGTGTATCATTGCAAATACCTTATCATATAACGTAATATGCAGTGTATCTTTGAAAATACCTTATAATATAACGTAATATGCAGTGTATCATTGAAAATACCTTATAATATAACGTAATATGCAGTGAATCATTGAAAATACCTTATAATATAACGTAATATGCAGTGTATCTTTGAAAATACCTTATAATATAACGTTATATGCAGTGTATCATTGAAAATACCTTATAAGATATAGTAGCTTATCATTGAAAATACCTTATAATATATAGTAGTTTATCATTGAAAATACCTTATAATATAACGTAATATGCAGTGTATCATTGAAAATACCTTATAATATTACGTAATATGGAGTGTATCATTGAAAACACCATATAATATATCGTAATATGCAGTGTATCATTGAAAATACCTTATAATATAACGTTATATGCAGTGTATCATTGAAAATACCTTATAATATAACGTTATATGCAGTGTATCATTGAAAATACCTTATAATATAACGTAATATGCAGTGTATCATTGAAAATACCTTATAATATAACGTAATATGCAGTTTATCATTGAAAATACCTTATAATATAACGTAATATACAGTGTATCATTGAAAATACCTTATAATATAACGTAATATACAGTGTATCATTGAAAATACCTTATAATATAACGTAATATGCAGTGTATCATTGAAAATACCTTATAAGATATAGTAGCTTATCATTGAAAATACCTTATAATATATAGTAGTTTATCATTGAAAATACCTTATAATATAACGTAATATGCAGTGTATCATTGAAAATACCTGATGATATAACGTGTTATGCAGTGTATCATTGAAAATACCTTATGATATATAGTAGTTTACAATTGAAAATACCTTATAATATAACGTAATATGCAGTGTATCATTGAAAATACCTTATAATATTACGTAATATGGAGTGTATCATTGAAAACACCATATAATATATCGTAATATGCAGTGTATCATTGAAAATACCTTATAATATAACGTTATATGCAGTGTATCATTGAAAATACCTTATAATATAACGTAATATACAGTGTATCATTGAAAATACCTTATAATATAACGTAATATACAGTGTATCATTGAAAATACCTTATAATATAACGTAATATGCAGTGTATCATTGAAAATACCTTATAATATAACGTTATATGCAGTGTATCATTAAAAATACCTTATAATATAACGTTATATGCAGTGTATCATTGAAAATACCTTATAATATAACGTAATATGCAGTGTATCATTGAAAATACCTTATAATATAACGTAATATGCAGTTTATCATTGAAAATACCTTATAATATAACGTAATATACAGTGTATCATTGAAAATACCTTATAATATAACGTAATATACAGTGTATCATTGAAAATACCTTATAATATAACGTAATATGCAGTGTATCATTGAAAATACCTTATAAGATATAGTAGCTTATCATTGAAAATACCTTATAATATATAGTAGTTTATCATTGAAAATACCTTATAATATAACGTAATATGCAGTGTATCATTGAAAATACCTGATGATATAACGTGTTATGCAGTGTATCATTGAAAATACCTTATGATATATAGTAGTTTACAATTGAAAATACCTTATAATATAACGTAATATGCAGTGTATCATTGAAAATACCTTATAATATTACGTAATATGGAGTGTATCATTGAAAACACCATATAATATATCGTAATATGCAGTGTATCATTGAAAATACCTTATAATATAACGTTATATGCAGTGTATCATTGAAAATACCTTATAATATAACGTAATATGCAGTGTATCATTGAAAATACCTTAGAATATTTAGTAGTTTATCATTGAAAATACCTTATAATATAACGTAATATGCAGTGTATCATTGAAAATACCTTATAATATAACGTAATATGCAGTGAATCATTGAAAATACCTTATAATATAACGTAATATGCGGTGTATCTTTGAAAATACCTTATAATATATGGTAATTTGTAGTGTATCAATGAAAGTACCTTATAATATAACGTAATATGCAGTGTATCATTGAAAATACCTTATAATATATCATAATATGCAGTGTATCACTGAAAATACCATATAATATATCGTAATATGCAGTGTATCATTGAAAATACCTTATAATATAACGTTATATGCAGTGTATCATTGAAAATACCTTATAATATAACGTAATATGCAGTGTATCATTGAAAATACCTTATAATATTTAGTAGTTTATCATTGAAAATATCTTATAATATAACGTAATATGCAGTGTATCATTGAAAATACCTTATAATATAACGTAATATGCAGTGTATCTTTGAAAATACCTTATAATATATGGTAATTTGTAGTGTATCAATGAAAGTACCTTATAATATAACGTAATATGCAGTGTATCATTGAAAATACCTTATAATATATCATAATATGCAGTGTATCATTGAAAATACCTTATAATATAACGTAATATGCAGTGTATCATTGAAAATACCTTATAATATTTAGTAGTTTATCATTGAAAATACCTTATAATATAACGTAATATGCAGTGTATCATTGAAAATACCTTATAATATTTAGTAGTTTATCATTGAAAATATCTTATAATATAACGTAATATGCAGTTTATCATTGAAAATACCTTATAATATAACGTAATATGCAGTGAATCATTGAAAATACCTTATAATATAACGTAATATGCAGTGTATCTTTGAAAATACCTTATAATATTACGTAATATGGACTGTATCATTGAAAACACCATATAATATATCGTAATATGCAGTGTATCATTGAAAATACCTTATAATATAACGTTATATGCAGTGTATCATTGAAAATACCTTATAATATAACGTAATATGCAGTGTATCATTGAAAATACCTTAGAATATTTAGTAGTTTATCATTGAAAATACCTTATAATATAACGTAATATGCAGTGTATCATTGAAAATACCTTATAATATAACGTAATATGCAGTGAATCATTGAAAATACCTTATAATATAACGTAATATGCGGTGTATCTTTGAAAATACCTTATAATATATGGTAATTTGTAGTGTATCAATGAAAGTACCTTATAATATAACGTAATATGCAGTGTATCATTGAAAATACCTTATAATATATCATAATATGCAGTGTATCACTGAAAATACCATATAATATATCGTAATATGCAGTGTATCATTGAAAATACCTTATAATATAACGTTATATGCAGTGTATCATTGAAAATACCTTATAATATAACGTAATATGCAGTGTATCATTGAAAATACCTTATAATATTTAGTAGTTTATCATTGAAAATATCTTATAATATAACGTAATATGCAGTTTATCATTGAAAATACCTTATAATATAACGTAATATGCAGTGTATCTTTGAAAATACCTTATAATATATGGTAATTTGTAGTGTATCAATGAAAGTACCTTATAATATAACGTAATATGCAGTGTATCATTGAAAATACCTTATAATATATCATAATATGCAGTGTATCATTGAAAATACCTTATAATATAACGTAATATGCAGTGTATCATTGAAAATACCTTATAATATTTAGTAGTTTATCATTGAAAATACCTTATAATATAACGTAATATGCAGTGTATCATTGAAAATACCTTATAATATAACGTAATATGCAGTGAATCATTGAAAATACCTTATAATATAACGTAATATGCAGTGTATCTTTGAAAATACCTTATAATATTACGTAATATGGACTGTATCATTGAAAACACCATATAATATATCGTAATATGCAGTGTATCATTGAAAATACCTTATAATATAACGTTATATGCAGTGTATCATTGAAAATACCTTATAATATAACGTAATATGCAGTGTATCATTGAAAATACCTTATAATATTTAGTAGTTTATCATTGAAAATACCTTATAATATAACGTAATATGCAGTGTATCATTGAAAATACCTTATAATATAACGTAATATGCAGTGTATCATTGAAAATACCTTATAATATAACGTAATATGCAGTGAATCATTGAAAATACCTTATAATATAACGTAATATGCAGTGTATCTTTGAAAATACCTTATAATATATGGTAATTTGTAGTGTATCAATGAAAGTACCTTATAATATAACGTAATATGCAGTGTATCATTGAAAATACCTTATAATATATCATAATATGCAGTGTATCACTGAAAATGCCATATAATATATCGTAATATGCAGTGTATCATTGCAAATACCTTATAATATAACGTAATATGCAGTGTGTCATTGAAAATACCTTATAATATAACGTAATATGCAGTGTATCATTGAAAATACCTTATAATATTTCGTAATATGCAGTGTATCATTGAAAACACCATATAATATATCGTAATATGCAGTGTATCATTGAAAATACCTTATAATATAACGTTATATGCAGAGTATCATTGAAAATACCTTATAATATAACGTAATATGCAGTGTATCATTGAAAATACCTTATAATATTTAGTAGTTTATCATTGAAAATACCTTATAATATAACGTAATATGCAGTGTATCATTGAAAATACCTTATAATATTTAGTAGTTTATCATTGAAAATACCTTATAATGTAACGTAATATGCAGTGTATCTTTGAAAATACCTTATAATATTACGTAATATGGACTGTATCATTGAAAACACCATATAATATATCGTAATATGCAGTGTATCATTGAAAATACCTTATAATATAACGTTATATGCAGTGTATCATTGAAAATACCTTATAATATAACGTAATATGCAGTGTATCATTGAAAATACCTTATAATATTTAGTAGTTTATCATTGAAAATACCTTATAATATTTCGTAATATGCAGTGTATCATTGAAAACACCATATAATATATCGTAATATGCAGTGTATCATTGAAAATACCTTATAATATAACGTTATATGCAGAGTATCATTGAAAATACCTTATAATATAACGTAATATGCAGTGTATCATTGAAAATACCTTATAATATTTAGTAGTTTATCATTGAAAATACCTTATAATATAACGTAATATGCAGTGTATCATTGAAAATACCTTATAATATTTAGTAGTTTATCATTGAAAATACCTTATAATGTAACGTAATATGCAGTGTATCTTTGAAAATACCTTATAATATTACGTAATATGGACTGTATCATTGAAAACACCATATAATATATCGTAATATGCAGTGTATCATTGAAAATACCTTATAATATAACGTTATATGCAGTGTATCATTGAAAATACCTTATAATATAACGTAATATGCAGTGTATCATTGAAAATACCTTATAATATTTAGTAGTTTATCATTGAAAATACCTTATAATATAACGTAATATGCAGTGTATCATTGAAAATACCTTATAATATAACGTAATATGCAGTGTATCATTGAAAATACTTTATAATATAACGTAATATGCAGTGAATCATTGAAAATACCTTATAATATAACGTAATATGCAGTGTATCTTTGAAAATACCTTATAATATATGGTAATTTGTAGTGTATCAATGAAAGTACCATATAATATAACGTAATATGCAGTGTATCATTGAAAATACCTTATAATATATCATAATATGCAGTGTATCATTGAAAATACCATATAATATATCGTAATATGCAGTGTATCATTGCAAATACCTTATAATATAACGTAATATGCAGTGTGTCATTGAAAATAACTTATAATATAACGTAATATGCAGTGTATCATTGAAAATACCTTATAATATTTCGTAATATGCAGTGTATCATTGAAAACACCATATAATATATCGTAATATGCAGTGTATCATTGAAAATACCTTATAATATAACGTTATATGCAGTGTATCATTGAAAATACCTTATAATATATCATAATATGCAGTGTATCATTCAAAATACCATATAATATATCGTAATATGCAGTGTATCATTGCAAAAACCTTATAATATAACGTAATATGCAGTGTATCATTGAAAATACCTTATAATATAACGTAATATGCAGTGTATCATTGAAAATACCTTATAATATTTAGTAGTTTATCATTGAAAATACCTTATAATATAACGTAATATGCAGTGTATCATTGAAAATACCTTATAATATAACGTAATATGCAGTGAATCATTGAAAATACCTTATAATATAACGTAATATGCAGTGTATCTTTGAAAATACCTTATAATATTACGTAATATGGACTGTATCATTGAAAACACCATATAATATATCGTAATATGCAGTGTATCATTCAAAATACCTTATAATATAACGTTATATGCAGTGTATCATTGAAAATACCTTATAATATAACGTAATATGCAGTGTATCATTGAAAATACCTTATAATATTTAGTAGTTTATCATTGAAAATACCTTATAATATAACGTAATATGCAGTGTATCATTGAAAATACCTTATAATATAACGTAATATGCAGTGTATCATTGAAAATACCTTATAATATAACGTAATATGCAGTGAATCATTGAAAATACCTTATAATATAACGTAATATGCAGTGTATCTTTGAAAATACCTTATAATATATGGTAATTTGTAGTGTATCAATGAAAGTACCTTATAATATTACGTAATATGCAGTGTATCATTAAAAATACCTTATAATATATCATAATATGCAGTGTATCACTGAAAATACCATATAATATATCGTAATATGCAGTGTATCATTGCAAATACCTTATAATATAACGTAATATGCAGTGTGTCATTGAAAATACCTTATAATATAACGTAATATGCAGTGTATCATTGAAAATACCTTATAATATTTCGTAATATGCAGTGTATCATTGAAAACACCATATAATATATCGTAATATGCAGTGTATCATTGAAAATACCTTATAATATAACGTTATATGCAGAGTATCATTGAAAATACCTTATAATATAACGTAATATGCAGTGTATCATTGAAAATACCTTATGATATATAGTAGTTTACAATTGAAAATACCTTATGATATATAGTAGTTTACAATTGAAAATACCTTATAATATAACGTAATATGCAGTGTATCATTGAAAATACCTTATAATATTACGTAATATGGAGTGTATCATTGAAAACACCATATAATATATCGTAATATGCAGTGTATCATTGAAAATACCTTATAATATAACGTTATATGCAGTGCATCATTGAAAATACCTTATAATATAACGTAATATGCAGTGTATCATTGAAAATACCTTATAATATTTAGTAGTTTATCATTGAAAATACCTTATAATATAACGTAATATGCAGTGTATCATTGAAAATACCTTATAATATAACGTAATATGCAGTGTATCATTGAAAATACCTTATAATATAACGTAATATGCAGTGAATCATTGAAAATACCTTATAATATAACGTAATATGCAGTGTATCTTTGAAAATACCTTATAATATATGGTAATTTGTAGTGTATCAATGAAAGTACCTTATAATATTTCGTAATATGCAGTGTATCATTGAAAACACCATATAATATATCGTAATATGCAGTGTATCATTGAAAATACCTTATAATATAACGTTATATGCAGTGTATCATTGAAAATACCTTATAATATAACGTAATATGCAGTGTATCATTGAAAATACCTTATAATATTTAGTAGTTTATCATTGAAAATACCTTATAATATAACGTAATATGCAGTTTATCATTGAAAATACCTTATAATATAACGTAATATGCAGTGTATCTTTGAAAATACCTTATAATATATGGTAATTTGTAGTGTATCAATGAAAGTACCTTATAATATAACGTAATATGCAGTGTATCATTGAAAATACCTTATAATATATCATAATATGCAGTGTATCATTGAAAATACCATATAATATATCGTAATATGCAGTGTATCATTGCAAAAACCTTATAATATAACGTAATATGCAGTGTATCATTGAAAATACCTTATAATATAACGTAATATGCAGTGTATCATTGAAAATACCTTATAATATTTAGTAGTTTATCATTGAAAATACCTTATAATATAACGTAATATGCAGTGTATCATTGAAAATACCTTATAATATAACGTAATATGCAGTGTATCATTGAAAATACCTTATAATATAACGTAATATGCAGTGTATCTTTGAAAATACCTTATAATATTACGTAATATGGACTGTATCATTGAAAATACCTTATAATATATCGTAATATGCAGTGTATCATTGAAAATACCTTATAATATAACGTTATATGCAGTGTATCATTGAAAATACCTTATAATATAACGTAATATGCAGTGTATCATTGAAAATACCTTATAATATTTAGTAGTTTATCATTGAAAATACCTTATAATATAACGTAATATGCAGTGTATCATTGAAAATACCTTATAATATAACGTAATATGCAGTGTATCATTGAAAATACCTTATAATATAACGTAATATGCAGTGAATCATTGAAAATACCTTATAATATAACGTAATATGCAGTGTATCTTTGAAAATACCTTATAATATATGGTAATTTGTAGTGTATCAATGAAAGTACCTTATAATATAACGTAATATGCAGTGTATCATTGAAAATACCTTATAATATATCATAATATGCAGTGTATCATTGAAAATACCATATAATATATCGTTATATGCAGTGTATCATTGAAAATACCTTATAATATAACGTAATATGCAGTGTATCATTGAAAATACCTTATAATATTTAGTAGTTTATCATTGAAAATACCTTATAATATAACGTAATATGCAGTGTATCATTGAAAATACCTTATAATATAACGTAATATGCAGTGTATCATTGAAAATACCTTATAATATAACGTAATATGCAGTGTGCCATTGAAAATAACTTATAATATAACGTAATATGCAGTGTATCATTGAAAATACCTTATAATATTTCGTAATATGCAGTGTATCATTGAAAACACCATATAATATATCGTAATATGCAGTGTATCATTGCAAATACCTTATAATATAACGTAATATGCAGTGTGCCATTGAAAATAACTTATAATATAACGTAATATGCAGTGTATCATTGAAAATACCTTATAATATTTCGTAATATGCAGTGTATCATTGAAAACACCATATAATATATCGTAATATGCAGTATATCATTGAAAATACCTTATAATATTTCGTAATATGCAGTGTATCATTGAAAACACCATATAATATATCGTAATATGCATTGTATCATTGAAAATACCTTATAATATAACGTTATATGCAGTGTATCATTGAAAATACCTTAGAATATTTAGTAGTTTATCATTGAAAATACCTTATAATATAACGTTATATGCAGTGTATCATTGAAAATACCTTATAATATTTCGTAATATGCAGTGTATCATTGAAAACACCATATAATATATCGTAATATGCAGTGTATCATTGAAAATACCTTATAATATAACGTTATATGCAGTGTATCATTGAAAATACCTTATAATATTTAGTAGTTTATCATTGAAAATACCTTATAATATAACGTAATATGCAGTGTATCATTGAAAATACCTTATAATATAACGTAATATGCAGTGTATCATTGAAAATACCTTATAATATAACGTAATATGCAGTGAATCATTGAAAATACCTTATAATATAACGTAATATGCAGTGTATCTTTGAAAATACCTTATAATATATGGTAATTTGTAGTGTATCAATGAAAGTACCTTATAATATTTCGTAATATGCAGTGTATCATTGAAAACACCATATAATATATCGTAATATGCAGTGTATCATTGAAAATACCTTATAATATAACGTTATATGCAGTGTATCATTGAAAATACCTTATAATATAACGTAATATGCAGTGTATCATTGAAAATACCTTATAATATTTAGTAGTTTATCATTGAAAATACCTTATAATATAACGTAATATGCAGTTTATCATTGAAAATACCTTATAATATAACGTAATATGCAGTGTATCTTTGAAAATACCTTATAATATATGGTAATTTGTAGTGTATCAATGAAAGTACCTTATAATATAACGTAATATGCAGTGTATCATTGAAAATACCTTATAATATATCATAATATGCAGTGTATCATTGAAAATACCATATAATATATCGTAATATGCAGTGTATCATTGCAAAAACCTTATAATATAACGTAATATGCAGTGTATCATTGAAAATACCTTATAATATAACGTAATATGCAGTGTATCATTGAAAATACCTTATAATATTTAGTAGTTTATCATTGAAAATACCTTATAATATAACGTAATATGCAGTGTATCATTGAAAATACCTTATAATATAACGTAATATGCAGTGAATCATTGAAAATACCTTATAATATAACGTAATATGCAGTGTATCTTTGAAAATACCTTATAATATTACGTAATATGGACTGTATCATTGAAAACACCATATAATATATCGTAATATGCAGTGTATCATTGAAAATACCTTATAATATAACGTAATATGCAGTGTATCATTGAAAATACCTTATAATATAACGTAATATGCAGTGTATCATTGAAAATACCTTATAATATTTAGTAGTTTATCATTGAAAATACCTTATAATATAACGTAATATGCAGTGTATCATTGAAAATACCTTATAATATAACGTAATATGCAGTGTATCATTGAAAATACCTTATAATATAACGTAATATGCAGTGAATCATTGAAAATACCTTATAATATAACGTAATATGCAGTGTATCTTTGAAAATACCTTATAATATATGGTAATTTGTAGTGTATCAATGAAAGTACCTTATAATATAACGTAATATGCAGTGTATCATTGAAAATACCTTATAATATATCATAATATGCAGTGTATCATTGAAAATACCATATAATATATCGTTATATGCAGTGTATCATTGAAAATACCTTATAATATAACGTAATATGCAGTGTATCATTGAAAATACCTTATAATATTTAGT
The DNA here is from genome assembly GCA_916610255.1 of Lasioglossum lativentre. Classification (NCBI taxonomy): domain Eukaryota; kingdom Metazoa; phylum Arthropoda; class Insecta; order Hymenoptera; family Halictidae; genus Lasioglossum; species Lasioglossum lativentre. The sequence continues at coordinate 141,760 of CAKAJI010000225.1, read as the reverse complement.
AGTTTATCATTGAAAATACCTTATAATATAACGTAATATGCAGTGTATCATTGAAAATACCTTATAATATAACGTAATATGCAGTGTATCATTGAAAATACCTTATAATATAACGTAATATGCAGTGAATCATTGAAAATACCTTATAATATAACGTAATATGCAGTGTATCTTTGAAAATACCTTATAATATATGGTAATTTGTAGTGTATCAATGAAAGTACCATATAATATAACGTAATATGCAGTGTATCATTGAAAATACCTTATAATATATCATAATATGCAGTGTATCATTGAAAATACCATATAATATATCGTAATATGCAGTGTATCATTGCAAATACCTTATAATATAACGTAATATGCAGTGTGTCATTGAAAATAACTTATAATATAACGTAATATGCAGTGTATCATTGAAAATAACTTATAATATTTCGTAATATGCAGTGTATCATTGAAAACACCATATAATATATCGTAATATGCAGTGTATCATTGAAAATACCTTATAATATAACGTTATATGCAGTGTATCATTGAAAATACCTTATAATATAACGTAATATGCAGTGTATCATTGAAAGTACCTTATAATATTTAGTAGTTTATCATTGAAAATACCTTATAATATAACGTAATATGCAGTTTATCATTGAAAATACCTTATAATATAACGTAATATGCAGTGTATCATTGCAAATACCTTATAATATTTCGTAATATGCAGTGTATCATTGAAAACACCATATAATATATCGTAATATGCAGTGTATCATTGAAAATACCTTATAATATAACGTTATATGCAGTGTATCATTGAAAATACCTTATAATATAACGTAATATGCAGTGTATCATTGAAAATACCTTATGATATAACGTATTATGCAGTGTATCATTGAAAATAACTTATGATATATAGTAGTTTACAATTGAAAATACCTTATAATATAACGAAATATGCAGTGTATCATTGAAAATACCTTATAATATAACGTAATATGCAGTGTATCATTGAAAATACCTTATAATATAACGTAATATGCAGTGTATCATTGAAAATACCATATAATATATCGTAATATGCAGTGAATCATTGAAAATACCTTATAATATTTAGTAGTTTATCATTGAAAATACCTTATAATATAACGTTATATGCAGTTTATCATTGAAAATACCTTATAATATAACGTAATATACAGTGTATCATTGAAAATACCTTATAATATAACGTAATATGCAGTTTATCATTGAAAATACCTTATAATATAACGTAATATACAGTGTATCATTGAAAATACCTTATAATATAACGTAATATACAGTGTATCATTGAAAATACCTTATAATATAATGTAATATGCAGTGTATCATTGAAAATACCTTATAAGATATAGTAGCTTATCATTGAAAATACCTTATAATATATAGTAGTTTATCATTGAAAATACCTTATAATATAACGTAATATGCAGTGTATCATTGAAAATACCTTATGATATAACGTGTTATGCAGTGTATCATTGAAAATACCTTATGATATATAGTAGTTTACAATTGAAAATACCTTATAATATAACGTAATATGCAGTGTATCATTGAAAATACCTTATAATATTACGTAATATGGAGTGTATCATTGAAAACACCATATAATATATCGTAATATGCAGTGTATCATTGAAAATACCTTATAATATAACGTTATATGCAGTGTATCATTGAAAATACCTTATAATATAACGTAATATGCAGTGTATCATTGAAAATACCTTATAATATTTAGTAGTTTATCATTGAAAATACCTTATAATATAACGTAATATGCAGTGTATCATTGAAAATACCTTATAATATAACGTAATATGCAGTGTATCATTGAAAATACCTTATAATATAACGTAATATGCAGTGTATCTTTGAAAATACCTTATAATATATGGTAATTTGTAGTGTATCAATGAAAGTACCTTATAATATAACGTAATATGCAGTGTATCATTGAAAATACCTTATAATATAACGTAATATGCAGTGTATCATTGAAAATACCTTATAATATTTAGTAATTTATCATTGAAAATACCTTATAATATAACGTAATATGCAGTGTATCATTGAAAATACCTTATAATATTACGTAATATGGAGTGTATCATTGAAAACACCATATAATATATCGTAATATGCAGTGTATCATTGAAAATACCTTATAATATAACGTTATATGCAGTGTATCATTGAAAATACCTTATAATATAACGTAATATGCAGTGTATCATTGAAAATACCTTATAATATAACGTAATACCCAGTGTATCATTGAAAATACCTTATAATATAACGTAATATGCAGTGTATCATTGCAAATACCTTATAATATAACGTAATATGCAGTGTATCTTTGAAAATACCTTATAATATAACGTAATATGCAGTGTATCATTGAAAATACCTTATAATATAACGTAATATGCAGTGTATCATTGAAAATACCTTATGATATAACGTGTTATGCAGTGTATCATTGAAAATACCTTATGATATATAGTAGTTTACAATTGAAAATACCTTATAATATAACGTAATATGCAGTGTATCATTGAAAATACCTTATAATATTACGTAATATGGAGTGTATCATTGAAAACACCATATAATATATCGTAATATGCAGTGTATCATTGAAAATACCTTATAATATAACGTTATATGCAGTGTATCATTGAAAATACCTTATAATATAACGTAATATGCAGTGTATCATTGAAAATACCTTATAATATTTAGTAGTTTATCATTGAAAATACCTTATAATATAACGTAATATGCAGTGTATCATTGAAAATACCTTATAATATTACGTAATATGCAGTGAATCATTGAAAATACCTTATAATATAACGTAATATGCAGTGTATCTTTGAAAATACCTTATAATATATGGTAATTTGTAGTGTATCAATGAAAGTACCTTATAATATAACGTAATATGCAGTGTATCATTGAAAATACCTTATAATATAACGTAATATGCAGTGTATCATTGAAAATACCTTATAATATTACGTAATATGGAGTGTATCATTGAAAACACCATATAATATATCGTAATATGCAGTGTATCATTGAAAATACCTTATAATATTTAGTAGTTTATCATTGAAAATACTTTATAATATAACGTAATATGCAGTTTATCATTGAAAATACCTTATAATATAACGTAATATACAGTGTATCATTGAAAATACCTTATAATATAACGTAATATGCAGTGTATCTTTGAAAATACCTTATAATATATAGTAGTTTATCATTGAAAATACCTTATAATATATAGTAGTTTATCATTGAAAATACCTTATAATATAACGTAATATGCAGTGTATCATTGAAAATACCTTATGATATAACGTATTATGCAGTGTATCATTGAAAATACCTTATAATATATGGTAATTTGTAGTGTATCAATGAAAATACCTTATAATATAACGTAATATGCAGTGTATCATTGAAAACACCTTATAATATTACGTAATATGGAGTGTATCATTGAAAACACCATATAATATATCGTAATATGCAGTGTATCATTGAAAATACCTTATAATATAACGTTATATGCAGTGTATCATTGAAAATACCTTATAATATAACGTAATATGCAGTGTATCATTGAAAATACCTTATAATATAACGTAATACCCAGTGTATCATTGAAAATACCTTATAATATAACGTAATATGCAGTGTATCATTGCAAATACCTTATAATATAACGTAATATGCAGTGTATCTTTGAAAATACCTTATAATATAACGTAATATGCAGTGTATCATTGAAAATACCTTATAATATAACGTAATACCCAGTGTATCATTGAAAATACCTTATAATATAACGTAATATGCAGTGTATCATTGCAAATACCTTATAATATAACGTAATATGCAGTGTATCTTTGAAAATACCTTATAATATAACGTAATATGCAGTGTATCATTGAAAATACCTTATAATATAACGTAATATGCAGTGTATCATTGAAAATACCTTATGATATAACGTGTTATGCAGTGTATCATTGAAAATACCTTATGATATATAGTAGTTTACAATTGAAAATACCTTATAATATAACGTAATATGCAGTGTATCATTGAAAATACCTTATAATATAACGTTATATGCAGTGTATCATTGAAAATACCTTATAATATAACGTAATATGCAGTGTATCATTGAAAATACCTTATAATATTTAGTAGTTTATCATTGAAAATACCTTATAATATAACGTAATATGCAGTGTATCATTGAAAATACCTTATAATATTACGTAATATGCAGTGAATCATTGAAAATACCTTATAATATAACGTAATATGCAGTGTATCTTTGAAAATACCTTATAATATATGGTAATTTGTAGTGTATCAATGAAAGTACCTTATAATATAACGTAATATGCAGTGTATCATTGAAAATACCTTATAATATAACGTAATATGCAGTGTATCATTGAAAATACCTTATAATATTACGTAATATGGAGTGTATCATTGAAAACACCATATAATATATCGTAATATGCAGTGTATCATTGAAAATACCTTATAATATTTAGTAGTTTATCATTGAAAATACTTTATAATATAACGTAATATGCAGTTTATCATTGAAAATACCTTATAATATAACGTAATATACAGTGTATCATTGAAAATACCTTATAATATAACGTAATATGCAGTGTATCTTTGAAAATACCTTATAATATATAGTAGTTTATCATTGAAAATACCTTATAATATAACGTAATATGCAGTGAATCATTGAAAATACCTTATAATATAACGTAATATGCAGTGTATCTTTGAAAATACCTTATAATATAACGTTATATGCAGTGTATCATTGAAAATACCTTATAAGATATAGTAGCTTATCATTGAAAATACCTTATAATATATAGTAGTTTATCATTGAAAATACCTTATAATATAACGTAATATGCAGTGTATCATTGAAAATACCTTATGATATAACGTATTATGCAGTGTATCATTGAAAATACCTTATGATATATAGTAGTTTACAATTGAAAATACCTTATAATATATCGTAATATGCAGTGAATCATTGAAAATACCTTATAATATAACGTAATATGCAGTGTATCTTTGAAAATACCTTATAATATATGGTAATTTGTAGTGTATCAATGAAAGTACCTTATAATATAACGTAATATGCAGTGTATCATTGAAAATACCTTATAATATAACGTTATATGCAGTGTATCATTGAAAATACCTTATAATATAACGTAATATGCAGTGTATCATTGAAAATACCTTATAATATTTAGTAGTTTATCATTGAAAATACCTTATAATATAACGTTATATGCAGTTTATCATTGAAAATACCTTATAATATAACGTAATATACAGTGTATCATTGAAAATACCTTATAATATAACGTAATATGCAGTTTATCATTGAAAATACCTTATAATATAACGTAATATACATGTATCATTGAAAATACCTTATAATATAACGTAATATACAGTGTATCATTGAAAATACCTTATAATATAACGTAATATGCAGTGTATCATTGAAAATACCTTATAAGATATAGTAGCTTATCATTGAAAATACCTTATAATATATAGTAGTTTATCATTGAAAATACCTTATAATATAACGTAATATGCAGTGTATCATTGAAAATACCTTATGATATAACGTGTTATGCAGTGTATCATTGAAAATACCTTATAATATTACGTAATATGGAGTGTATCATTGAAAACACCATATAATATATCGTAATATGCAGTGTATCATTGAAAATACCTTATAATATAACGTTATATGCAGTGTATCATTGAAAATACCTTATAATATAACGTAATATGCAGTGTATCATTGAAAATACCTTATAATATAACGTAATACCCAGTGTATCATTGAAAATACCTTATAATATAACGTAATATGCAGTGTATCATTGCAAATACCTTATAATATAACGTAATATGCAGTGTATCTTTGAAAATACCTTATAATATAACGTAATATGCAGTGTATCATTGAAAATACCTTATAATATAACGTAATATGCAGTGAATCATTGAAAATACCTTATAATATAACGTAATATGCAGTGTATCATTGAAAATACCTTATGATATAACGTATTATGCAGTGTATCATTGAAAATACCTTATGATATATAGTAGTTTACAATTGAAAATACCTTATAATATATCGTAATATGCAGTGAATCATTGAAAATACCTTATAATATAACGTAATATGCAGTGTATCTTTGAAAATACCTTATAATATATGGTAATTTGTAGTGTATCAATGAAAGTACCTTATAATATAACGTAATATGCAGTGTATCATTGAAAATACCTTATAATATAACGTTATATGCAGTGTATCATTGAAAATACCTTATAATATAACGTAATATGCAGTGTATCATTGAAAATACCTTATAATATTTAGTAGTTTATCATTGAAAATACCTTATAATATAACGTTATATGCAGTTTATCATTGAAAATACTTTATAATATAACGTAATATACAGTGTATCATTGAAAATACCTTATAATATAACGTAATATGCAGTGTATCTTTGAAAATACCTTATAATATAACGTAATATGCAGTGTATCATTGAAAATACCTTATAATATAACGTAATATGCAGTGAATCATTGAAAATACCTTATAATATAACGTAATATGCAGTGTATCTTTGAAAATACCTTATAATATAACGTTATATGCAGTGTATCATTGAAAATACCTTATAAGATATAGTAGCTTATCATTGAAAATACCTTATAATATATAGTAGTTTATCATTGAAAATACCTTATAATATAACGTAATATGCAGTGTATCATTGAAAATACCTTATGATATAACGTATAATGCAGTGTATCATTGAAAATACCTTATGATATATAGTAGTTTACAATTGAAAATACCTTATAATATATCGTAATATGCAGTGAATCATTGAAAATACCTTATAATATAACGTAATATGCAGTGTATCTTTGAAAATACCTTATAATATATGGTAATTTGTAGTGTATCAATGAAAGTACCTTATAATATAACGTAATATGCAGTGTATCATTGAAAATACCTTATAATATAACGTAATATACAGTGTATCATTGAAAATACCTTATAATATAACGTAATATACAGTGTATCATTGAAAATACCTTATAATATAACGTAATATGCAGTGTATCATTGAAAATACCTTATAATATAACGTAATATGCAGTGTATCATTGAAAATACCTTATAATATTTAGTAGTTTATCATTGAAAATACCTTATAATATAACGTTATATGCAGTTTATCATGGAAAATACCTTATAATATAACGTAATATACAGTGTATCATTGAAAATACCTTATAATATAACGTAATATGCAGTTTATCATTGAAAATACCTTATAATATAACGTAATATACAGTGTATCATTGAAAATACCTTATAATATAACGTAATATACAGTGTATCATTGAAAATACCTTATAATATAACGTAATATACAGTGTATCATTGAAAATACCTTATAAGATATAGTAGCTTATCATTGAAAATACCTTATAATATATAGTAGTTTATCATTGCAAATACCTTATAATATAACGTAATATGCAGTGTATCTTTGAAAATACCTTATAATATAACGTAATATGCAGTGTATCATTGAAAATACCTTATAATATAACGTAATATGCAGTGAATCATTGAAAATACCTTATAATATAACGTAATATGCAGTGTATCTTTGAAAATACCTTATAATATAACGTTATATGCAGTGTATCATTGAAAATACCTTATAAGATATAGTAGCTTATCATTGAAAATACCTTATAATATATAGTAGTTTATCATTGAAAATACCTTATAATATAACGTAATATGCAGTGTATCATTGAAAATACCTTATGATATAACGTATAATGCAGTGTATCATTGAAAATACCTTATGATATATAGTAGTTTACAATTGAAAATACCTTATAATATATCGTAATATGCAGTGAATCATTGAAAATACCTTATAATATAACGTAATATGCAGTGTATCTTTGAAAATACCTTATAATATATGGTAATTTGTAGTGTATCAATGAAAGTACCTTATAATATAACGTAATATGCAGTGTATCATTGAAAATACCTTATAATATAACGTAATATACAGTGTATCATTGAAAATACCTTATAATATAACGTAATATACAGTGTATCATTGAAAATACCTTATAATATAACGTAATATGCAGTGTATCATTGAAAATACCTTATAATATAACGTAATATGCAGTGTGTCATTGAAAATACCTTATAATATTTAGTAGTTTATCATTGAAAATACCTTATAATATAACGTTATATGCAGTTTATCATGGAAAATACCTTATAATATAACGTAATATACAGTGTATCATTGAAAATACCTTATAATATAACGTAATATGCAGTTTATCATTGAAAATACCTTATAATATAACGTAATATACAGTGTATCATTGAAAATACCTTATAATATAACGTAATATACAGTGTATCATTGAAAATACCTTATAATATAACGTAATATACAGTGTATCATTGAAAATACCTTATAATATAACGTAATATGCAGTGTATCATTGAACATACCTTATGATATAACGTATTATGCAGTGTATCATTGAAAATACCTTATGATATATAGTAGTTTACAATTGAAAATACCTTATAATATAACGTAATATGCAGTGTATCTTTGAAAATACCTTATAATATAACGTTATATGCAGTGTATCATTGAAAATACCTTATAAGATATAGTAGCTTATCATTGAAAATACCTTATAATATATAGTAGTTTATCATTGAAAATACCTTATAATATAACGTAATATGCAGTGTATCTTTGAAAATACCTTATAATATATGGTAATTTGTAGTGTATCAATGAAAGTACCTTATAATATAACGTAATATGCAGTGTATCATTGAAAATACCTTATAATATAACGTAATATGCAGTGTATCATTGAAAATACCTTATAATATAACGTAATATGCAGTGTATCATTGAAAATACCTTATAATATTTAGTAGTTTATCATTGAAAATACCTTATAATATAACGTTATATGCAGTTTATCATTGAAAATACCTTATAATATAACGTAATATACAGTGTATCATTGAAAATACCTTATAATATAACGTAATATGCAGTTTATCATTGAAAATACCTTATAATATAACGTAATATACAGTGTATCATTGAAAATACCTTATAATATAACGTAATATACAGTGTATCATTGAAAATACCTTATAATATAACGTAATATGCAGTGTATCATTGAAAATACCTTATAAGATATAGTAGCTTATCATTGAAAATACCTTATAATATATAGTAGTTTATCATTGAAAATACCTTATAATATAACGTAATATGCAGTGTATCATTGAAAATACCTTATGATATAACGTGTTATGCAGTGTATCATTGAAAATACCTTATAATATTACGTAATATGGAGTGTATCATTGAAAACACCATATAATATATCGTAATATGCAGTGTATCATTGAAAATACCTTATAATATAACGTTATATGCAGTGTATCATTGAAAATACCTTATAATATAACGTAATATACAGTGTATCATTGAAAATACCTTATAATATAACGTAATATACAGTGTATCATTGAAAATACCTTATAATATAACGTAATATACAGTGTATCATTGAAAATACCTTATAAGATATAGTAGCTTATCATTGAAAATACCTTATAATATATAGTAGTTTATCATTGCAAATACCTTATAATATAACGTAATATGCAGTGTATCTTTGAAAATACCTTATAATATAACGTAATATGCAGTGTATCATTGAAAATACCTTATAATATAACGTAATATGCAGTGAATCATTGAAAATACCTTATAATATAACGTAATATGCAGTGTATCTTTGAAAATACCTTATAATATAACGTTATATGCAGTGTATCATTGAAAATACCTTATAAGATATAGTAGCTTATCATTGAAAATACCTTATAATATATAGTAGTTTATCATTGAAAATACCTTATAATATAACGTAATATGCAGTGTATCATTGAAAATACCTTATGATATAACGTATAATGCAGTGTATCATTGAAAATACCTTATGATATATAGTAGTTTACAATTGAAAATACCTTATAATATATCGTAATATGCAGTGAATCATTGAAAATACCTTATAATATAACGTAATATGCAGTGTATCTTTGAAAATACCTTATAATATATGGTAATTTGTAGTGTATCAATGAAAGTACCTTATAATATAACGTAATATGCAGTGTATCATTGAAAATACCTTATAATATAACGTAATATACAGTGTATCATTGAAAATACCTTATAATATAACGTAATATACAGTGTATCATTGAAAATACCTTATAATATAACGTAATATGCAGTGTATCATTGAAAATACCTTATAATATAACGTAATATGCAGTGTATCATTGAAAATACCTTATAATATTTAGTAGTTTATCATTGAAAATACCTTATAATATAACGTTATATGCAGTTTATCATGGAAAATACCTTATAATATAACGTAATATACAGTGTATCATTGAAAATACCTTATAATATAACGTAATATGCAGTTTATCATTGAAAATACCTTATAATATAACGTAATATACAGTGTATCATTGAAAATACCTTATAATATAACGTAATATACAGTGTATCATTGAAAATACCTTATAATATAACGTAATATACAGTGTATCATTGAAAATACCTTATAATATAACGTAATATGCAGTGTATCATTGAACATACCTTATGATATAACGTATTATGCAGTGTATCATTGAAAATACCTTATGATATATAGTAGTTTACAATTGAAAATACCTTATAATATAACGTAATATGCAGTGTATCTTTGAAAATACCTTATAATATAACGTTATATGCAGTGTATCATTGAAAATACCTTATAAGATATAGTAGCTTATCATTGAAAATACCTTATAATATATAGTAGTTTATCATTGAAAATACCTTATAATATAACGTAATATGCAGTGTATCTTTGAAAATACCTTATAATATATGGTAATTTGTAGTGTATCAATGAAAGTACCTTATAATATAACGTAATATGCAGTGTATCATTGAAAATACCTTATAATATAACGTTATATGCAGTGTATCATTGAAAATACCTTATAATATAACGTAATATGCAGTGTATCATTGAAAATACCTTATAATATTTAGTAGTTTATCATTGAAAATACCTTATAATATAACGTTATATGCAGTTTATCATTGAAAATACCTTATAATATAACGTAATATACAGTGTATCATTGAAAATACCTTATAATATAACGTAATATGCAGTTTATCATTGAAAATACCTTATAATATAACGTAATATGCAGTGTATCATTGAAAATACCTTATAATATAACGTAATATACAGTGTATCATTGAAAATACCTTATAATATAACGTAATATGCAGTGTATCATTGAAAATACCTTATAAGATATAGTAGCTTATCATTGAAAATACCTTATAATATATAGTAGTTTATCATTGAAAATACCTTATAATATAACGTAATATGCAGTGTATCATTGAAAATACCTTATGATATAACGTGTTATGCAGTGTATCATTGAAAATACCTTATAATATTACGTAATATGGAGTGTATCATTGAAAACACCATATAATATATCGTAATATGCAGTGTATCATTGAAAATACCTTATAATATAACGTTATATGCAGTGTATCATTGAAAATACCTTATAATATAACGTAATATGCAGTGTATCATTGAAAATACCTTATAATATAACGTAATACCCAGTGTATCATTGAAAATACCTTATAATATAACGTAATATGCAGTGTATCATTGCAAATACCTTATAATATTTAGTAGTTTATCATTGAAAATACCTTATAATATAACGTTATATGCAGTTTATCATTGAAAATACCTTATAATATAACGTAATATACAGTGTATCATTGAAAATACCTTATAATATAACGTAATATGCAGTTTATCATTGAAAATACCTTATAATATAACGTAATATGCAGTGTATCTTTGAAAATACCTTATAATATAACGTAATATGCAGTGTATCATTGAAAATACCTTATAATATAACGTAATATGCAGTGAATCATTGAAAATACCTTATAATATAACGTAATATGCAGTGTATCTTTGAAAATACCTTATAATATAACGTTATATGCAGTGTATCATTGAAAATACCTTATAAGATATAGTAGCTTATCATTGAAAATACCTTATAATATATAGTAGTTTATCATTGAAAATACCTTATAATATAACGTAATATGCAGTGTATCATTGAAAATACCTTATGATATAACGTATTATGCAGTGTATCATTGAAAATACCTTATGATATATAGTAGTTTACAATTGAAAATACCTTATAATATATCGTAATATGCAGTGAATCATTGAAAATACCTTATAATATAACGTAATATGCAGTGTATCTTTGAAAATACCTTATAATATATGGTAATTTGTAGTGTATCAATGAAAGTACCTTATAATATAACGTAATATGCAGTGTATCATTGAAAATACCTTATAATATAACGTAATATGCAGTGTATCATTGAAAATACCTTAGAATATTTAGTAGTTTATCATTGAAAATACCTTATAATATAACGTAATATGCAGTGTATCATTGAAAATACCTTATAATATAACGTAATATGCAGTGAATCATTGAAAATACCTTATAATATAACGTAATATGCAGTGTATCTTTGAAAATACCTTATAATATATGGTAATTTGTAGTGTATCAATGAAAGTACCTTATAATATAACGTAATATGCAGTGTATCATTGAAAATACCTTATAATATAACGTAATATGCAGTGTATCATTGAAAATACCTTATAATATTACGTAATATGGAGTGTATCATTGAAAACACCATATAATATATCGTAATATGCAGTGTATCATTGAAAATACCTTATAATATAACGTTATATGCAGTGTATCATTGAAAATACCTTATAATATAACGTTATATGCAGTGTATCATTGAAAATACCTTATAATATAACGTAATATGCAGTGTATCATTGAAAATACCTTATATTATAAGGTATTTTCAATGATAAACTACTATATATTATAAGGTATTTTCAATGATAAGCTACTATATCTTATAAGGTATTTTCAATGATACACTGCATATTACGTTATATTATAAGGTATTTTCAATGATACACTGTATATTACGTTATATTATAAGGTATTTTCAATGATAAACTGCATATAACGTTATATTATAAGGTATTTTCAATGATAAACTACTAAATATTATAAGGTATTTTCAATGATACACTGCATATTACGTTATATTATAAGGTATTTTCAATGACACACTGCATATAACGTTATATTATAAGGTATTTTCAATGATACACTGCATATTACGTTATATTATAAGGTACTTTCATTGATACACTACAAATTACCATATATTATAAGGTATTTTCAAAGATACATTGCATATTACGTTATATTATAAGGTATTTTCAATGATACACTGCATATTACGATATATTATATGGTGTTTTCAATGATACACTGCATATTACGTTATATTATAACGTAATATGCAGTGTATCATTGAAAATACCTTATAATATAACGTAATATGCAGTGTATCATTGAAAATACCTTATAAGATATAGTAGCTTATCATTGAAAATACCTTATAATATATAGTAGTTTATCATTGAAAATACCTTATAATATAACGTAATATGCAGTGTATCATTGAAAATACCTTATGATATAACGTGTTATGCAGTGTATCATTGAAAATACCTTATGATATATAGTAGTTTACAATTGAAAATACCTTATAATATAACGTAATATGCAGTGTATCATTGAAAATACCTTATAATATAACGTTATATGCAGTGTATCATTGAAAATACCTTATAATATAACGTAATATGCAGTGTATCATTGAAAATACCTTATAATATTACGTAATATGGAGTGTATCATTGAAAGCACCATATAATATATCGTAATATGCAGTGTATCATTGAAAATACCTTATAATATAACGTTATATGCAGTGTATCATTGAAAATACCTTATAATATAACGTAATATGCAGTGTATCATTGAAAATACCTTAGAATATTTAGTAGTTTATCATTGAAAGCACCATATAATATATCGTAATATGCAGTGTATCATTGAAAATACCTTATAATATAACGTTATATGCAGTGTATCATTGAAAATACCTTATAATATAACGTAATATGCAGTGTATCATTGAAAATACCTTAGAATATTTAGTAGTTTATCATTGAAAATACCTTATAATATAACGTAATATGCAGTGTATCATTGAAAATACCTTATAATATAACGTAATATGCAGTGAATCATTGAAAATACCTTATAATATAACGTAATATGCAGTGTATCTTTGAAAATACCTTATAATATATGGTAATTTGTAGTGTATCAATGAAAGTACCTTATAATATAACGTAATATGCAGTGTATCATTGAAAATACCTTATAATATAACGTAATATGCAGTGTATCATTGAAAATACCTTATAATATTACGTAATATGGAGTGTATCATTGAAAACACCATATAATATATCGTAATATGCAGTGTATCATTGAAAATACCTTATAATATAACGTTATATGCAGTGTATCATTGAAAATACCTTATAATATAACGTTATATGCAGTGTATCATTGAAAATACCTTATAATATAACGTAATATGCAGTGTATGATTGAAAATACTTTATAATATAACGTAATATGCAGTTTATCATTGAAAATACCTTATAATATAACGTAATATACAGTGTATCATTGAAAATACCTTATAATATAACGTAATATACAGTGTATCATTGAAAATACCTTATAATATAACGTAATATGCAGTGTATCATTGAAAATACCTTATAAGATATAGTAGCTTATCATTGAAAATACCTTATAATATATAGTAGTTTATCATTGAAAATACCTTATAATATAACGTAATATGCAGTGTATCATTGAAAATACCTTATGATATAACGTGTTATGCATTGTATCATTGAAAATACCTTATAATATTACGTAATATGGAGTGTATCATTGAAAACACCATATAATATATCGTAATATGCAGTGTATCATTGAAAATACCTTATAATATAACGTTATATGCAGTGTATCATTGAAAATACCTTATAATATAACGTAATATGCAGTGTATCATTGAAAATACCTTAGAATATTTAGTAGTTTATCATTGAAAATACCTTATAATATAACGTAATATGCAGTGTATCATTGAAAATACCTTATAATATAACGTAATATACAGTGTATCATTGAAAATACCTTATAATATAACGTAATATACAGTGTATCATTGAAAATACCTTATAATATAACGTAATATGCAGTGTATCATTGAAAATACCTTATAAGATATAGTAGCTTATCATTGAAAATACCTTATAATATATAGTAGTTTATCATTGAAAATACCTTATAATATAACGTAATATGCAGTGTATCATTGAAAATACCTTATAATATTACGTAATATGGAGTGTATCATTGAAAGCACCATATAATATATCGTAATATGCAGTGTATCATTGAAAATACCTTATAATATAACGTTATATGCAGTGTATCATTGAAAATACCTTATAATATAACGTAATATGCAGTGTATCATTGAAAATACCTTAGAATATTTAGTAGTTTATCATTGAAAGCACCATATAATATATCGTAATATGCAGTGTATCATTGAAAATACCTTATAATATAACGTTATATGCAGTGTATCATTGAAAATACCTTATAATATAACGTAATATGCAGTGTATCATTGAAAATACCTTAGAATATTTAGTAGTTTATCATTGAAAATACCTTATAATATAACGTAATATGCAGTGTATCATTGAAAATACCTTATAATATAACGTAATATGCAGTGAATCATTGAAAATACCTTATAATATAACGTAATATGCAGTGTATCTTTGAAAATACCTTATAATATATGGTAATTTGTAGTGTATCAATGAAAGTACCTTATAATATAACGTAATATGCAGTGTATCATTGAAAATACCTTATAATATAACGTAATATGCAGTGTATCATTGAAAATACCTTATAATATTACGTAATATGGAGTGTATCATTGAAAACACCATATAATATATCGTAATATGCAGTGTATCATTGAAAATACCTTATAATATAACGTTATATGCAGTGTATCATTGAAAATACCTTATAATATAACGTTATATGCAGTGTATCATTGAAAATACCTTATAATATAACGTAATATGCAGTGTATCATTGAAAATACCTTATAATATAACGTAATATGCAGTTTATCATTGAAAATACCTTATAATATAACGTAATATACAGTGTATCATTGAAAATACCATATAATATAACGTAATATACAGTGTATCATTGAAAATACCTTATAATATAACGTAATATGCAGTGTATCATTGAAAATACCTTATAAGATATAGTAGCTTATCATTGAAAATACCTTATAATATATAGTAGTTTATCATTGAAAATACCTTATAATATAACGTAATATGCAGTGTATCATTGAAAATACCTTATGATATAACGTGTTATGCAGTGTATCATTGAAAATACCTTATGATATATAGTAGTTTACAATTGAAAATACCTTATAATATAACGTAATATGCAGTGTATCATTGAAAATACCTTATAATATAACGTTATATGCAGTGTATCATTGAAAATACCTTATGATATATAGTAGTTTACAATTGAAAATACCTTATAATATAACGTAATATGCAGTGTATCATTGAAAATACCTTATAATATTACGTAATATGGAGTGTATCATTGAAAACACCATATAATATATCGTAATATGCAGTGTATCATTGAAAATACCTTATAATATAACGTTATATGCAGTGTATCATTGAAAATACCTTATAATATAACGTAATATGCAGTGTATCATTGAAAATACCTTAGAATATTTAGTAGTTTATCATTGAAAATACCTTATAATATAACGTAATATGCAGTGTATCATTGAAAATACCTTATAATATAACGTAATATGCAGTGAATCATTGAAAATACCTTATAATATAACGTAATATGCAGTGTATCTTTGAAAATACCTTATAATATATGGTAATTTGTAGTGTATCAATGAAAGTACCTTATAATATAACGTAATATGCAGTGTATCATTGAAAATACCTTATAATATAACGTTATATGCAGTGTATCATTGAAAATACCTTATAATATAACGTAATATGCAGTGTATCATTGAAAATACCTTAGAATATTTAGTAGTTTATCATTGAAAATACCTTATAATATAACGTAATATGCAGTGTATCATTGAAAATACCTTTTAATATTACGTAATATGCAGTGAATCATTGAAAATACCTTAAAATATAACGTAATATGCAGTGTATCTTTGAAAATACCTTATAATATATGGTAATTTGTAGTGTATCAATGAAAGTACCTTATAATATAACGTAATATGCAGTGTATCATTGAAAATACCATATAATATATCGTAATATGCAGTGAATCATTGAAAATACCTTATAATATAACGTAATATGCAGTGTATCTTTGAAAATACCTTATAATATATGGTAATTTGTAGTGTATCAATGAAAGTACCTTATAATATAACGTAATATGCAGTGTATCATTGAAAATACCTTATAATATAACGTTATATGCAGTGTATCATTGAAAATACCTTATAATATAACGTAATATGCAGTGTATCATTGAAAATACCTTATAATATTTAGTAGTTTATCATTGAAAATACCTTATAATATAACGTTATATGCAGTTTATCATTGAAAATACCTTATAATATAACGTAATATACAGTGTATCATTGAAAATACCTTATAATATAACGTAATATGCAGTGTATCTTTGAAAATACCTTATGATATATAGTAGTTTACCATTGAAAAAGCTTATAATATAACGTAATATGCAGTGTATCATTGAAAATACCTTATGATATAACGTATTATGCAGTGTATCATTGAAAATACATTATAATATAACGTTATATGCAGTGTATCATTGAAAATACCTTATAATATAACGTAATATGCAGTGTATCATTGAAAATACCTTATAATATTTAGTAGTTTATCATTGAAAATACCTTATAATATAACGTAATATGCAGTTTATCATTGAAAATACCTTATAATATAACGTAATATACAGTGTATCAATGAAAATACCTTATAATATAACGTAATATGCAGTGTATCATTGAAAATACCTTATAATATAACGTAATAGGCAGTTTATCATTGAAAATACCTAATAATATAACGTAATATACAGTGTATCATTGAAAATACCTTATAATATAACGTAATATGCAGTGTATCATGGAAAATACCTTATAAGATATAGTAGCTTATCATTGAAAATACCTTATAATATATAGTAGTTTATCATTGAAAATACCTTATAATATAACGTAATATGCAGTGTATCATTGAAAATACCTTATGATATAACGTATTATGCAGTGTATCATTGAAAATACCTTATGATATATAGTAGTTTACAATTGAAAATACCTTATAATATAACGTAATATGCAGTGTATTATTGAAAATACCTTATAAGATATAGTAGCTTATCATTGAAAATACCTTATAATATATAGTAGTTTATCATTGAAAATACCTTATAATATAACGTAATATGCAGTGTATCATTGAAAATACCTTATGATATAACGTGTTATGCAGTGTATCATTGAAAATACCTTATGATATATAGTAGTTTACAATTGAAAATACCTTATAATATAACGTAATATGCAGTGTATCATTGAAAATACCTTATAATATAACGTTATATGCAGTGTATCATTGAAAATACCTTATAATATAACGTAATATGCAGTGTATCATTGAAAATACCTTATAATATTACGTAATATGGAGTGTATCATTGAAAGCACCATATAATATATCGTAATATGCAGTGTATCATTGAAAATACCTTATAATATAACGTTATATGCAGTGTATCATTGAAAATACCTTATAATATAACGTAATATGCAGTGTATCATTGAAAATACCTTAGAATATTTAGTAGTTTATCATTGAAAGCACCATATAATATATCGTAATATGCAGTGTATCATTGAAAATACCTTATAATATAACGTAATATGCAGTGTATCATTGAAAATACCTTATAATATAACGTAATATGCAGTGTATCATTGAAAATACCTTAGAATATTTAGTAGTTTATCATTGAAAATACCTTATAATATAACGTAATATGCAGTGTATCATTGAAAATACCTTATAATATAACGTAATATGCAGTGAATCATTGAAAATACCTTATAATATAACGTAATATGCAGTGTATCTTTGAAAATACCTTATAATATATGGTAATTTGTAGTGTATCAATGAAAGTACCTTATAATATAACGTAATATGCAGTGTATCATTGAAAATACCTTATAATATAACGTAATATGCAGTGTATCATTGAAAATACCTTATAATATTACGTAATATGGAGTGTATCATTGAAAACACCATATAATATATCGTAATATGCAGTGTATCATTGAAAATACCTTATAATATAACGTTATATGCAGTGTATCATTGAAAATACCTTATAATATAACGTAATATGCAGTGTATCATTGAAAATACCTTATAATATAACGTAATATGCAGTGAATCATTGAAAATACCTTATAATATAACGTAATATGCAGTGTATCTTTGAAAATACCTTATAATATATGGTAATTTGTAGTGTATCAATGAAAGTACCTTATAATATAACGTAATATGCAGTGTATCATTGAAAATACCTTATAATATAACGTAATATGCAGTGTATCATTGAAAATACCTTATAATATTACGTAATATGGAGTGTATCATTGAAAATACCTTATAATATAACGTAATATGCAGTGTATCATTGAAAATACCTTATAATATTTAGTAGTTTATCATTGAAAATACCTTATAATATAACGTTATATGCAGTTTATCATTGAAAATACCTTATAATATAACGTAATATACAGTGTATCATTGAAAATACCTTATAATATAACGTAATATGCAGTTTATCATTGAAAATACCTTATAATATAACGTAATATACAGTGTATCATTGAAAATACCTTATAATATAACGTAATATACAGTGTATCATTGAAAATACCTTATAATATAACGTAATATGCAGTGTATCATTGAAAATACCTTATAAGATATAGTAGCTTATCATTGAAAATACCTTATAATATATAGTAGTTTATCATTGAAAATACCTTATAATATAACGTAATATGCAGTGTATCATTGAAAATACCTTATGATATAACGTGTTATGCAGTGTATCATTGAAAATACCTTATAATATTACGTAATATGGAGTGTATCATTGAAAACACCATATAATATATCGTAATATGCAGTGTATCATTGAAAATACCTTATAATATAACGTAATACCCAGTGTATCATTGAAAATACCTTATAATATAACGTAATATGCAGTGTATCATTGAAAATACCTTATAATATAACGT
The DNA here is from genome assembly GCA_916610255.1 of Lasioglossum lativentre. Taxonomy (NCBI): domain Eukaryota; kingdom Metazoa; phylum Arthropoda; class Insecta; order Hymenoptera; family Halictidae; genus Lasioglossum; species Lasioglossum lativentre. The sequence continues at coordinate 120,854 of CAKAJI010000225.1, read as the reverse complement.
AATACCCAGTGTATCATTGAAAATACCTTATAATATAACGCAATATGCAGTGTATCATTGCAAATACCTTATAATATAACGTAATATGCAGTGTATCTTTGAAAATACCTTATAATATAACGTAATATGCAGTGTATCATTGAAAATACCTTATAATATAACGTAATATGCAGTGAATCATTGAAAATACCTTATAATATAACGTAATATGCAGTGTATCTTTGAAAATACCTTATAATATAACGTTATATGCAGTGTATCATTGAAAATACCTTATAAGATATAGTAGCTTATCATTGAAAATACCTTATAATATATAGTAGTTTATCATTGAAAATACCTTATAATATAACGTAATATGCAGTGTATCATTGAAAATACCTTATGATATAACGTATTATGCAGTGTATCATTGAAAATACCTTATGATATATAGTAGTTTACAATTGAAAATACCTTATAATATATCGTAATATGCAGTGAATCATTGAAAATACCTTATAATATAACGTAATATGCAGTGTATCTTTGAAAATACCTTATAATATATGGTAATTTGTAGTGTATCAATGAAAGTACCTTATAATATAACGTAATATGCAGTGTATCATTGAAAATACCTTAGAATATTTAGTAGTTTATCATTGAAAATACCTTATAATATAACATAATATGCAGTGTATCATTGAAAATACCTTATAATATAACGTAATATGCAGTGAATCATTGAAAATACCTTATAATATAACGTAATATGCAGTGTATCTTTGAAAATACCTTATAATATATGGTAATTTGTAGTGTATCAATGAAAGTACCTTATAATATAACGTAATATGCAGTGTATCATTGAAAATACCTTATAATATAACGTAATATGCAGTGTATCATTGAAAATACCTTATAATATTACGTAATATGGAGTGTATCATTGAAAACACCATATAATATATCGTAATATGCAGTGTATCATTGAAAATACCTTATAATATAACGTTATATGCAGTGTATCATTGAAAATACCTTATAATATAACGTTATATGCAGTGTATCATTGAAAATACCTTATAATATAACGTAATATGCAGTGTATCATTGAAAATACCTTATATTATAAGGTATTTTCAATGATAAACTACTATATATTATAAGGTATTTTCAATGATAAGCTACTATATCTTATAAGGTATTTTCAATGATACACTGCATATTACGTTATATTATAAGGTATTTTCAATGATACACTGTATATTACGTTATATTATAAGGTATTTTCAATGATAAACTGCATATAACGTTATATTATAAGGTATTTTCAATGATAAACTACTAAATATTATAAGGTATTTTCAATGATACACTGCATATTACGTTATATTATAAGGTATTTTCAATGACACACTGCATATAACGTTATATTATAAGGTATTTTCAATGATACACTGCATATTACGTTATATTATAAGGTACTTTCATTGATACACTACAAATTACCATATATTATAAGGTATTTTCAAAGATACACTGCATATTACGTTATATTATAAGGTATTTTCAATGATACACTGCATATTACGATATATTATATGGTGTTTTCAATGATACACTGCATATTACGTTATAATATAACGTAATATACAGTGTATCATTGAAAATACCTTATAATATAACGTAATATGCAGTGTATCATTGAAAATACCTTATAAGATATAGTAGCTTATCATTGAAAATACCTTATAATATATAGTAGTTTATCATTGAAAATACCTTATAATATAACGTAATATGCAGTGTATCATTGAAAATACCTTATGATATAACGTGTTATGCAGTGTATCATTGAAAATACCTTATGATATATAGTAGTTTACAATTGAAAATACCTTATAATATAACGTAATATGCAGTGTATCATTGAAAATACCTTATAATATAACGTTATATGCAGTGTATCATTGAAAATACCTTATAATATAACGTAATATGCAGTGTATCATTGAAAATACCTTATAATATTACGTAATATGGAGTGTATCATTGAAAGCACCATATAATATATCGTAATATGCAGTGTATCATTGAAAATACCTTATAATATAACGTTATATGCAGTGTATCATTGAAAATACCTTATAATATAACGTAATATGCAGTGTATCATTGAAAATACCTTAGAATATTTAGTAGTTTATCATTGAAAGCACCATATAATATATCGTAATATGCAGTGTATCATTGAAAATACCTTATAATATAACGTTATATGCAGTGTATCATTGAAAATACCTTATAATATAACGTAATATGCAGTGTATCATTGAAAATACCTTAGAATATTTAGTAGTTTATCATTGAAAATACCTTATAATATAACGTAATATGCAGTGTATCATTGAAAATACCTTATAATATAACGTAATATGCAGTGAATCATTGAAAATACCTTATAATATAACGTAATATGCAGTGTATCTTTGAAAATACCTTATAATATATGGTAATTTGTAGTGTATCAATGAAAGTACCTTATAATATAACGTAATATGCAGTGTATCATTGAAAATACCTTATAATATAACGTAATATGCAGTGTATCATTGAAAATACCTTATAATATTACGTAATATGGAGTGTATCATTGAAAACACCATATAATATATCGTAATATGCAGTGTATCATTGAAAATACCTTATAATATAACGTTATATGCAGTGTATCATTGAAAATACCTTATAATATAACGTTATATGCAGTGTATCATTGAAAATACCTTATAATATAACGTAATATGCAGTGTATCATTGAAAATACCTTATAATATAACGTAATATGCAGTTTATCATTGAAAATACCTTATAATATAACGTAATATACAGTGTATCATTGAAAATACCTTATAATATAACGTAATATACAGTGTATCATTGAAAATACCTTATAATATAACGTAATATGCAGTGTATCATTGAAAATACCTTATAAGATATAGTAGCTTATCATTGAAAATACCTTATAATATATAGTAGTTTATCATTGAAAATACCTTATAATATAACGTAATATGCAGTGTATCATTGAAAATACCTTATGATATAACGTGTTATGCAGTGTATCATTGAAAATACCTTATAATATTACGTAATATGGAGTGTATCATTGAAAACACCATATAATATATCGTAATATGCAGTGTATCATTGAAAATACCTTATAATATAACGTTATATGCAGTGTATCATTGAAAATACCTTATAATATAACGTAATATGCAGTGTATCATTGAAAATACCTTAGAATATTTAGTAGTTTATCATTGAAAATACCTTATAATATAACGTAATATGCAGTGTATCATTGAAAATACCTTATAATATAACGTAATATACAGTGTATCATTGAAAATACCTTATAATATAACGTAATATACAGTGTATCATTGAAAATACCTTATAATATAACGTAATATGCAGTGTATCATTGAAAATACCTTATAAGATATAGTAGCTTATCATTGAAAATACCTTATAATATATAGTAGTTTATCATTGAAAATACCTTATAATATAACGTAATATGCAGTGTATCATTGAAAATACCTTATAATATTACGTAATATGGAGTGTATCATTGAAAGCACCATATAATATATCGTAATATGCAGTGTATCATTGAAAATACCTTATAATATAACGTTATATGCAGTGTATCATTGAAAATACCTTATAATATAACGTAATATGCAGTGTATCATTGAAAATACCTTAGAATATTTAGTAGTTTATCATTGAAAGCACCATATAATATATCGTAATATGCAGTGTATCATTGAAAATACCTTATAATATAACGTAATATGCAGTGTATCATTGAAAATACCTTATAATATAACGTAATATGCAGTGTATCATTGAAAATACCTTAGAATATTTAGTAGTTTATCATTGAAAATACCTTATAATATAACGTAATATGCAGTGTATCATTGAAAATACCTTATAATATAACGTAATATGCAGTGAATCATTGAAAATACCTTATAATATAACGTAATATGCAGTGTATCTTTGAAAATACCTTATAATATATGGTAATTTGTAGTGTATCAATGAAAGTACCTTATAATATAACGTAATATGCAGTGTATCATTGAAAATACCTTATAATATAACGTAATATGCAGTGTATCATTGAAAATACCTTATAATATTACGTAATATGGAGTGTATCATTGAAAACACCATATAATATATCGTAATATGCAGTGTATCATTGAAAATACCTTATAATATAACGTTATATGCAGTGTATCATTGAAAATACCTTATAATATAACGTTATATGCAGTGTATCATTGAAAATACCTTATAATATAACGTAATATGCAGTGTATCATTGAAAATACCTTATAATATAACGTAATATGCAGTTTATCATTGAAAATACCTTATAATATAACGTAATATACAGTGTATCATTGAAAATACCTTATAATATAACGTAATATACACTGTATCATTGAAAATACCTTATAATATAACGTAATATGCAGTGTATCATTGAAAATACCTTATAAGATATAGTAGCTTATCATTGAAAATACCTTATAATATATAGTAGTTTATCATTGAAAATACCTTATAATATAACGTAATATGCAGTGTATCATTGAAAATACCTTATGATATAACGTGTTATGCAGTGTATCATTGAAAATACCTTATGATATATAGTAGTTTACAATTGAAAATACCTTATAATATAACGTAATATGCAGTGTATCATTGAAAATACCTTATAATATAACGTTATATGCAGTGTATCATTGAAAATACCTTATGATATATAGTAGTTTACAATTGAAAATACCTTATAATATAACGTAATATGCAGTGTATCATTGAAAATACCTTATAATATTACGTAATATGGAGTGTATCATTGAAAACACCATATAATATATCGTAATATGCAGTGTATCATTGAAAATACCTTATAATATAACGTTATATGCAGTGTATCATTGAAAATACCTTATAATATAACGTAATATGCAGTGTATCATTGAAAATACCTTAGAATATTTAGTAGTTTATCATTGAAAATACCTTATAATATAACGTAATATGCAGTGTATCATTGAAAATACCTTATAATATAACGTAATATGCAGTGAATCATTGAAAATACCTTATAATATAACGTAATATGCAGTGTATCTTTGAAAATACCTTATAATATATGGTAATTTGTAGTGTATCAATGAAAGTACCTTATAATATAACGTAATATGCAGTGTATCATTGAAAATACCTTATAATATAACGTAATATGCAGTGTATCATTGAAAATACCTTATAATATTACGTAATATGGAGTGTATCAATGAAAACACCATATAATATATCGTAATATGCAGTGTATCATTGAAAATACCTTATAATATAACGTTATATGCAGTGTATCATTGAAAATACCTTATAATATAACGTAATATGCAGTGTATCATTGAAAATACCTTAGAATATTTAGTAGTTTATCATTGAAAATACCTTATAATATAACGTAATATGCAGTGTATCATTGAAAATACCTTTTAATATTACGTAATATGCAGTGAATCATTGAAAATACCTTAAAATATAACGTAATATGCAGTGTATCTTTGAAAATACCTTATAATATATGGTAATTTGTAGTGTATCAATGAAAGTACCTTATAATATAACGTAATATGCAGTGTATCATTGAAAATACCATATAATATATCGTAATATGCAGTGAATCATTGAAAATACCTTATAATATAACGTAATATGCAGTGTATCTTTGAAAATACCTTATAATATATGGTAATTTGTAGTGTATCAATGAAAGTACCTTATAATATAACGTAATATGCAGTGTATCATTGAAAATACCTTATAATATAACGTTATATGCAGTGTATCATTGAAAATACCTTATAATATAACGTAATATGCAGTGTATCATTGAAAATACCTTATAATATTTAGTAGTTTATCATTGAAAATACCTTATAATATAACGTTATATGCAGTTTATCATTGAAAATACCTTATAATATAACGTAATATACAGTGTATCATTGAAAATACCTTATGATATAACGTATTATGCAGTGTATCATTGAAAATAACTTATGATATATAGTAGTTTACCATTGAAAAAGCTTATAATATAACGTAATATGCAGTGTATCATTGAAAATACCTTATGATATAACGTATTATGCAGTGTATCATTGAAAATACCTTATAATATAACGTTATATGCAGTGTATCATTGAAAATACCTTATAATATAACGTAATATGCAGTGTATCATTGAACATACCTTATAATATTTAGTAGTTTATCATTGAAAATACCTTATAATATAACGTAATATGCAGTTTATCATTGAAAATACCTTATAATATAACGTAATATACAGTGTATCAATGAAAATACCTTATAATATAACGTAATATGCAGTGTATCATTGAAAATACCTTATAATATAACGTAATAGGCAGTTTATCATTGAAAATACCTAATAATATAACGTAATATACAGTGTATCATTGAAAATACCTTATAATATAACGTAATATGCAGTGTATCATGGAAAATACCTTATAAGATATAGTAGCTTATCATTGAAAATACCTTATAATATATAGTAGTTTATCATTGAAAATACCTTATAATATAACGTAATATGCAGTGTATCATTGAAAATACCTTATGATATAACGTATTATGCAGTGTATCATTGAAAATACCTTATGATATATAGTAGTTTACAATTGAAAATACCTTATAATATAACGTAATATGCAGTGTATTATTGAAAATACCTTATAAGATATAGTAGCTTATCATTGAAAATACCTTATAATATATAGTAGTTTATCATTGAAAATACCTTATAATATAACGTAATATGCAGTGTATCATTGAAAATACCTTATGATATAACGTGTTATGCAGTGTATCATTGAAAATACCTTATGATATATAGTAGTTTACAATTGAAAATACCTTATAATATAACGTAATATGCAGTGTATCATTGAAAATACCTTATAATATAACGTAATATGCAGTGTATCATTGAAAATACCTTATAATATAACGTAATATGCAGTGTATCATTGAAAATACCTTATAATATTACGTAATATGGAGTGTATCATTGAAAGCACCATATAATATATCGTAATATGCAGTGTATCATTGAAAATACCTTATAATATAACGTTATATGCAGTGTATCATTGAAAATACCTTATAATATAACGTAATATGCAGTGTATCATTGAAAATACCTTAGAATATTTAGTAGTTTATCATTGAAAGCACCATATAATATATCGTAATATGCAGTGTATCATTGAAAATACCTTATAATATAACGTTATATGCAGTGTATCATTGAAAATACCTTATAATATAACGTAATATGCAGTGTATCATTGAAAATACCTTAGAATATTTAGTAGTTTATCATTGAAAATACCTTATAATATAACGTAATATGCAGTGTATCATTGAAAATACCTTATAATATAACGTAATATGCAGTGAATCATTGAAAATACCTTATAATATAACGTAATATGCAGTGTATCTTTGAAAATACCTTATAATATATGGTAATTTGTAGTGTATCAATGAAAGTACCTTATAATATAACGTAATATGCAGTGTATCATTGAAAATACCTTATAATATAACGTAATATGCAGTGTATCATTGAAAATACCTTATAATATTACGTAATATGGAGTGTATCATTGAAAACACCATATAATATATCGTAATATGCAGTGTATCATTGAAAATACCTTATAATATAACGTTATATGCAGTGTATCATTGAAAATACCTTATAATATAACGTTATATGCAGTGTATCATTGAAAATACCTTATAATATAACGTAATATGCAGTGTATCATTGAAAATACCTTATAATATAACGTAATATGCAGTTTATCATTGAAAATACCTTATAATATAACGTAATATACAGTGTATCATTGAAAATACCTTATAATATAACGTAATATACAGTGTATCATTGAAAATACCTTATAATATAACGTAATATGCAGTGTATCATTGAAAATACCTTATAAGATATAGTAGCTTATCATTGAAAATACCTTATAATATATAGTAGTTTATCATTGAAAATACCTTATAATATAACGTAATATGCAGTGTATCATTGAAAATACCTTATGATATTTAGTAGTTTATCATTGAAAATACCTTATAATATAACGTTTTCAGTGTATCATTGAAAATACCTTATAATATAACGTAATATGCAGTCAATCATTGAAAATACCTTATAATATAACGTAATATGCAGTGTATCGTTGAAAATACCTTATAATATATGGTAATTTGTAGTGTATCAATGAAAGTACCTTATAATATAACGTAATATGCAGTGTATCATTGAAAATACCATATAATATATCGTAATATGCAGTGAATCATTGAAAATACCTTATAATATAACGTAATATGCAGTGTATCTTTGAAAATACCTTATAATATATGGTAATTTGTAGTGTATCAATGAAAGTACCTTATAATATAACGTAATATGCAGTGTATCATTGAAAATACCTTATAATATAACGTTATATGCAGTGTATCATTGAAAATACCTTATAATATAACGTAATATGCAGTGTATCATTGAAAATACCTTATAATATTTAGTAGTTTATCATTGAAAATACCTTATAATATAACGTTATATGCAGTTTATCATTGAAAATACCTTATAATATAACGTAATATACAGTGTATCATTGAAAATACCTTATAATATAACGTAATATGCAGTGTATCTTTGAAAATACCTTATGATATATAGTAGTTTACCATTGAAAAAGCTTATAATATAACGTAATATGCAGTGTATCATTGAAAATACCTTATGATATAACGTATTATGCAGTGTATCATTGAAAATACCTTATAATATAACGTTATATGCAGTGTATCATTGAAAATACCTTATAATATAACGTAATATGCAGTGTATCATTGAAAATACCTTAAAATATTTAGTAGTTTATCATTGAAAATACCTTATAATATAACGTAATATGCAGTGTATCATTGAAAATACCTTATAAGATATAGTAGCTTATCATTGAAAATACCTTATAATATATAGTAGTTTATCATTGAAAATACCTTATAATATAACGTAATATGCAGTGTATCATTGAAAATACCTTATGATATAACGTGTTATGCAGTGTATCATTGAAAATACCTTATGATATATAGTAGTTTACAATTGAAAATACCTTATAATATAACGTAATATGCAGTGTATCATTGAAAATACCTTATAATATAACGTTATATGCAGTGTATCATTGAAAATACCTTATAATATAACGTAATATACAGTGTATCATTGAAAATACCTTATAATATAACGTAATATACAGTGTATCATTGAAAATACCTTATAATATTACGTAATATGGAGTGTATCAATGAAAACACCATATAATATATCGTAATATGCAGTGTATCATTGAAAATACCTTATAATATAACGTAATATGCAGTGTATCATTGAAAATACCTTAGAATATTTAGTAGTTTATCATTGAAAGCACCATATAATATATCGTAATATGCAGTGTATCATTGAAAATACCTTATAATATAACGTTATATGCAGTGTATCATTGAAAATACCTTATAATATAACGTAATATGCAGTGTATCATTGAAAATACCTTAGAATATTTAGTAGTTTATCATTGAAAATACCTTATAATATAACGTAATATGCAGTGTATCATTGAAAATACCTTATAATATAACGTAATATGCAGTGAATCATTGAAAATACCTTATAATATAACGTAATATGCAGTGTATCTTTGAAAATACCTTATAATATATGGTAATTTGTAGTGTATCAATGAAAGTACCTTATAATATAACGTAATATGCAGTGTATCATTGAAAATACCTTATAATATAACGTAATATGCAGTGTATCATTGAAAATACCTTATAATATAACGTAATAGGCAGTTTATCATTGAAAATACCTAATAATATAACGTAATATACAGTGTATCATTGAAAATACCTTATAATATAACGTTATATGCAGTGTATCATTGAAAATACCTTATAATATAACGTTATATGCAGTGTATCATTGAAAATACCTTATAATATAACGTAATATGCAGTGTATCATTGAAAATACCTTATAATATAACGTAATATGCAGTTTATCATTGAAAATACCTTATAATATAACGTAATATACAGTGTATCATTGAAAATACCTTATAATATAACGTAATATACAGTGTATCATTGAAAATACCTTATAATATAACGTAATATGCAGTGTATCATTGAAAATACCTTATAAGATATAGTAGCTTATCATTGAAAATACCTTGTAATATATAGTAGTTTATCATTGAAAATACCTTATAATATAACGTAATATGCAGTGTATCATTGAAAATACCTTATGATATAACGTGTTATGCAGTGTATCATTGAAAATACCTTATGATATATAGTAGTTTACAATTGAAAATACCTTATAATATAACGTAATATGCAGTGTATCATTGAAAATACCTTATAATATAACGTTATATGCAGTGTATCATTGAAAATACCTTATAATATAACGTAATATGCAGTGTATCATTGAAAATACCTTATAATATTACGTAAAATGGAGTGTATCATTGAAAACACCATATAATATATCGTAATATGCAGTGTATCATTGAAAATACCTTATAATATAACGTAATATGCAGTGTATCATTGAAAATACCTTATAAGATATAGTAGCTTATCATTGAAAATACCTTGTAATATATAGTAGTTTATCATTGAAAATACCTTATAATATAACGTAATATGCAGTGTATCATTGAAAATACCTTATGATATAACGTGTTATGCAGTGTATCATTGAAAATACCTTATGATATATAGTAGTTTATAATTGAAAATACCTTATAATATAACGTAATATGCAGTGTATCATTGAAAATACCTTATAATATAACGTTATATGCAGTGTATCATTGAAAATACCTTATAATATAACGTAATATGCAGTGTATCATTGAAAATACCTTATAATATTACGTAAAATGGAGTGTATCATTGAAAACACCATATAATATATCGTAATATGCAGTGTATCATTGAAAATACCTTATAATATAACGTTATATGCAGTGTATCATTGAAAATACCTTATAATATAACGTAATATGCAGTGTATCATTGAAAATACCTTATAATATAACGTAATACCCAGTGTATCATTGAAAATACCTTATAATATAACGTAATATGCAGTGTATCATTGCAAATACCTTATCATATAACGTAATATGCAGTGTATCTTTGAAAATACCTTATAATATAACGTAATATGCAGTGTATCATTGAAAATACCTTATAATATAACGTAATATGCAGTGAATCATTGAAAATTCCATAAAATATAACGTAATATGCTGTGTATCATTGAAAATACCATGTAATATAACGTAATATACAGTGTATTATTGAAAATACCTTATAATATAACGTAATATGCAGTGTATCATTGAAAATACCTTATAATATAACGTAATATGCAGTGTATCATTGAAAATACCTTATAATATAACGTAATATGCTGTGTATCATTGAAAATACATTATAATATAACGTAATATGCAGTGTATCATTGAAAATACCTTATAATATAACGTAATATGCAGTGTATCATTGAAAATACCTTATAATATTACGTAATATGGAGTGTATCATTGAAAACACCATATAATATATCGTAATATGCAGTGTATCATTGAAAATACCTTATAATATAACGTTATATGCAGTGTATCATTGAAAATACCTTATAATATAACGTTATATGCAGTGTATCATTGAAAATACCTTATAATATAACGTAATATGCAGTGTATCATTGAAAATACCTTATAATATAACGTAATATGCAGTTTATCATTGAAAATACCTTATAATATAACGTAATATACAGTGTATCATTGAAAATACCTTATAATATAACGTAATATACAGTGTATCATTGAAAATACCTTATAATATAACGTAATATGCAGTGTATCATTGAAAATACCTTATAAGATATAGTAGCTTATCATTGAAAATACCTTATAATATATAGTAGTTTATCATTGAAAATACCTTATAATATAACGTAATATGCAGTGTATCATTGAAAATACCTTATGATATTTAGTAGTTTATCATTGAAAATACCTTATAATATAACGTTTTCAGTGTATCATTGAAAATACCTTATAATATAACGTAATATGCAGTCAATCATTGAAAATACCTTATAATATAACGTAATATGCAGTGTATCTTTGAAAATACCTTATAATATATGGTAATTTGTAGTGTATCAATGAAAGTACCTTATAATATAACGTAATATGCAGTGTATCATTGAAAATACCATATAATATATCGTAATATGCAGTGAATCATTGAAAATACCTTATAATATAACGTAATATGCAGTGTATCTTTGAAAATACCTTATAATATATGGTAATTTGTAGTGTATCAATGAAAGTACCTTATAATATAACGTAATATGCAGTGTATCATTGAAAATACCTTATAATATAACGTTATATGCAGTGTATCATTGAAAATACCTTATAATATAACGTAATATGCAGTGTATCATTGAAAATACCTTATAATATTTAGTAGTTTATCATTGAAAATACCTTATAATATAACGTTATATGCAGTTTATCATTGAAAATACCTTATAATATAACGTAATATACAGTGTATCATTGAAAATACCTTATAATATAACGTAATATGCAGTGTATCTTTGAAAATACCTTATGATATATAGTAGTTTACCATTGAAAAAGCTTATAATATAACGTAATATGCAGTGTATCATTGAAAATACCTTATGATATAACGTATTATGCAGTGTATCATTGAAAATACCTTATAATATAACGTTATATGCAGTGTATCATTGAAAATACCTTATAATATAACGTAATATGCAGTGTATCATTGAAAATACCTTATAATATTTAGTAGTTTATCATTGAAAATACCTTATAATATAACGTAATATGCTGTGTATCATTGAAAATACCTTATAATATAACGTAATATGCTGTGTATCATTGAAAATACCTTATAATATAACGTAATATGCAGTGTATCATTGAAAATACCTTATAATGTAACGTAATATGCAGTGTATAATTGAAAATAACTTATAATATATCGTAGTGTATCATTGAAAATACCTTATAATATAATGTTATATGCAGTGTATCATTGAAAATACTTTATAATATATCGTAATATGCAGTGTATCATAGAAAATACCTTATAAATGACGTAATATGCAGTCTATCATTGAAAATACCTTATAATATAACGTAATATGCAGTGAATCATTGAAAATACCATATAATATAACGTAATATGCAGTGTATCATTGACAATACCTTATAATGTAATATAATATGCAGCGTATCATTGAAAATACTTTATAATATAACGTAATATGCAGTGTATCTTTGAAAATACCTTATAAATGACGTAATATGCAGTGTATCATTGAAAATACCTTATAATATAACGTAATATGCAGTGTATCATTGAAAATACCATATAATATAACGTAATATGCAGTGTATAATTGAAAATAACTTATAATATATCGTAGTGTATCATTGAAAATACCTTATAATACAATGTAATATGCAGTCTATCATTGGAAATACCTTATAATATAACGTAATATGCAGTGTATCATTGAAAATACCTTATAATGTAATGTAATATGTACTGTATCATTTAAAATTCCTTATAATATAACATAATATGCAGTGATTCATTGAAAATACCTTATAATATAACGTAATATGCTGTGTATCATTGAAAATACCTTATAATATAACGTAATATGCAGTGTATCATTGAAAATACCTTATAATGTAACGTAATATGCAGTGTATAATTGAAAATAACTTATAATATATCGTAGTGTATCATTGAAAATACCTTATAATATAATGTTATATGCAGTGTATCATTGAAAATACTTTATAATATATCGTAATATGCAGTGTATCATAGAAAATACCTTATAAATGACGTAATATGCAGTCTATCATTGAAAATACCTTATAATATAACGTAATATGCAGTGAATCATTGAAAATACCATATAATATAACGTAATATGCAGTGTATCATTGACAATACCTTATAATGTAATATAATATGCAGCGTATCATTGAAAATACTTTATAATATAACGTAATATGCAGTGTATCTTTGAAAATACCTTATAAATGACGTAATATGCAGTCTATCATTGAAAATACCTTATAATATAACGTAATATGCAGTGAATCATTGAAAATACCATATAATATAACGTAATATGCAGTGTATCATTGACAATACCTTATAATGTAATATAATATGCAGTGTATCATTGAAAATACGTTATAATATAACGTATTATGCAGTGTATCATAGAAAATACCTTATACTATAACGTAATATACAGTGTATCATTGAAAATACTTTATAATATATCGTAATTTGTAGTCTATCATTGAAAATACCTTATAATATAACGTAATATGGAGTGTATCTTTGAAAATACCTTATAATATAACGTAATAGGCAGTGTATAATTGGAAATACATTATAATATAACGTAATTTGCAGTGAATCATTGAAAATAACTTATAATATAACGTAATATGCAGTGTATCATTGAAAATACATTATAATATAACGTAATATGCAGTGTATCATTGAAAATACCTTATAATGTAACGTAATATGCAGTGTATCATTGAAAATAACTTATAATATATCGTAGTGTATCATTGAAAATACCTTATAATATAATGCTATATGCAGTGTATCATTGAAAATACATTTTAATATAACGTAATATGCAGTGTATCATTGAAAATACCTTATAATATAACGTAATATTCAGTGTATCATTGAAAATAGCTTATAATATAACGTAATATACAGTGTACAAAATAGCTTCTAATATGTCGTAGTTTATCATTGAAAGTACCTTATAATATAACGTAATATGCAGTGTATCATTGAAAATACCTAATAATATAACGTAATATGCAGTGTATCATTGAAAATACCTTATAATATAACGTTATATCCAGTCTATCACTGAAAATACCTTATAATATATCGTAATTTGCAGCGTATCATTGAAAATACCTTAGAATATATGGTAATTCTAGTCTATCAATGAAAATACCTTATAATATAACGTAATATGCAGTGTATCATTGAAAATACCTTATAATATATCGTAATGTGTAGTGTATCATTGAAAATACCTTATAGTATAACGTAATATGCAGTGCATCATTGAAAAAACCTTATAATATAACGTAATATGCAGTGTATCATTGAAAATACCTTATAATATAACGTAATATGCAGTGTATCATTGAAAATACCTTATAATATAACGTAAAATGCAGTGTATCATTGAAAATACCTTATAATATAACGTAATATGCGGTGTATCATTGAAAATACCTTATAATATAACGTACTATGCAGTGTATCATTGAAAATACCTTATAATATATAGCAGTTTATCATTGAAAATACCTTATAATATAACTTAATATGCAGTGTATCATTGAAAATACCTTATGATATAACGTAATATGCAGTGTATTATTGAAAATACCTTAGAATATATGGTAATTCTAGTCTATCAATGAAAATACCTTAAAATATAACGTAATATGCAGTGTATCATTGAAAATACCTTATAATATATCGTAATGTGTAGTGTATCATTGAAAATACCTTATAGTATAACGTAATATGCAGTGCATCATTGAAAATACCTTATAATATATCGTAATGTGTAGTGTATCATTGAAAATACCTTATAGTATAACTTAATATGCAGTGTATCATTGAAAATACCTTATGATATAACGTAATATGCGGTGTATCATTGAAAATACCTTATGATATATGGTAATTCTAGTCTATCAATGAAAATACCTTAAAATATAACGTAATATGCAGTGTATCATTGAAAATACCTTATAATATATCGTAATGTGTAGTGTATCATTGAAAATACCTTATAGTATAACGTAATATGCAGTGCATCATTGAAAATACCTTATAATATATCGTAATGTGTAGTGTATCATTGAAAATACCTTATAGTATAACGTAATATGCAGTGCATCATTGAAAATACCTTATAATATAACGTAATATGCGGTGTATCATTGAAAATACCTTATAATATAACGTAATATGCAGGTTATCATTGAAAATACCTTATAATATATCGTAATTTGTAGTGTATCATTGAAAATACCTTAGAATATATGGTAATTCTAGTCTATCAATGAAAATACCTTATAATATAACGTAATATGCAGTGCATCATTGAAAATACCTTATAATATATCGTAATTTGTAGTGGATCATTGAAAATACCTTAAAATATATGGTAATTCTAGTCTATCAATGAAAATACCTTATAATATAACGTAATATGCAGTGTATCATTGAAAATACCTTATAATATAACGTAATATGCAGTGTATCATTGAAAATACCTTATAATACAATGTAATATGCAGTCTATCATTGGAAATACCTTATAATATAACGTAATATGCAGTGCATCATTGAAAATACCTTATAATATAACGTAATATGCAGTGTATCATTGAAAATACCTTATGATATAACGTAATATGCAGTGTATCATTGAAAATACCTTATAATATATCGTAATTTGTAGTGGATCATTGAAAATACCTTAGAATATATGGTAATTCTAGTCTATCAATGAAAATACCTTATAATATAACGTAATATGCAGTGTATCATTGAAAATACCTTATAATATAACGTAATATGCAGTGTATCATTGAAAATACCTTATAATACAATGTAATATGCAGTCTATCATTGGAAATACCTTATAATATAACGTAATATGCAGTGTATCATTGAAAATACCTTATAATGTAATGTAATATGTACTGTATCATTTAAAATTCCTTATAATATAACATAATATGCAGTGATTCATTGAAAATACCTTATAATATAACGTAATATGCTGTGTATCATTGAAAATACCTTATAATATAACGTAATATGCTGTGTATCATTGAAAATACCTTATAATATAACGTAATATGCAGTGTATCATTGAAAATACCTTATAATGTAACGTAATATGCAGTGTATAATTGAAAATAACTTATAATATATCGTAGTGTATCATTGAAAATACCTTATAATATAATGTTATATGCAGTGTATCATTGAAAATACTTTATAATATATCGTAATATGCAGTGTATCATAGAAAATACCTTATAAATGACGTAATATGCAGTCTATCATTGAAAATACCTTATAATATAACGTAATATGCAGTGAATCATTGAAAATACCATATAATATAACGTAATATGCAGTGTATCATTGACAATACCTTATAATGTAATATAATATGCAGCGTATCATTGAAAATACCTTATAATATAACGTAATATGCAGTGTATCTTTGAAAATACCTTATAAATGACGTAATATGCAGTCTATCATTGAAAATACCTTATAATATAACGTAATATGCAGTGAATCATTGAAAATACCATATAATATAACGTAATATGCAGTGTATAATTGAAAATAACTTATAATATATCGTAGTGTATCATTGAAAATACCTTATAATACAATGTAATATGCAGTCTATCATTGGAAATACCTTATAATATAACGTAATATGCAGTGTATCATTGAAAATACCTTATAATGTAATGTAATATGTACTGTATCATTTAAAATTCCTTATAATATAACATAATATGCAGTGATTCATTGAAAATACATTATAATATAATGTAATATGCTGTGTATCATTGAAAATACCTTATAATATAACGTAATATGCAGTGTATCATTGAAAATACCTTATAATGTAACGTAATATGCAGTGTATAATTGAAAATAACTTATAATATATCGTAGTGTATCATTGAAAATACCTTATAATATAATGTTATATGCAGTGTATCATTGAAAATACTTTATAATATATCGTAATATGCAGTGTATCATAGAAAATACCTTATAAATGACGTAATATGCAGTCTATCATTGAAAATACCTTATAATATAACGTAATATGCAGTGAATCATTGAAAATACCATATAATATAACGTAATATGCAGTGTATCATTGACAATACCTTATAATGTAATATAATATGCAGCGTATCATTGAAAATACTTTATAATATAACGTAATATGCAGTGTATCTTTGAAAATACCTTATAAATGACGTAATATGCAGTCTATCATTGAAAATACCTTATAATATAACGTAATATGCAGTGAATCATTGAAAATACCATATAATATAACGTAATATGCAGTGTATCATTGACAATACCTTATAATGTAATATAATATGCAGTGTATCATTGAAAATACGTTATAATATAACGTATTATGCAGTGTATCATTGAAAATACCTTATAATATAACGTAATATACAGTGTATCATTGAAAATACTTTATAATATATCGTAATTTGTAGTCTATCATTGAAAATACCTTATAATATAACGTAATATGGAGTGTATCTTTGAAAATACCTTATAATATAACGTAATAGGCAGTGTATAATTGGAAATACATTATAATATAACGTAATTTGCAGTGAATCATTGAAAATAACTTATAATATAACGTAATATGCAGTGTATCATTGAAAATACATTATAATATAACGTAATATGCAGTGTATCATTGAAAATACCTTATAATGTAACGTAATATGCAGTGTATCATTGGAAATACCGTATAATATAACGTAATATGCAGTGTATCATTGAAAATACCTTATAATATAACGTTATATCCAGTCTATCACTGACAATACCTTATAATATAACGTAATATGCAGTGTATCATTGAAAATACCTTATAATGTAATGTAATATGTACTGTATCATTTAAAATTCCTTATAATATAACGTAATATGCAGTGATTCATTGAAAATACCTTATAATATAACGTAATATGCTGTGTATCATTGAAAATACCTTATAATATAAGGTAATATGCAGTCTATCAATGAAAATAACTTATAATATAACGTAATACGCAGTGTATCATTGAAAATACCTTATAATATAACGTAATATGCAGTGTATCATTGAAAATACCTTATAATACAATGTAATATGCAGTCTATCATTGGAAATACCGTATAATATAACGTAATATGCAGTGTATCATTGAAAATACCTTATAATGTAATGTAATATGTACTGTATCATTTAAAATTCCTTATAATATAACGTAATATGCAGTGATTCATTGAAAATACCTTATAATATAACGTAATATGCTGTGTATCATTGAAAATACCTTATAATATAACGTAATATGCAGTGATTCATTGAAAATACCTTATAATATAACGTAATATGCTGTGTATCATTGAAAATACCTTATAATATAACGTAATATGCAGTGTATCATTGAAAATACCTTATAATGTAACGTAATATGCAGTGTATAATTGAAAATAACTTATAATGTACCGTAGTGTATCATTGAAAATACCTTATAATATAACGTAATATTCAGTGTATCATTGAAAATAGCTTATAATATAACGTAATATGCAGTGTATCATTGAAAATACCTTATAATATAACGTGATATTTGCAGTCTATCATTGAAAATACCTTATTATATATAGTAGTTTATCATTGAAAATACCTTATAATGTAATGTAATATGCAGTGTATCATTGAAAATACCTTATAATATATCGTAATTTGTAGTGTATCATTGAAAATACCTTATAATATAACGTAATATACAGTGTATCATTGAAAATACTTTAGAATATATCGTAATTGTAGTGTATTATTGAAAATACCTTATAATATAACGTAATATGCAATGTATCATTGAAAATACTTTATACTATATCGTAATTTGTTGTGTATCATTGAAAATACCTTATAATATAACGTAATTTGTAGTGTATCATTGAAAATATATTATAATATAACGTAATATGCAGTGTATCATTGAAAATACCTAATAATATAACGTAATATGCAGTGTATCATTGAAAATACCTTATAATACAATGTAATATGCAGTCTATCATTGGAAATACCTTATAATATAACGTAATATGCAGTGTATCATTGAAAATACCTTATAATGTAATGTAATATGTACTGTATCATTTAAAATTCCTTATAACATAACATAATATGCAGTGATTCATTGAAAATACCTTATAATATAACGTAATATGCTGTGTATCATTGAAAATACCTTATAATATAACGTAATATGCAGTGTATCATTGAAAATACCTTATAATGTAACGTAATATGCTGTGTATCATTGAAAATACCTTATAATATAACGTAATATGCAGTGTATCATTGAAAATACCTTATAATGTAACGTAATATGCAGTGTATAATTGAAAATAACTTATAACGTATCGTAGTGTATCATTGAAAATACCTTATAATACAATGTAATATGCAATCTATCATTGGAAATACCGTATAATATAACGTAATATGCAGTGTATCATTGAAAATACCTTATAATGTAATGTAATATGTACTGTATCATTTAAAATTCCTTATAATATAACGTAATATGCAGTGATTCATTGAAAATACCTTATAATATAACGTAATATGCAGTGTCTCATTGAAAATACCTTATAATATAACGTGATATTTGTAGTCTATCATTGAAAATACCTTATAATATAACGTAATATGCAGTGTATCTTTGAAAATACCTTATAATATAACGTAATAGGCAGTGTATAATTGGAAATATATTATAATATAAAGTAAAATGCAGTGTATCATTGAAAATAGCTTATAATATAACGTAATATGCAGTCTATCATTGGAAATACCGTATAATATAACGTAATATGCAGTGTATCATTGAAAATACCTTATAATATAACGTTATATCCAGTCTATCACTGACAATACCTTATAATATAACGTAATATGCAGTGTATCATTGAAAATACCTTATAATGTAATGTAATATGTACTGTATCATTTAAAATTCCTTATAATATAACGTAATATGCAGTGATTCATTGAAAATACCTTATAATATAACGTAATATGCTGTGTATCATTGAAAATACCTTATAATATAACGTAATATGCAGTGATTCATTGAAAATACCTTATAATATAACGTAATATGCTGTGTATCATTGAAAATACCTTATAATATAACGTAATATGCAGTGTATCATTGAAAATACCTTATAATGTAACGTAATATGCAGTGTATAATTGAAAATAACTTATAACGTATCGTAGTGTATCATTGAAAATACCTTATAATATAACGTAATATTCAGTGTATCATTGAAAATAGCTTATAATATAACGTAATATGCAGTGTATCATTGAAAATACCTTATAATATAACGTGATATTTGCAGTCTATCATTGAAAATACCTTATTATATAAGGTAATATGCAGTCTATCAATGAAAATAACTTATAATATAACGTAATACGCAGTGTATCATTGAAAATACCTTATAATATAACGTAATATGCAGTGTATCATTGAAAATACCTTATAATACAATGTAATATGCAGTCTATCATTGGAAATACCGTATAATATAACGTAATATGCAGTGTATCATTGAAAATACCTTATAATATAACGTTATATCCAGTCTATCACTGAAAATACCTTATAATATAACGTAATATGCAGTGTATCATTGAAAATACCTTATAATGTAATGTAATATGTACTGTATCATTTAAAATTCCTTATAATATAACGTAATATGCAGTGATTCATTGAAAATACCTTATAATATAACGTAATATGCTGTGTATCATTGAAAATTCCTTATAATATAACGTAATATGCAGTGATTCATTGAAAATACCTAATAATATAACGTAATATGCTGTGTATCATTGAAAATACCTTATAATATAACGTAATATGCAGTGTATCATTGAAAATACCTTATAATGTAACGTAATATGCAGTGTATAATTGAAAATAACTTATAACGTATCGTAGTGTATCATTGAAAATACCTTATAATATAACGTAATATTCAGTGTATCATTGAAAATAGCTTATAATATAACGTAATATGCAGTGTATCATTGAAAATACCTTATAATATAACGTGATATTTGCAGTCTATCATTGAAAATACCTTATTATATAAGGTAATATGCAGTCTATCAATGAAAATAACTTATAATATAACGTAATACGCAGTGTATCATTGAAAATACCTTATAATATAACGTAATATGCAGTGTATCATTGAAAATACCTTATAATATAACGTGATATTTGCAGTCTATCATTGAAAATACCTTATTATATATAGTAGTTTATCATTGAAAATACCTTATAATGTAATGTAATATGCAGTGTATCATTGAAAATACCTTATAATATATCGTAATTTGTAGTGTATCATTGAAAATAGCTTATAATATAACGTAATATGCAGTGTCTCATTGAAAATACCTTATAATATAACGTGATATTTGTAGTCTATCATTGAAAATACCTTATAATATAACGTAATATGCAGTGTATCATTGAAAATACCTTATTATATAAGGTAATATGCAGTCTATCAATGAAAATAACTTATAATATAACGTAATACGCAGTGTATCATTGAAAATACCTTATAATGTAATGTAATATGCAGTGTATCATTGAAAATAGCTTATAATATAACGTAATATGCAGTGTCTCATTGAAAATACCTTATAATATAACGTGATATTTGTAGTCTATCATTGAAAATACCTTATAATATAACGTAATATGCAGTGTATCTTTGAAAATACCTTATAATACAATGTAATATGCAGTCTATCATTGGAAATACCGTATAATATAACGTAATATGCAGTGTATCATTGAAAATACCTTATAATATATCGTAATTTGTAGTGTATCATTGAAAATAGCTTATAATATAACGTTATATGCAGTCTCCCATTGAAAATACATTATAAAATAATGTAATATGCAGTGTATCATTGAAAATACCTTATAATGTAACATAATATGCTGTGTGTTATTGAAAATACCATATAATGTAATATGCAGTGTATCATTGAAAATACCTTATAATGTAATGTAATATGCAGTGTATCATTGAAAATAGCTTATAATATAACGTAATATGCAGTGTCTCATTGAAAATACCTTATAATATAACGTGATATTTGTAGTCTATCATTGAAAATACCTTATAATATAACGTAATATGCAGTGTATCATTGAAAATACCTTATTATATAAGGTAATATGCAGTCTATCAATGAAAATAACTTATAATATAACGTAATACGCAGTGTATCATTGAAAATACCTTATAATGTAATGTAATATGCAGTGTATCATTGAAAATAGCTTATAATATAACGTAATATGCAGTGTCTCATTGAAAATACCTTATAATATAACGTGATATTTGTAGTCTATCATTGAAAATACCTTATAATATAACGTAATATGCAGTGTATCTTTGAAAATACCTTATAATACAATGTAATATGCAGTCTATCATTGGAAATACCGTATAATATAACGTAATATGCAGTGTATCATTGAAAATACCTTATAATATAACGTTATATCCAGTCTATCACTGAAAATACCTTATAATATAACGTAATATGCAGTGTATCATTGAAAATACCTTATAATGTAATGTAATATGTACTGTATCATTTAAAATTCCTTATAATATAACGTAATATGCAGTGTATCATTGAAAATACCTTATAATATATCGTAATTTGTAGTGTATCATTGAAAATACCTTATAATATAACGTAATATACAGTGTATCATTGAAAATACTTTAGAATATATCGTAATTGTAGTGTATCATTGAAAATACCTTATAATATAACGTAATATGCAGTGTATCATAGAAAATACCTTATAAATGACGTAATATGCAGTCTATCATTGAAAATACCTTATAATATAACGTAATATGCAGTGAATCATTGAAAATACCATATAATATAACGTAATATGCAGTGATTCATTGAAAATACCTTATAATATAACGTAATATGCTGTGTATCATTGAAAATACCTTATAATATAAAGTAATATGCAGTGATTCATTGAAAATACCTTATAATATAACGTAATATGCTGTGTATCATTGAAAATACCTTATAATATAACGTAATATGCAGTGTATAATTGAAAATACCTTATAATGTAACGTAATATGCAGTGTATAATTGAAAATAACTTATAATGTATCGTAGTGTATCATTGAAAATACCTTATAATATAACGTAATATTCAGTGTATCATTGAAAATAGCTTATAATATAACGTAATATGCAGTGTATCATTGAAAATACCTTATAATATAACGTGATATTTGCAGTCTATCATTGAAAATACCTTATTATATATAGTAGTTTATCATTGAAAATACCTTATAATGTAATGTAATATGCAGTGTATCATTGAAAATACCTTATAATATATCGTAATTTGTAGTGTATCATTGAAAATAGCTTATAATATAACGTAATATGCAGTCTCCCATTGAAAATACATTATAAAATAATGTAATATGCAGTGTATCATTGAAAATACCTTATAATATAACGTAATTTGTAGTGTATCATTGAAAATATATTATAATATAAAGTAAAATGCAGTGTATCATTGAAAATACCTTATAATGTAATGTAATATGTACTGTATTATTTAAAATTCCTTATAATATAACGTAATATGCAGTGATTCATTGAAAATACCTTATAATATAACGTAATAGGCAGTGTATAATTGGAAATACATTATAATATAACGTAATTTGCAGTGAATCATTGAAAATAACTTATAATATAACGTAATATGCAGTGTATCATTGAAAATACATTATAATATAACGTAATATGCAGTGTATCATTGAAAATACCTTATAATGTAACGTAATATGCAGTGTATCATTGAAAATACCTTATAATGTAATGTAATATGTACTGTATTATTTAAAATTCCTTGTAATATAACGTAATATGCAGTGATTCATTGAAAATACCTTATAATATAACGTAATATGCTGTGTATCATTGAAAATACCTTATAATATAACGTAATATGCTGTGTATCATTGAAAATACCTTATAATATAAAGTAATATGCAGTGATTCATTGAAAATACCTTATAATATAACGTAATATGCTGTGTATCATTGAAAATACCTTATAATGTAACGTAATATGCAGTGTATAATTGAAAATAACTTATAATGTATCGTAGTGTATCATTGAAAATACCTTATAATATAACGTAATATTCAGTGTATCATTGAAAATAGCTTATAATATAACGTAATATGCAGTGTATCATTGAAAATACCTTATAATATAACGTGATATTTGCAGTCTATCATTGAAAATACCTTATTATATAAGGTAATATGCAGTCTATCAATGAAAATAACCTATAATATAACGTAATACGCAGTGTATCATTGAAAATACCTTATAATATAACGTAATATGCAGTGATTCATTGAAAATACCTTATAATATAACGTGATATTTGCAGTCTATCATTGAAAATACCTTATTATATATAGTAGTTTATCATTGAAAATACCTTATAATATAACGTAATATGCAGTGTATCATTGAAAATACATTATAATATAACGTAATATGCAGTGTATCATTGAAAATACCTTATAATGTAACGTAATATGCAGTGTATCATTGAAAATACCTTATAATGTAATGTAATATGTACTGTATTATTTAAAATTCCTTATAATATAACGTAATATGCAGTGATTCATTGAAAATACCTTATAATATAACGTAATATGCTGTGTATCATTGAAAATACCTTATAATATAACGTAATATGCTGTGTATCATTGAAAATACCTTATAATATAAAGTAATATGCAGTGATTCATTGAAAATACCTTATAATATAACGTAATATGCTGTGTATCATTGAAAATACCTTATAATGTAACGTAATATGCAGTGTATAATTGAAAATAACTTATAATGTATCGAAGTGTATCATTGAAAATACCTTATAATATAACGTAATATTCAGTGTATCATTGAAAATAGCTTATAATATAACGTAATATGCAGTGTATCATTGAAAATACCTTATAATATAACGTGATATTTGCAGTCTATCATTGAAAATACCTTATTATATAAGGTAATATGCAGTCTATCAATGAAAATAACCTATAATATAACGTAATACGCAGTGTATCATTGAAAATACCTTATAATATAACGTAATATGCAGTGATTCATTGAAAATACCTTATAATATAACGTGATATTTGCAGTCTTATCATTGAAAATACCTTATTATATATAGTAGTTTATCATTGAAAATACCTTATAATGTAATGTAATATGCAGTGTATCATTGAAAATACATTATAATATATCGTAATTTGTAGTGTATCATTGAAAATAGCTTATAATATAACGTAATATTCAGTCTCCCATTGAAAATACATTATAAAATAATGTAATATGCAGTGTATCATTGAAAATAACTTATAATATAATGTAATATGCAGTGTATCATTGAAAAAACCTTATAATGTAACATAATATGCTGTGTGTTATTGAAAATACCTTATAACGTAATATGCAGTGTCTCATTGAAAATACCTTATAATATAACGTGATATTTGTAGTCTATCATTGAAAATACCTTATAATATAACGTAATATGCAGTGTATCTTTGAAAATACCTTATAATATAACGTAATAGGCAGTATATAATTGGAAATACATTATAATATAACGTAATTTGCAGTGAATCATTGAAAATAACTTATAATATAACGTAATATGCAGTGTATCATTGAAAATACATTATAATATAACGTAATATGCAGTGTATCATTGAAAATACCTTATAATGTAACGTAATATGCAGTGTATCATTGAAAATACCTTATAATGTAATGTAATATGTACTGTATTATTTAAAATTCCTTATAATATAACGTAATATGCAGTGATTCATTGAAAATACCTTATAATATAACGTAATATGCTGTGTATCATTGAAAATACCTTATAATATAACGTAATATGCTGTGTATCATTGAAAATACCTTATAATATAAAGTAATATGCAGTGATTCATTGAAAATAACTTATAATATAACGTAATATGCTGTGTATCATTGAAAATACCTTATAATGTAACGTAATATGCAGTGTATAATTGAAAATAACTTATAATGTATCGTAGTGTATCATTGAAAATACCTTATAATATAACGTAATATTCAGTGTATCATTGAAAATACCTTATAATATAACGTAATATGCAGTGTATCATTGAAAATACCTTATAATATAACGTGATATTTGCAGTCTATCATTGAAAATACCTTATTATATAAGGTAATATGCAGTCTATCAATGAAAATAACCTATAATATAACGTAATACGCAGTGTATCATTGAAAATACCTTATAATATAACGTAATATGCAGTTTTTCATTGAAAATACCTTATAATATAACGTGATATTTGCAGTCTATCATTGAAAATACCTTATTATATATAGTAGTTTATCATTGAAAATACCTTATAATGTAATGTAATATGCAGTGTATCATTGAAAATACATTATAATATATCGTAATTTGTAGTGTATCATTGAAAATAGCTTATAATATAACGTAATATTCAGTCTCCCATTGAAAATACATTATAAAATAATGTAATATGCAGTGTATCATTGAAAATACATTATAATATAACGTAATATGCAGTGTATCATTGAAAATACCTTATAATGTAACGTAATATGCAGTGTATCATTGAAAATAACTTATAATATATCGTAGTGTATCATTGAAAATACCTTATAATATAATGTTATATGCAGTGTATCATTGACAATACATTTTAATATAACGTAATATGCAGTGTATCATTGAAAATACCTTATAATATAACGTAATATCCAGTCTATCACTGAAAATACCTTATAATATAACGTAATATGCAGTGAATCATAGAAAATACGTCATAATATATCTTAATTTGTATTGTATCATTGAAAATACCTTATAATATAACGTTATATGCAGTGTATCATTGAAAATACATTATAAAATAATGTAATATGCAGTGTATCATTGAAAATAACTTATAATATAATGTAATATGCAGTGTATCATTGAAAATACCTTATAATGTAACATAATATGCTGTGTGTTATTGAAAATACCTTATAATGTAATATGCTGTGTATCATTGAAAATACTTTATAATGTAATGTAATATGTACTGTATCATTTAAAATTCCTTATAATATAACGTAATATGCAGTGATTCATTGAAAATACCTTATAACATAACGTTATATGCAGTCTATCATTGAAAATACCTTATAATATAACGTAATATGCAGTGATTCATTGAAAATACCTTATAATATAACGTAATATGCTGTGTATCATTGAAAATACCTTATAATATAACGTAATATGCAGTGTATCATTGAAAATACCTTATAATGTAACGTAATATGCAGTGTATCATTGAGAATACTTTATAATATATCGTAATTTGTAGTGTATCATTGAAAATACCTTATAATATAACGTAATTTGTAGTGTATCATTGAAAATATATTATAATATAAAGTAATATGCAGTGTATCATTGAAAATAGCTTATAATATAACGTAATATGCAGTGTATCATTGAAAATACCTTATAATATAAAGTAATATGCAGTGTATCATTGAAAATAGCTTATAATATAACGTAATATGCAGTGTATCATTGAAAATACCTTATAATATAACGTGATATTTGCAGTCTATCATTGAAAATACCTTATTATATAAGGTAATATGCAGTCTATCAATGAAAATAACTTATAATATAACGTAATACGCAGTGTATCATTGAAAATACCTTATAATATATCGTAATTTGTAGTGTATCATTGAAAATAGCTTATAATAAAACGTAATATGCAGTCTTCCATTGAAAATACATTATAAAATAATGTAATATGCAGTGTATCATTGAAAATACCTTATAATGTAACATAATATGCTGTGTGTTATTGAAAATACCTTATAACGTAATATGCAGTGTCTCATTGAAAATACCTTATAATATAACGTGATATTTGTAGTCTATCATTGAAAATACCTTATAATATAACGTAATATGCAGTGTATCATTGAAAATACCTTATAATATAACGTAATAGGCAGTGTATAATTGGAAATACATTATAATATAACGTAATTTGCAGTGAATCATTGAAAATAACTTATAATATAACGTAATATGCAGTGTATCATTGAAAATACATTATAATATAACGTAATATGCAGTGTATCATTGAAAATACCTTATAATGTAACGTAATATGCAGTGTATCATTGAAAATAACTTATAATATATCGTAGTGTATCATTGAAAATACCTTATAATATAATGTTATATGCAGTGTATCATTGACAATACATTTTAATATAACGTAATATGCAGTGTATCATTGAAAATACCTTATAATATAACGTGATATTTGCAGTCTATCATTGAAAATACCTTATTATATAAGGTAATATGCAGTCTATCAATGAAAATAACCTATAATATAACGTAATACGCAGTGTATCATTGAAAATACCTTATAATATAACGTAATATGCAGTGTATCATTGAAAATACCTTATAATATAACGTGATATTTGCACTCTATCATTGAAAATACCTTATTATATATAGTAGTTTATCATTGAAAATACCTTATAATATAACGTGATATTTGCAGTCTATCATTGAAAATACCTTATTATATATAGTAGTTTATCATTGAAAATACCTTATAATGTAATGTAATATGCAGTGTATCATTGAAAATACCTTATAATATATCGTAATTTGTAGTGTATCATTGAAAATAGCTTATAATATAACGTAATATGCAGTCTCCCATTGAAAATACATTATAAAATAATGTAATATGCAGTGTATCATTGAAAATAACTTATAATATAATGTAATATGCAGTGTATCATTGAAAATACCTTATAATGTAACATAATATGCTGTGTGTTATTGAAAATACCTTATAACGTAACATGCAGTGTCTCATTGAAAATACCTTATAATATAACGTGATATTTGTAGTCTATCATTGAAAATACCTTATAATATAACGTAATATGCAGTGTATCTTTGAAAATACCTTATAATATAACGTAATAGGCAGTGTATAATTGGAAATACATTATAATATAACGTAATTTGCAGTGAATCATTGAAAATAACTTATAATATAACGTAATATGCAGTGTATCATTGAAAATACATTATAATATAACGTAATATGCAGTGTATCATTGAAAATACCTTATAATGTAACGTAATATGCAGTGTATCATTGAAAATACCTTATAATGTAATGTAATATGTACTGTATTATTTAAAATTCCTTATAATATAACGTAATATGCAGTGATTCATTGAAAATACCTTATAATATAACGTAATATGCTGTGTATCATTGAAAATACCTTATAATATAACGTAATATGCTGTGTATCATTGAAAATACCTTATAATATAAAGTAATATGCAGTGATTCATTGAAAATACCTTATAATATAACGTAATATGCTGTGTATCATTTAAAATACCTTATAATGTAACGTAATATGCAGTGTATAATTGAAAATAACTTATAATGTATCGTAGTGTATCATTGAAAATACCTTATAATATAACGTAATATTCAGTGTATCATTGAAAATAGCTTATAATATAACGTAATATGCAGTGTATCATTGAAAATACCTTATAATATAACGTGATATTTGCAGTCTATCATTGAAAATACCTTATTATATAAGGTAATATGCAGTCTATCAATGAAAATAACCTATAATATAACGTAATACGCAGTGTATCATTGAAAATACCTTATAATATAACGTAATATGCAGTGATTCATTGAAAATACCTTATAATATAACGTGATATTTGCAGTCTATCATTGAAAATACCTTATTATATATAGTAGTTTATCATTGAAAATACCTTATAATGTAATGTAATATCCAGTGTATCATTGAAAATACATTATAATATATCGTAATTTGTAGTGTATCATTGAAAATAGCTTATAATATAACGTAATATTCAGTCTCCCATTGAAAATACATTATAAAATAATGTAATATGCAGTGTATCATTGAAAATAACTTATAATATAATGTAATATGCAGTGTATCATTGAAAATACCTTATAATGTAACATAATATGCTGTGTGTTATTGAAAATACCTTATAACGTAATATGCAGTGTCTCATTGAAAATACCTTATAATATAACGTGATATTTGTAGTCTATCATTGAAAATACCTTATAATATAACGTAATATGCAGTGTATCTTTGGAAATACCTTATAATATAACGTAATAGGCAGTGTATAATTGGAAATACATTATAATATAACGTAATTTGCAGTGAATCATTGAAAATAACTTATAATATAACGTAATATGCAGTGTATCATTGAAAATACATTATAATATAACGTAATATGCAGTGTATCATTGAAAATACCTTATAATGTAACGTAATATGCAGTGTATCATTGAAAATACCTTATAATGTAATGTAATATGTACTGTATCATTTAAAATTCCTTATAATATAACGTAATATGCAGTGATTCATTGAAAATACCTTATAATATAACGTAATATGCTGTGTATCATTGAAAATACCTTATAATATAACGTAATATGCTGTGTATCATTGAAAATACCTTATAATATAAAGTAATATGCAGTGATTCATTGAAAATACCTTATAATATAACGTAATATGCTGTGTATCATTGAAAATACCTTATAATGTAACGTAATATGCAGTGTATAATTGAAAATAACTTATAATGTATCGTAGTGTATCATTGAAAATACCTTATAATATAACGTAATATTCAGTGTATCATTGAAAATAGCTTATAATATAACGTAATATGCAGTGTATCATTGAAAATACCTTATAATATAACGTGATATTTGCAGTCTATCATTGAAAATACCTTATTATATAAGGTAATATGCAGTCTATCAATGAAAATAACCTATAATATAACGTAATACGCAGTGTATCATTGAAAATACCTTATAATATAACGTAATATGCAGTTTTTCATTGAAAATACCTTATAATATAACGTGATATTTGCAGTCTATCATTGAAAATACCTTATTATATATAGTAGTTTATCATTGAAAATACCTTATAATGTAATGTAATATGCAGTGTATCATTGAAAATACATTATAATATATCGTAATTTGTAGTGTATCATTGAAAATAGCTTATAATATAACGTAATATTCAGTCTCCCATTGAAAATACATTATAAAATAATGTAATATGCAGTGTATCATTGAAAATAACTTATAATATAATGTAATATGCAGTGTATCATTGAAAATACCTTATAATGTAACATAATATGCTGTGTGTTATTGAAAATACCTTATAACGTAATATGCAGTGTCTCATTGAAAATACCTTATAATATAACGTGATATTTGTAGTCTATCATTGAAAATACCTTATAATATAACGTAATATGCAGTGTATCTTTGGAAATACCTTATAATATAACGTAATAGGCAGTGTATAATTGGAAATACATTATAATATAACGTAATTTGCAGTGAATCATTGAAAATAACTTATAATATAACGTAATATGCAGTGTATCATTGAAAATACCTTATAATATAACGTAATATGCAGTGTATCATTGAAAATACCTTATAATGTAACGTAATATGCAGTGTATCATTGAAAATACCTTATAATGTAATGTAATATATACTGTATCATTTAAAATTCCTTATAATATAACGTAATATGCAGTGATTCATTGAAAATACCTTATAATATAACGTAATATGCTGTGTATCATTGAAAATACCTTATAATATAACGTAATATGCAGTGTATCATTGAAAATACCTTATAATATAAAGTAATATGCAGTGATTCATTGAAAATACCTTATAATATAACGTAATATGCTGTGTATCATTGAAAATACCTTATAATGTAACGTAATATGCAGTGTATAATTGAAAATAACTTATAATGTATCGTAGTGTATCATTGAAAATACCTTATAATATAACGTAATATTCAGTGTATCATTGAAAATAGCTTATAATATAACGTAATATGCAGTGTATCATTGAAAATACCTTATAATATAACGTGATATTTGCAGTCTATCATTGAAAATACCTTATTATATAAGGTAATATGCAGTCTATCAATGAAAATAACCTATAATATAACGTAATACGCAGTGTATCATTGAAAATACCTTATAATATAACGTAATATGCAGTTTTTCATTGAAAATACCTTATAATATAACGTGATATTTGCAGTCTATCATTGAAAATACCTTATTATATATAGTAGTTTATCATTGAAAATACCTTATAATGTAATGTAATATGCAGTGTATCATTGAAAATACATTATAATATATCGTAATTTGTAGTGTATCATTGAAAATAGCTTATAATATAACGTAATATTCAGTCTCCCATTGAAAATACATTATAAAATAATGTAATATGCAGTGTATCATTGAAAATAACTTATAATATAATGTAATATGCAGTGTATCATTGAAAATACCTTATAATGTAACATAATATGCTGTGTGTTATTGAAAATACCTTATAACGTAATATGCAGTGTCTCATTGAAAATACCTTATAATATAACGTGATATTTGTAGTCTATCATTGAAAATACCTTATAATATAACGTAATATGCAGTGTATCTTTGAAAATACCTTATAATATAACGTAATAGGCAGTGTATAATTGGAAATACATTATAATATATCGTAATTTGCAGTGAATCATTGAAAATAACTTATAATATAACGTAATATGCAGTGTATCATTGAAAATACATTATAATATAACGTAATATGCAGTGTATCATTGAAAATACCTTATAATGTAACGTAATATGCAGTGTATCATTGAAAATAACTTATAATATATCGTAGTGTATCATTGAAAATACCTTATAATATAATGTTATATGCAGTGTATCATTGACAATACATTTTAATATAACGTAATATGCAGTGTATCATTGAAAATACCTTATAATATAACGTAATATTCAGTGTATCATTGAAAATAGCTTATAATATAACGTAATATGCAGTGTATCATTGAAAATACCTTAGAATATAACGTGATATTTGCAGTCTATCATTGAAAATACCTTATTATATAAGGTAATATGCAGTCTATCAATGAAAATAACTTATAATATAACGTAATACGCAGTGTATCATTGAAAATACCTTATAATATAACGTAATATGCAGTGATTCATTGAAAATACCTTATAATATAACGTAATATGCTGTGTATCATTGAAAATACCTCATAATATAACGTAATATCCAGTCTATCACTGAAAATACCTTATAATATAACGTAATATGCAGTGAATCATAGAAAATACGTCATAATATATCTTAATTTGTATTGTATCATTGAAAATACCTTATAATATAACGTTATATGCAGTGTATCATTGAAAATACATTATAAAATAATGTAATATGCAGTGTATCATTGAAAATAACTTATAATATAATGTAATATGCAGTGTATCATTGAAAATACCTTATAATGTAACATAATATGCTGTGTGTTATTGAAAATACCTTATAATGTAATATGCTGTGTATCATTGAAAATACTTTATAATGTAATGTAATATGTACTGTATCATTTAAAATTCCTTATAATATAACGTAATATGCAGTGATTCATTGAAAATACCTTATAACATAACGTTATATGCAGTCTATCATTGAAAATACCTTATAATAAAACGTAATATGCAGTGATTCATTGAAAATACCTTATAATATAACGTAATATGCTGTGTATCATTGAAAATACCTTATAATATAACGTAATATGCAGTGTATCATTGAAAATACCTTATAATGTAACGTAATATGCAGTGTATCATTGAGAATACTTTATAATATATCGTAATTTGTAGTGTATCATTGAAAATACCTTATAATATAACGTAATATGCAGTGTATCATTGAAAATATATTATAATATAAAGTAATATGCAGTGTATCATTGAAAATAGCTTATAATATAACGTAATATGCAGTGTATCATTGAAAATACCTTATAATATAAAGTAATATGCAGTGTATCATTGAAAATAGCTTATAATATAACGTAATATGCAGTGTATCATTGAAAATACCTTATAATATAACGTGATATTTGCAGTCTATCATTGAAAATACCTTATTATATAAGGTAATATGCAGTCTATCAATGAAAATAACTTATAATATAACGTAATACGCAGTGTATCATTGAAAATACCTTATAATATATCGTAATTTGTAGTGTATCATTGAAAATAGCTTATAATAAAACGTAATATGCAGTCTTCCATTGAAAATACATTATAAAATAATGTAATATGCAGTGTATCATTGAAAATAACTTATAATATAATGAAATATGCAGTGTATCATTGAAAATACCTTATAATGTAACATAATATGCTGTGTGTTATTGAAACTACCTTATAATATAACGTAATATACAGTGTATCATTGAAAATACTTTAGAATATATCGTAATTGTAGTGTATCATTGAAAACACCTTATAATATAACGTAATATGCAGTGTATCATTGAAAATACCTTATAATGTAACGTAATATGCAGTGTATCATTGAAAACACCTTATAATGTAATGTAATATGTACTGTATTATTTAAAATTCCTTATAATATAACGTAATATGCAGTGATTCATTGAAAATACCTTATAATATAACGTAATATGCTGTGTATCATTGAAAATACCTTATAATATAAAGTAATATGCAGTGATTCATTGAAAATACCTTATAATATAACGTAATATGCTGTGTATCATTGAAAATACCTTATAATATAACGTAATATGCAGTGTATAATTGAAAATACCTTATAATGTAACGTAATATGCAGTGTATAATTGAAAATAACTTATAATGTATCGTAGTGTATCATTGAAAATACCTTATAATATAACGTAATATGCAGTGTATCATTGAAAATACCTTATAATATAACGTAATATGCAGTGTATCATTGAAAATACCTTATAATATAACGTGATATTTGCAGTCTATCATTGAAAATACCTTATTATATAAGGTAATATGCAGTCTATCAATGAAAATAACCTATAATATAACGTAATACGCAGTGTATCATTGAAAATACCTTATAATATAACGTAATATGCAGTGATTCATTGAAAATACCTTATAATATAACGTGATATTTGCAGTCTATCATTGAAAATACCTTATTATATATAGTAGTTTATCATTGAAAATACCTTATAATGTAATGTAATATGCAGTGTATCATTGAAAATACATTATAATATATCGTAATTTGTAGTGTATCATTGAAAATAGCTTATAATATAACGTAATAT
Organism: Lasioglossum lativentre; assembly: GCA_916610255.1. NCBI lineage: Eukaryota > Metazoa > Arthropoda > Insecta > Hymenoptera > Halictidae > Lasioglossum > Lasioglossum lativentre. The sequence continues at coordinate 84,003 of CAKAJI010000225.1, read as the reverse complement.
TCAGTCTCCCATTGAAAATACATTATAAAATAATGTAATATGCAGTGTATCATTGAAAATAACTTATAATATAATGTAATATGCAGTGTATCATTGAAAATACCTTATAATGTAACATAATATGCTGTGTGTTATTGAAAATACCTTATAATATAACGTAATATGCAGTGATTCATTGAAAATACCTTATAATATAACGTAATATGCTGTGTATCATTGAAAATACCTTATAATATAACGTAATATGCAGTGTATCATTGAAAATACCTTATAATGTAACGTAATATGCAGTGTATCATTGAGAATACTTTATAATATATCGTAATTTGTAGTGTATCATTGAAAATACCTTATAATATAACGTAATTTGTAGTGTATCATTGAAAATATATTATAATATAAAGTAATATGCAGTGTATCATTGAAAATAGCTTATAATATAACGTAATATGCAGTGTATCATTGAAAATACCTTATAATATAAAGTAATATGCAGTGTATCATTGAAAATAGCTTATAATATAACGTAATATGCAGTGTATCATTGAAAATACCTTATAATATAACGTGATATTTGCAGTCTATCATTGAAAATACCTTATTATATAAGGTAATATGCAGTCTATCAATGAAAATAACTTATAATATAACGTAATACGCAGTGTATCATTGAAAATACCTTATAATATATCGTAATTTGTAGTGTATCATTGAAAATAACTTATAATAAAACGTAATATGCAGTCTTCCATTGAAAATACATTATAAAATAATGTAATATGCAGTGTATCATTGAAAATAACTTATAATATAATGAAATATGCAGTGTATCATTGAAAATACCTTATAATGTAACATAATATGCTGTGTGTTATTGAAAATACCTTATAATATAACGTAATATACAGTGTATCATTGAAAATACTTTAGAATATATCGTAATTGTAGTGTATCATTGAAAATACATTATAATATAACGTAATATGCAGTGTATCATTGAAAATACCTTATAATGTAACGTAATATGCAGTGTATCATTGAAAACACCTTATAATGTAATGTAATATGTACTGTATTATTTAAAATTCCTTATAATATAACGTAATATGCAGTGATTCATTGAAAATACCTTATAATATAACGTAATATGCTGTGTATCATTGAAAATACCTTATAATATAAAGTAATATGCAGTGATTCATTGAAAATACCTTATAATATAACGTAATATGCTGTGTATCATTGAAAATACCTTATAATATAACGTAATATGCAGTGTATAATTGAAAATACCTTATAATGTAACGTAATATGCAGTGTATAATTGAAAATAACTTATAATGTATCGTAGTGTATCATTGAAAATACCTTATAATATAACGTAATATTCAGTGTATCATTGAAAATAGCTTATAATATAACGTAATATGCAGTGTATCATTGAAAATACCTTATAATATAACGTGATATTTGCAGTCTATCATTGAAAATACCTTATTATATAAGGTAATATGCAGTCTATCAATGAAAATAACCTATAATATAACGTAATACGCAGTGTATCATTGAAAATACCTTATAATATAACGTAATATGCAGTGATTCATTGAAAATACCTTATAATATAACGTGATATTTGCAGTCTATCATTGAAAATACCTTATTATATATAGTAGTTTATCATTGAAAATACCTTATAATGTAATGTAATATGCAGTGTATCATTGAAAATACATTATAATATATCGTAATTTGTAGTGTATCATTGAAAATAGCTTATAATATAACGTAATATTCAGTCTCCCATTGAAAATACATTATAAAATAATGTAATATGCAGTGTATCATTGAAAATAACTTATAATATAATGTAATATGCAGTGTATCATTGAAAATACCTTATAATGTAACATAATATGCTGTGTGTTATTGAAAATACCTTATAACGTAATATGCAGTGTCTCATTGAAAATACCTTATATTTAACGTGATATTTGTAGTCTATCATTGAAAATACCTTATAATATAACGTAATATGCAGTGTATCTTTGAAAATACCTTATAATATAACGTAATAGGCAGTGTATAATTGGAAATACATTATAATATAACGTAATTTGCAGTGAATCATTGAAAATAACTTATAATATAACGTAATATGCAGTGTATCATTGAAAATACATTATAATATAACGTAATATGCAGTGTATCATTGAAAATACCTTATAATGTAACATAATATGCTGTGTGTTATTGAAAATACCTTATAATGTAATATGCTGTGTATCATTGAAAATACTTTATAATGTAATGTAATATGTACTGTATCATTTAAAATTCCTTATAATATAACGTAATATGCAGTGATTCATTGAAAATACCTTATAACATAACGTTATATGCAGTCTATCATTGAAAATACCTTATAATATAACGTAATATGCAGTGATTCATTGAAAATACCTTATAATATAACGTAATATGCTGTGTATCATTGAAAATACCTTATAATATAACGTAATATGCAGTGTATCATTGAAAATACCTTATAATGTAACGTAATATGCAGTGTATCATTGAGAATACTTTATAATATATCGTAATTTGTAGTGTATCATTGAAAATACCTTATAATATAACGTAATTTGTAGTGTATCATTGAAAATATATTATAATATAAAGTAATATGCAGTGTATCATTGAAAATAGCTTATAATATAACGTAATATGCAGTGTATCATTGAAAATACCTTATAATATAAAGTAATATGCAGTGTATCATTGAAAATAGCTTATAATATAACGTAATATGCAGTGTATCATTGAAAATACCTTATAATATAACGTGATATTTGCAGTCTATCATTGAAAATACCTTATTATATAAGGTAATATGCAGTCTATCAATGAAAATAACTTATAATATAACGTAATACGCAGTGTATCATTGAAAATACCTTATAATATATCGTAATTTGTAGTGTATCATTGAAAATAGCTTATAATAAAACGTAATATGCAGTCTTCCATTGAAAATACATTATAAAATAATGTAATATGCAGTGTATCATTGAAAATAACTTATAATATAATGAAATATGCAGTGTATCATTGAAAATACCTTATAATGTAACATAATATGCTGTGTGTTATTGAAAATACCTTATAATATAACGTAATATACAGTGTATCATTGAAAATACTTTAGAATATATCGTAATTGTAGTGTATCATTGAAAATACATTATAATATAACGTAATATGCAGTGTATCATTGAAAATACCTTATAATGTAACGTAATATGCAGTGTATCATTGAAAATACCTTATAATGTAATGTAATATGTACTGTATTATTTAAAATTCCTTATAATATAACGTAATATGCAGTGATTCATTGAAAATACCTTATAATATAACGTAATATGCTGTGTATCATTGAAAATACCTTATAATATAAAGTAATATGCAGTGATTCATTGAAAATACCTTATAATATAACGTAATATGCTGTGTATCATTGAAAATACCTTATAATATAACGTAATATGCAGTGTATAATTGAAAATACCTTATAATGTAACGTAATATGCAGTGTATAATTGAAAATAACTTATAATGTATCGTAGTGTATCATTGAAAATACCTTATAATATAACGTAATATTCAGTGTATCATTGAAAATAGCTTATAATATAACGTAATATGCAGTGTATCATTGAAAATACCTTATAATATAACGTGATATTTGCAGTCTATCATTGAAAATACCTTATTATATAAGGTAATATGCAGTCTATCAATGAAAATAACCTATAATATAACGTAATACGCAGTGTATCATTGAAAATACCTTATAATATAACGTAATATGCAGTGATTCATTGAAAATACCTTATAATATAACGTGATATTTGCAGTCTATCATTGAAAATACCTTATTATATATAGTAGTTTATCATTGAAAATACCTTATAATGTAATGTAATATGCAGTGTATCATTGAAAATACCTTATAATATAACGTAATATGCAGTGTATCATTGAAAATACCTTATAATGTAACATAATATGCTGTGTGTTATTGAAACTACCTTATAATATAACGTAATATACAGTGTATCATTGAAAATACTTTAGAATATATCGTAATTGTAGTGTATCATTGAAAATACATTATAATATAACGTAATATGCAGTGTATCATTGAAAATACCTTATAATGTAACGTAATATGCAGTGTATCATTGAAAATACCTTATAATGTAATGTAATATGTACTGTATTATTTAAAATTCCTTATAATATAACGTAATATGCAGTGATTCATTGAAAATACCTTATAATATAACGTAATATGCTGTGTATCATTGAAAATACCTTATAATAAAAAGTAATATGCAGTGATTCATTGAAAATACCTTATAATATAACGTAATATGCTGTGTATCATTGAAAATACCTTATAATATAACGTAATATGCAGTGTATAATTGAAAATACCTTATAATGTAACGTAATATGCAGTGTATAATTGAAAATAACTTATAATGTATCGTAGTGTATCATTGAAAATACCTTATAATATAACGTAATATTCAGTGTATCATTGAAAATAGCTTATAATATAACGTAATATGCAGTGTATCATTGAAAATACCTTATAATATAACGTGATATTTGCAGTCTATCATTGAAAATACCTTATTATATAAGGTAATATGCAGTCTATCAATGAAAATAACCTATAATATAACGTAATACGCAGTGTATCATTGAAAATACCTTATAATATAACGTAATATGCAGTGATTCATTGAAAATACCTTATAATATAACGTGATATTTGCAGTCTATCATTGAAAATACCTTATTATATATAGTAGTTTATCATTGAAAATACCTTATAATGTAATGTAATATGCAGTGTATCATTGAAAATACCTTATAATGTAACGTAATATGCAGTGTATCATTGAAAATACCTTATAATGTAACATAATATGCTGTGTGTTATTGAAACTACCTTATAATATAACGTAATATACAGTGTATCATTGAAAATACTTTAGAATATATCGTAATTGTAGTGTATCATTGAAAATACATTATAATATAACGTAATATGCAGTGTATCATTGAAAATACCTTATAATGTAACGTAATATGCAGTGTATCATTGAAAATACCTTATAATGTAATGTAATATGTACTGTATTATTTAAAATTCCTTATAATATAACGTAATATGCAGTGATTCATTGAAAATACCTTATAATATAACGTAATATGCTGTGTATCATTGAAAATACCTTATAATAAAAAGTAATATGCAGTGATTCATTGAAAATACCTTATAATATAACGTAATATGCTGTGTATCATTGAAAATACCTTATAATATAACGTAATATGCAGTGTATAATTGAAAATACCTTATAATGTAACGTAATATGCAGTGTATAATTGAAAATAACTTATAATGTATCGTAGTGTATCATTGAAAATACCTTATAATATAACGTAATATTCAGTGTATCATTGAAAATAGCTTATAATATAACGTAATATGCAGTGTATCATTGAAAATACCTTATAATATAACGTAATATGCAGTGATTCATTGAAAATACCTTATAATATAACGTGATATTTGCAGTCTATCATTGAAAATACCTTATTATATATAGTAGTTTATCATTGAAAATACCTTATAATGTAATGTAATATGCAGTGTATCATTGAAAATACCTTATAATGTAACGTAATATGCAGTGTATCATTGAAAATACCTTATAATGTAACATAATATGCTGTGTGTTATTGAAACTACCTTATAATATAACGTAATATACAGTGTATCATTGAAAATACTTTAGAATATATCGTAATTGTAGTGTATCATTGAAAATACATTATAATATAACGTAATATGCAGTGTATCATTGAAAATACCTTATAATATAACGTAATATGCTGTGTATCATTGAAAATACCTTATAATATAACGTAATATGCAGTGTATAATTGAAAATACCTTATAATGTAACGTAATATGCAGTGTATAATTGAAAATAACTTATAATGTATCGTAGTGTATCATTGAAAATACCTTATAATATAACGTAATATTCAGTGTATCATTGAAAATAGCTTATAATATAACGTAATATGCAGTGTATCATTGAAAATACCTTATAATATAACGTGATATTTGCAGTCTATCATTGAAAATACCTTATTATATAAGGTAATATGCAGTCTATCAATGAAAATAACCTATAATATAACGTAATACGCAGTGTATCATTGAAAATACCTTATAATATAACCTAATATGCAGTGATTCATTGAAAATACCTTATAATATAACGTGATATTTGCAGTCTATCATTGAAAATACCTTATTATATATAGTAGTTTATCATTGAAAATACCTTATAATGTAATGTAATATGCAGTGTATCATTGAAAATACATTATAATATATCGTAATTTGTAGTGTATCATTGAAAATAGCTTATAATATAACGTAATATTCAGTCTCCCATTGAAAATACATTATAAAATAATGTAATATGCAGTGTATCATTGAAAATAACTTATAATATAATGTAATATGCAGTGTATCATTGAAAATACCTTATAATGTAACATGATATGCTGTGTGTTATTGAAAATACCTTATAACGTAATATGCAGTGTCTCATTGAAAATACCTTATAATATAACGTGATATTTGTAGTCTATCATTGAAAATACCTTATAATATAACGTAATATGCAGTGTATCTTTGAAAATACCTTATAATATAACGTAATAGGCAGTGTATAATTGGAAATACATTATAATATAACGTAATTTGCAGTGAATCATTGAAAATAACTTATAATATAACGTAATATGCAGTGTATCATTGAAAATACATTATAATATAACGTAATATGCAGTGTATCATTGAAAATACCTTATAATGTAACGTAATATGCAGTGTATCATTGAAAATAACTTATAATATATCGTAGTGTATCATTGAAAATACCTTATAATATAATGTTATATGCTGTGTACAATTGACAATACATTTTAATATAACGTAATATGCAGTGTATCATTGAAAATACCTTATAAAATAACGTAATATTCAGTGTATCATTGAAAATAGCTTATAATATAACGTAATATGCAGTGTATCATTGAAAATACCTTAGAATATAACGTGATATTTGCTGTCTATCATTGAAAATACCTTATTATATAAGGTAATATGCAGTCTATCAATGAAAATAACTTATAATATAACGTAATACGCAGTGTATCATTGAAAATACCTTATAATATAACGTAATATGCAGTGATTCATTGAAAATACCTTATAATATAACGTAATATGCTGTGTATCATTGAAAATACCTCATAATATAACGTAATATCCAGTCTATCACTGAAAATACCTTATAATATAACGTAATATGCAGTGAATCATAGAAAATACGTCATAATATATCTTAATTTGTATTGTATCATTGAAAATACCTTATAATATAACGTTATATGCAGTGTATCATTGAAAATACATTATAAAATAATGTAATATGCAGTGTATCATTGAAAATAACTTATAATATAATGTAATATGCAGTGTATCATTGAAAATACCTTATAATGTAACATAATATGCTGTGTGTTATTGAAAATACCTTATAATGTAATATGCAGTGTATCATTGAAAATACTTTATAATGTAATGTAATATGTACTGTATCATTTAAAATTCCTTATAATATAACGTAATATGCAGTGATTCATTGAAAATACCTTATAACATAACGTTATATGCAGTCTATCATTGAAAATACCTTATAATATAACGTAATATGCAGTGATTCATTGAAAATACCTTATAATATAACGTAATATGCTGTGTATCATTGAAAATACCTTATAATATAACGTAATATGCAGTGTATCATTGAAAATACCTTATAATGTAACGTAATATGCAGTGTATCATTGAGAATACTTTATAATATATCGTCATTTGTAGTGTATCATTGAAAATACCTTATAATATAACGTAATTTGTAGTGTATCATTGAAAATATATTATAATATAAAGTAATATGCAGTGTATCATTGAAAATAGCTTATAATATAACGTAATATGCAGTGTATCATTGAAAATACCTTATAATATAAAGTAATATGCAGTGTATCATTGAAAATAGCTTATAATATAACGTAATATGCAGTGTATCATTGAAAATACCTTATAATATAACGTGATATTTGCAGTCTATCATTGAAAATACCTTATTATATAAGGTAATATGCAGTCTATCAATGAAAATAACTTATAATATAACGTAATACGCAGTGTATCATTGAAAATACCTTATAATGTAACGTAATATGCAGTGTATCATTGAGAATACTTTATAATATATCGTAATTTGTAGTGTATCATTGAAAATACCTTATAATATAACGTAATTTGTAGTGTATCATTGAAAATATATTATAATATAAAGTAATATGCAGTGTATCATTGAAAATAGCTTATAATATAACGTAATATGCAGTGTATCATTGAAAATACCTTATAATATAAAGTAATATGCAGTGTATCATTGAAAATAGCTTATAATATAACGTAATATGCAGTGTATCATTGAAAATACCTTATAATATAACGTGATATTTGCAGTCTATCATTGAAAATACCTTATTATATAAGGTAATATGCAGTCTATCAATGAAAATAACTTATAATATAACGTAATACGCAGTGTATCATTGAAAATACCTTATAATATATCGTAATTTGTAGTGTATCATTGAAAATAGCTTATAATAAAACGTAATATGCAGTCTTCCATTGAAAATACATTATAAAATAATGTAATATGCAGTGTATCATTGAAAATACCTTATAATATAAAGTAATATGCAGTGATTCATTGAAAATACCTTATAATATAACGTAATATGCTGTGTATCATTGAAAATACCTTATAATATAACGTAATATGCAGTGTATAATTGAAAATACCTTATAATGTAACGTAATATGCAGTGTATAATTGAAAATAACTTATAATGTATCGTAGTGTATCATTGAAAATACCTTATAATATAACGTAATATTCAGTGTATCATTGAAAATAGCTTATAATATAACGTAATATGCAGTGTATCATTGAAAATACCTTATAATATAACGTGATATTTGCAGTCTATCATTGAAAATACCTTATTATATAAGGTAATATGCAGTCTATCAATGAAAATAACCTATAATATAACGTAATACGCAGTGTATCATTGAAAATACCTTATAATATAACGTAATATGCAGTGATTCATTGAAAATACCTTATAATATAACGTGATATTTGCAGTCTATCATTGAAAATACCTTATTATATATAGTAGTTTATCATTGAAAATACCTTATAATGTAATGTAATATGCAGTGTATCATTGAAAATACCTTATAATGTAACGTAATATGCAGTGTATCATTGAAAATACCTTATAATGTAACATAATATGCTGTGTGTTATTGAAACTACCTTATAATATAACGTAATATACAGTGTATCATTGAAAATACTTTAGAATATATCGTAATTGTAGTGTATCATTGAAAATACATTATAATATAACGTAATATGCAGTGTATCATTGAAAATACCTTATAATGTAACGTAATATGCAGTGTATCATTGAAAATACCTTATAATGTAATGTAATATGTACTGTATTATTTAAAATACCTTATAATATAACGTAATATTCAGTGTATCATTGAAAATAGCTTATAATATAACGTAATATGCAGTGTATCATTGAAAATACCTTATAATATAACGTGATATTTGCAGTCTATCATTGAAAATACCTTATTATATAAGGTAATATGCAGTCTATCAATGAAAATAACCTATAATATAACGTAATACGCAGTGTATCATTGAAAATACCTTATAATATAACGTAATATGCAGTGATTCATTGAAAATACCTTATAATATAACGTGATATTTGCAGTCTATCATTGAAAATACCTTATTATATATAGTAGTTTATCATTGAAAATACCTTATAATGTAATGTAATATGCAGTGTATCATTGAAAATACATTATAATATATCGTAATTTGTAGTGTATCATTGAAAATAGCTTATAATATAACGTAATATTCAGTCTCCCATTGAAAATACATTATAAAATAATGTAATATGCAGTGTATCATTGAAAATAACTTATAATATAATGTAATATGCAGTGTATCATTGAAAATACCTTATAATGTAACATAATATGCTGTGTGTTATTGAAAATACCTTATAACGTAATATGCAGTGTCTCATTGAAAATACCTTATATTTAACGTGATATTTGTAGTCTATCATTGAAAATACCTTATAATATAACGTAATATGCAGTGTACGTTTGAAAATACCTTATAATATAACGTAATAGGCAGTGTATAATTGGAAATACATTATAATATAACGTAATTTGCAGTGAATCATTGAAAATAACTTATAATATAACGTAATATGCAGTGTATCATTGAAAATACATTATAATATAACGTAATATGCAGTGTATCATTGAAAATACCTTATAATGTAACATAATATGCTGTGTGTTATTGAAAATACCTTATAATGTAATATGCTGTGTATCATTGAAAATACTTTATAATGTAATGTAATATGTACTGTATCATTTAAAATTCCTTATAATATAGCGTAATATGCAGTGATTCATTGAAAATACCTTATAACATAACGTTATATGCAGTCTATCATTGAAAATACCTTATAATATAACGTAATATGCAGTGATTCATTGAAAATACCTTATAATATAACGTAATATGCTGTGTATCATTGAAAATACCTTATAATATAACGTAATATGCAGTGTATCATTGAAAATACCTTATAATGTAACGTAATATGCAGTGTATCATTGAGAATACTTTATAATATATCGTAATTTGTAGTGTATCATTGAAAATACCTTATAATATAACGTAATTTGTAGTGTATCATTGAAAATATATTATAATATAAAGTAATATGCAGTGTATCATTGAAAATACCTTATAATATAACGTAATATGCAGTGTATCATTGAAAATACCTTATAATATAAAGTAATATGCAGTGTATCATTGAAAATAGCTTATAATATAACGTAATATGCAGTGTATCATTGAAAATACCTTATAATATAACGTGATATTTGCAGTCTATCATTGAAAATACCTTATTATATAAGGTAATATGCAGTCTATCAATGAAAATAACTTATAATATAACGTAATACGCAGTGTATCATTGAAAATACCTTATAATATATCGTAATTTGTAGTGTATCATTGAAAATAGCTTATAATAAAACGTAATATGCAGTCTTCCATTGAAAATACATTATAAAATAATGTAATATGCAGTGTATCATTGAAAATAACTTATAATATAATGAAATATGCAGTGTATCATTGAAAATACCTTATAATGTAACATAATATGCTGTGTGTTATTGAAACTACCTTATAATATAACGTAATATACAGTGTATCATTGAAAATACTTTAGAATATATCGTAATTGTAGTGTATCATTGAAAATACATTATAATATAACGTAATATGCAGTGTATCATTGAAAATACCTTATAATGTAACGTAATATGCAGTGTATCATTGAAAATACCTTATAATGTAATGTAATATGTACTGTATTATTTAAAATTCCTTATAATATAACGTAATATGCAGTGATTCATTGAAAATACCTTATAATATAACGTAATATGCTGTGTATCATTGAAAATACCTTATAATAAAAAGTAATATGCAGTGATTCATTGAAAATACCTTATAATATAACGTAATATGCTGTGTATCATTGAAAATACCTTATAATATAACGTAATATGCAGTGTAGAATTGAAAATACCTTATAATGTAACGTAATATGCAGTGTATAATTGAAAATAACTTATAATGTATCGTAGTGTATCATTGAAAATACCTTATAATATAACGTAATATTCAGTGTATCATTGAAAATAGCTTATAATATAACGTAATATGCAGTGTATCATTGAAAATACCTTATAATATAACGTGATATTTGCAGTCTATCATTGAAAATACCTTATTATATAAGGTAATATGCAGTCTATCAATGAAAATAACCTATAATATAACGTAATACGCAGTGTATCATTGAAAATACCTTATAATATAACCTAATATGCAGTGATTCATTGAAAATACCTTATAATATAACGTGATATTTGCAGTCTATCATTGAAAATACCTTATTATATATAGTAGTTTATCATTGAAAATACCTTATAATGTAATGTAATATGCAGTGTATCATTGAAAATACATTATAATATATCGTAATTTGTAGTGTATCATTGAAAATAGCTTATAATATAACGTAATATTCAGTCTCCCATTGAAAATACATTATAAAATAATGTAATATGCAGTGTATCATTGAAAATAACTTATAATATAATGTAATATGCAGTGTATCATTGAAAATACCTTATAATGTAACATGATATGCTGTGTGTTATTGAAAATACCTTATAACGTAATATGCAGTGTCTCATTGAAAATACCTTATAATATAACGTGATATGCAGTGTATCATTGAAAATACCTTATAAAATAACGTAATATTCAGTGTATCATTGAAAATAGCTTATAATATAACGTAATATGCAGTGTATCATTGAAAATACCTTAGAATATAACGTGATATTTGCAGTCTATCATTGAAAATACCTTATTATATAAGGTAATATGCAGTCTATCAATGAAAATAACTTATAATATAACGTAATACGCAGTGTATCATTGAAAATACCTTATAATATAACGTAATATGCAGTGATTCATTGAAAATACCTTATAATATAACGTAATATGCTGTGTATCATTGAAAATACCTCATAATATAACGTAATATCCAGTCTATCACTGAAAATACCTTATAATATAACGTAATATGCAGTGAATCATAGAAAATACGTCATAATATATCTTAATTTGTATTGTATCATTGAATATACCTTATAATATAACGTTATATGCAGTGTATCATTGAAAATACATTATAAAATAATGTAATATGCAGTGTATCATTGAAAATAACTTATAATATAATGTAATATGCAGTGTATCATTGAAAATACCTTATAATGTAACATAATATGCTGTGTGTTATTGAAAATACCTTATAATGTAATATGCAGTGTATCATTGAAAATACTTTATAATGTAATGTAATATGTACTGTATCATTTAAAATTCCTTATAATATAACGTAATATGCAGTGATTCATTGAAAATACCTTATAACATAACGTTATATGCAGTCTATCATTGAAAATACCTTATAATATAACGTAATATGCAGTGATTCATTGAAAATACCTTATAATATAACGTAATATGCTGTGTATCATTGAAAATACCTTATAATATAACGTAATATGCAGTGTATCATTGAAAATACCTTATAATGTAACGTAATATGCAGTGTATCATTGAGAATACTTTATAATATATCGTAATTTGTAGTGTATCATTGAAAATACCTTATAATATAACGTAATTTGTAGTGTATCATTGAAAATATATTATAATATAAAGTAATATGCAGTGTATCATTGAAAATAGCTTATAATATAACGTAATATGCAGTGTATCATTGAAAATACCTTATAATATAAAGTAATATGCAGTGTATCATTGAAAATAGCTTATAATATAACGTAATATGCAGTGTATCATTGAAAATACCTTATAATATAACGTGATATTTGCAGTCTATCATTGAAAATACCTTATTATATAAGGTAATATGCAGTCTATCAATGAAAATAACTTATAATATAACGTAATACGCAGTGTATCATTGAAAATACCTTATAATGTAACGTAATATGCAGTGTATCATTGAGAATACTTTATAATATATCGTAATTTGTAGTGTATCATTGAAAATACCTTATAATATAACGTAATTTGTAGTGTATCATTGAAAATATATTATAATATAACGTATTATGCAGTGTATCATTGAAAATCCCTTGTAATATAACGTAATATGCAGTGTATCATTGAAAATACCTTATAATATAAAGTAATATGCAGTGTATCATTGAAAATAGCTTATAATATAACGTAATATGCAGTGTATCATTGAAAATACCTTATAATATAACGTGATATTTGCAGTCTATCATTGAAAATACCTTATTATATAAGGTAATATGCAGTCTATCAATGAAAATAACTTATAATATAACGTAATACGCAGTGTATCATTGAAAATACCTTATAATATATCGTAATTTGTAGTGTATCATTGAAAATAGCTTATAATAAAACGTAATATGCAGTCTTCCATTGAAAATACATTATAAAATAATGTAATATGCAGTGTATCATTGAAAATAACTTATAATATAATGAAATATGCAGTGTATCATTGAAAATACCTTATAATGTAACATAATATGCTGTGTGTTATTGAAACTACCTTATAATATAACGTAATATACAGTGTATCATTGAAAATACTTTAGAATATATCGTAATTGTAGTGTATCATTGAAAATACATTATAATATAACGTAATATGCAGTGTATCATTGAAAATACCTTATAATGTAACGTAATATGCAGTGTATCATTGAAAATACCTTATAATGTAATGTAATATGTACTGTATTATTTAAAATTCCTTATAATATAACGTAATATGCAGTGTATCATTGAAAATACCTTATAATATAACGTGATATTTGCAGTCTATCATTGAAAATACCTTATTATATAAGGTAATATGCAGTCTATCAATGAAAATAACCTATAATATAACGTAATACGCAGTGTATCATTGAAAATACCTTATAATATAACCTAATATGCAGTGATTCATTGAAAATACCTTATAATATAACGTGATATTTGCAGTCTATCATTGAAAATACCTTATTATATATAGTAGTTTATCATTGAAAATACCTTATAATGTAATGTAATATGCAGTGTATCATTGAAAATACATTATAATATATCGTAATTTGTAGTGTATCATTGAAAATAGCTTATAATATAACGTAATATTCAGTCTCCCATTGAAAATACATTATAAAATAATGTAATATGCAGTGTATCATTGAAAATAACTTATAATATAATGTAATATGCAGTGTATCATTGAAAATACCTTATAATGTAACATGATATGCTGTGTGTTATTGAAAATACCTTATAACGTAATATGCAGTGTCTCATTGAAAATACCTTATAATATAACGTGATATTTGTAGTCTATCATTGAAAATACCTTATAATATAACGTAATATGCAGTGATTCATTGAAAATACCTTATAATATAACGTAATATGCTGTGTATCATTGAAAATACCTCATAATATAACGTAATATCCAGTCTATCACTGAAAATACCTTATAATATAACGTAATATGCAGTGAATCATAGAAAATACGTCATAATATATCTTAATTTGTATTGTATCATTGAAAATACCTTATAATGTAACATAATATGCTGTGTGTTATTGAAAATACCTTATAATGTAATATGCAGTGTATCATTGAAAATACTTTATAATGTAATGTAATATGTACTGTATCATTTAAAATTCCTTATAATATAACGTAATATGCAGTGATTCATTGAAAATACCTTATAACATAACGTTATATGCAGTCTATCATTGAAAATACCTTATAATATAACGTAATATGCAGTGATTCATTGAAAATACCTTATAATATAACGTAATATGCTGTGTATCATTGAAAATACCTTATAATATAACGTAATATGCAGTGTATCATTGAAAATACCTTATAATGTAACGTAATATGCAGTGTATCATTGAGAATACTTTATAATATATCGTAATTTGTAGTGTATCATTGAAAATACCTTATAATATAACGTAATTTGTAGTGTATCATTGAAAATATATTATAATATAAAGTAATATGCAGTGTATCATTGAAAATAGCTTATAATATAACGTAATATGCAGTGTATCATTGAAAATACCTTATAATATAAAGTAATATGCAGTGTATCATTGAAAATAGCTTATAATATAACGTAATATGCAGTGTATCATTGAAAATACCTTATAATATAACGTGATATTTGCAGTCTATCATTGAAAATACCTTATTATATAAGGTAATATGCAGTCTATCAATGAAAATAACTTATAATATAACGTAATACGCAGTGTATCATTGAAAATACCTTATAATATATCGTAATTTGTAGTGTATCATTGAAAATAGCTTATAATAAAACGTAATATGCAGTCTTCCATTGAAAATACATTATAAAATAATGTAATATGCAGTGTATCATTGAAAATAACTTATAATATAATGAAATATGCAGTGTATCATTGAAAATACCTTATAATGTAACATAATATGCTGTGTGATATTGAAACTACCTTATAATATAACGTAATATACAGTGTATCATTGAAAATACTTTAGAATATATCGTAATTGTAGTGTATCATTGAAAATACCTTATAATATAACGTAATATGCAGTGTATCATTGAAAATACATTTTAATATAACGTAATATGCAGTGTATCATTGAAAATACCTTATAATATAACGTAATATTCAGTGTATCATTGAAAATAGCTTATAATATAACGTAATATGCAGTGTATCATTGAAAATACCTTATAATATAACGTGATATTTGCAGTCTTTCATTGAAAATAACTTATAATATAACGTAATACGCAGTGTATCATTGAAAATAGCTTATAATATAACGTAATATGCAGTGTATCATTGAAAATACCTTAGAATATAACGTGATATTTGCAGTCTATCATTGAAAATACCTTATCATATAAGGTAATATGCAGTCTATCAATGAAAATAACTTATAATATAATGTAATATGCAGTGTATCATTGAAAATACCTTATAATGTAACATAATATGCTGTGTGTTATTGAAAATACCTTATAATGTAATATGCAGTGTATCATTGAAAATACCTTATAATATAACGTAATATGCAGTCTATCATTGAAAATACCTTATAATATAACGTAATATGCAGTGATTCATTGAAAATACCTTATAATATAACGTTATATGCAGTCTATCATTGAAAATACCTTATAATATAACGTAATATGCAGTGATTCATTGAAAATACCTTATAATATAACGTAATATGCTGTGTATCATTGAAAATACCTTATAATATAACGTAATATGCAGTGTATCATTGAAAATACCTTATAATGTAACGTAATATGCAGTGTATCATTGAGAATACTTTATAATATATCGTAATTTGTAGTGTATCATTGAAAATACCTTATAATATAACGTAATATGCAGTCTCCCATTGAAAATACATTATAAAATAATGTAATATGCAGTGTATCATTGAAAATAACTTATAATATAATGTAATATGCAGTGTATCATTGAAAATACCTTATAATGTAACATAATATGCTGTGTGTTATTGAAAATACCTTATAACGTAATATGCAGTGTATCATTGAAAATACATTTTAATATAACGTAGTATGCAGTGTATCATTGAAAATACCTTATAATATAACGTAATATTCAGTGTATCATTGAAAATAGCTTATAATATAACGTAATATGCAGTGTATCATTGAAAATACCTTAGAATATAACGTGATATTTGCAGTCTATCATTGAAAATACCTTATTATATAAGGTAATATGCAGTCTATCAATGAAAATAACTTATAATATAACGTAATACGCAGTGTATCATTGAAAATACCTTATAATATAACGTAATATGCAGTGATTCATTGAAAATACCTTATAATGTAACGTAATATGCAGTGTATCATTGAGAATACTTTATAATATATCGTAATTTGTAGTGTATCATTGAAAATACCTTATAATATAACGTAATATGCAGTGAATCATAGAAAATACGTCATAATATATCTTAATTTGTATTGTATCATTGAAAATACCTTATAATATAACGTTATATGCAGTGTATCATTGAAAATACCTTATAATGTAATGTAATATGCAGTGTATCATTGAAAATACCTTATAATATATCGTAATTTGTAGTGTATCATTGAAAATAGCTTATAATATAACGTAATATGCAGTCTCCCATTGAAAATACATTATAAAATAATGTAATATGCAGTGTATCATTGAAAATAACTTATAATATAATGTAATATGCAGTGTATCATTGAAAATACCTTATAATGTAACATAATATGCTGTGTGTTATTGAAAATACAATATAACGTAATATGCAGTGTATCATTGAAAATACATTTTAATATAACGTAATATGCAGTGTATCATTGAAAATACCTTATAATATAACGTAATATTCAGTGTATCATTGAAAATAGCTTATAATATAACGTAATATGCAGTGTATCATTGAAAATACCTTATAATATAACGTGATATTTGCAGTCTATCATTGAAAATACCTTATTATATAAGGTAATATGCAGTCTATCAATGAAAATAACTTATAATATAACGTAATACGCAGTGTATCATTGTAAATACCTTATAATATAACGTAATATGCAGTGATTCATTGAAAATACCTCATAATATAACGTAATATGCTGTGTATCATTGAAAATACCTCATAATATAACGTAATATCCAGTCTATCACTGAAAATACCTTATAATATAACGTAATATGCAGTGAATCATAGAAAATACGTCATAATATATCTTAATTTGTATTGTATCATTGAAAATACCTTATAATATAACGTTATATGCAGTGTATCATTGAAAATACATTATAAAATAATGTAATATGCAGTGTATCATTGAAAATAACTTATAATATAATGTAATATGCAGTGTATCATTGAAAATACCTTATAATGTAACATAATATGCTGTGTGTTATTGAAAATACCTTATAATGTAATATGCAGTGTATCATTGAAAATACCTTATAATGTAATGTAATATGTACTGTATCATTTAAAATTCCTTATAATATAACGTAATATGCAGTGATTCATTGAAAATACCTTATAACATAACGTTATATGCAGTCTATCATTGAAAATACCTTATAATATAACGTAATATGCAGTGATTCATTGAAAATACCTTATAATATAACGTAATATGCTGTGTATCAATGAAAATACCTTATAATATAACGTAATATGCAGTGTATCATTGAAAATACCTTATAATGTAACGTAATATGCAGTGTATCATTGAGAATACTTTATAATATATCGTAATTTGTAGTGTATCATTGAAAATACCTTATAATATAACGTAATTTGTAGTGTATCATTGAAAATATATTATAATATAAAGTAATATGCAGTGTATCATTGAAAATAGCTTATAATATAACGTAATATGCAGTGTATCATTGAAAATACCTTATAATATAAAGTAATATGCAGTGTATCATTGAAAATAGCTTATAATATAACGTAATATGCAGTGTATCATTGAAAATACCTTATAATATAACGTGATATTTGCAGTCTATCATTGAAAATACCTTATTATATAAGGTAATATGCAGTCTATCAATGAAAATAACTTATAATATAACGTAATACGCAGTGTATCATTGAAAATACCTTATAATATATCGTAATTTGTAGTGTATCATTGAAAATAGCTTATAATAAAACGTAATATGCAGTCTTCCATTGAAAATACATTATAAAATAATGTAATATGCAGTGTATCATTGAAAATAACTTATAATATAATGAAATATGCAGTGTATCATTGAAAATACCTTATAATGTAACATAATATGCTGTGTGATATTGAAACTACCTTATAATATAACGTAATATACAGTGTATCATTGAAAATACTTTAGAATATATCGTAATTGTAGTGTATCATTGAAAATACCTTATAATATAACGTAATATGCAGTGTATCATTGAAAATACCTTATAATATAACGTAATATGCAGTGTATCATTGAAAATACCTTATAATATAACGTAATATTCAGTGTATCATTGAAAATAGCTTATAATATAACGTAATATGCAGTGTATCATTGAAAATACCTTATAATATAACGTGATATTTGCAGTCTTTCATTGAAAATAACTTATAATATAACGTAATACGCAGTGTATCATTGAAAATAGCTTATAATATAACGTAATATGCAGTGTATCATTGAAAATACCTTAGAATATAACGTGATATTTGCAGTCTATCATTGAAAATACCTTATTATATAAGGTAATATGCAGTGTATCATTGAAAATAACTTATAATATAATGTAATATGCAGTGTATCATTGAAAATACCTTATAATGTAACATAATATGCTGTGTGTTATTGAAAATACCTTATAACGTAATATGCAGTGTATCATTGAAAATACATTTTAATATAACGTAATATGCAGTGTATCATTGAAAATACCTTATAATATAACGTAATATTCAGTGTATCATTGAAAATAGCTTATAATATAACGTAATATGCAGTGTATCATTGAAAATACCTTATAATATAACGTGATATTTGCAGTCTATCATTGAAAATACCTTATTATATAAGGTAATATGCAGTCTATCAATGAAAATAACTTATAATATAACGTAATACGCAGTGTATCATTGTAAATACCTTATAATATAACGTAATATGCAGTGATTCATTGAAAATACCTTATAATATAACGTAATATGCTGTGTATCATTGAAAATACCTCATAATATAACGTAATATCCAGTCTATCACTGAAAATACCTTATAATATAACGTAATATGCAGTGAATCATAGAAAATACGTCATAATATATCTTAATTTGTATTGTATCATTGAAAATACCTTATAATATAACGTTATATGCAGTGTATCATTGAAAATACCTTATAATATAACGTAATATGCAGTGTATCATTGAAAATACCTTATAATGTAACGTAATATGCAGTGTATCATTGAGAATACTTTATAATATATCGTAATTTGTAGTGTATCATTGAAAATACCTTATAATATAACGTAATATGCAGTGAATCATAGAAAATACGTCATAATATATCTTAATTTGTATTGTATCATTGAAAATACCTTATAATATAACGTTATATGCAGTGTATCATTGAAAATACCTTATAATGTAATGTAATATGCAGTGTATCATTGAAAATACCTTATAATATATCGTAATTTGTAGTGTATCATTGAAAATAGCTTATAATATAACGTAATATGCAGTCTCCCATTGAAAATACATTATAAAATAATGTAATATGCAGTGTATCATTGAAAATAACTTATAATATAATGTAATATGCAGTGTATCATTGAAAATACCTTATAATGTAACATAATATGCTGTGTGTTATTGAAAATACCTTATAACGTAATATGCAGTGTATCATTGAAAATACATTTTAATATAACGTAGTATGCAGTGTATCATTGAAAATACCTTATAATATAACGTAATATTCAGTGTATCATTGAAAATAGCTTATAATATAACGTAATATGCAGTGTATCATTGAAAATACCTTAGAATATAACGTGATATTTGCAGTCTATCATTGAAAATACCTTATTATATAAGGTAATATGCAGTCTATCAATGAAAATAACTTATAATATAACGTAATACGCAGTGTATCATTGAAAATACCTTATAATATAACGTAATATGCAGTGATTCATTGAAAATACCTTATAATGTAACGTAATATGCAGTGTATCATTGAGAATACTTTATAATATATCGTAATTTGTAGTGTATCATTGAAAATACCTTATAATATAACGTAATATGCAGTGAATCATAGAAAATACGTCATAATATATCTTAATTTGTATTGTATCATTGAAAATACCTTATAATATAACGTAATATGCAGTGTATCATTGAAAATACCTTATAATGTAATGTAATATGCAGTGTATCATTGAAAATACCTTATAATATATCGTAATTTGTAGTGTATCATTGAAAATAGCTTATAATATAACGTAATATGCAGTCTCCCATTGAAAATACATTATAAAATAATGTAATATGCAGTGTATCATTGAAAATAACTTATAATATAATGTAATATGCAGTGTATCATTGAAAATACCTTATAATGTAACATAATATGCTGTGTGTTATTGAAAATACATTATAACGTAATATGCAGTGTATCATTGAAAATACATTTTAATATAACGTAATATGCAGTGTATCATTGAAAATACCTTATAATATAACGTAATATTCAGTGTATCATTGAAAATAGCTTATAATATAACGTAATATGCAGTGTATCATTGAAAATACCTTATAATATAACGTGATATTTGCAGTCTATCATTGAAAATACCTTATTATATAAGGTAATATGCAGTCTATCAATGAAAATAACTTATAATATAACGTAATACGCAGTGTATCATTGTAAATACCTTATAATATAACGTAATATGCAGTGATTCATTGAAAATACCTTATAATATAACGTAATATGCTGTGTATCATTGAAAATACCTCATAATATAACGTAATATCCAGTCTATCACTGAAAATACCTTATAATATAACGTAATATGCAGTGAATCATAGAAAATACGTCATAATATATCTTAATTTGTATTGTATCATTGAAAATACCTTATAATATAACGTTATATGCAGTGTATCATTGAAAATACATTATAAAATAATGTAATATGCAGTGTATCATTGAAAATAACTTATAATATAATGTAATATGCAGTGTATCATTGAAAATACCTTATAATGTAACATAATATGCTGTGTGTTATTGAAAATACCTTATAATGTAATATGCAGTGTATCATTGAAAATACCTTATAATGTAATGTAATATGTACTGTATCATTTAAAATTCCTTATAATATAACGTAATATGCAGTGATTCATTGAAAATACCTTATAACATAACGTTATATGCAGTCTATCATTGAAAATACCTTATAATATAACGTAATATGCAGTGATTCATTGAAAATACCTTATAATATAACGTAATATGCTGTGTATCAATGAAAATACCTTATAATATAACGTAATATGCAGTGTATCATTGAAAATACCTTATAATGTAACGTAATATGCAGTGTATCATTGAGAATACTTTATAATATATCGTAATTTGTAGTGTATCATTGAAAATACCTTATAATATAACGTAATTTGTAGTGTATCATTGAAAATATATTATAATATAACGTAATATGCAGTGTATCATTGAAAATACCTTATAATATAACGTAATATGCAGTGTATCATTGAAAATACCTTATAATATAAAGTAATATGCAGTGTATCATTGAAAATAGCTTATAATATAACGTAATATGCAGTGTATCATTGAAAATACCTTATAATATAACGTGATATTTGCAGTCTATCATTGAAAATACCTTATTATATAAGGTAATATGCTGTCTATCAATGAAAATAACTTATAATATAACGTAATACGCAGTGTATCATTGAAAATACCTTATAATATATCGTAATTTGTAGTGTATCATTGAAAATAGCTTATAATAAAACGTAATATGCAGTCTTCCATTGAAAATACATTATAAAATAATGTAATATGCAGTGTATCATTGAAAATAACTTATAATATAATGAAATATGCAGTGTATCATTGAAAATACCTTATAATGTAACATAATATGCTGTGTGATATTGAAACTACCTTATAATATAACGTAATATACAGTGTATCATTGAAAATACTTTAGAATATATCGTAATTGTAGTGTATCATTGAAAATACCTTATAATATAACGTAATATGCAGTGTATCATTGAAAATACATTTTAATATAACGTAATATGCAGTGTATCATTGAAAATACCTTATAATATAACGTAATATTCAGTGTATCATTGAAAATAGCTTATAATATAACGTAATATGCAGTGTATCATTGAAAATACCTTATAATATAACGTGATATTTGCAGTCTTTCATTGAAAATAACTTATAATATAACGTAATACGCAGTGTATCATTGAAAATAGCTTATAATATAACGTAATATGCAGTGTATCATTGAAAATACCTTATAATATAACGTGATATTTGCAGTCTATCATTGAAAATACCTTATTATATAAGGTAATATGCAGTGTATCATTGAAAATAACTTATAATATAATGTAATATGCAGTGTATCATTGAAAATACCTTATAATGTAACATAATATGCTGTGTGTTATTGAAAATACCTTATAACGTAATATGCAGTGTATCATTGAAAATACCTTATAATATAACGTAATATGCAGTGTATCATTGAAAATACCTTATAATATAACGTAATATGCAGTGTATCATTGAAAATAGCTTATAATATAACGTAATATGCAGTGTATCATTGAAAATACCTTATAATATAACGTGATATTTGCAGTCTATCATTGAAAATACCTTATTATATAAGGTAATATGCAGTCTATCAATGAAAATAACTTATAATATAACGTAATACGCAGTGTATCATTGTAAATACCTTATAATATAACGTAATATGCAGTGATTCATTGAAAATACCTTATAATATAACGTAATATGCTGTGTATCATTGAAAATACCTCATAATATAACGTAATATCCAGTCTATCACTGAAAATACCTTATAATATAACGTAATATGCAGTGAATCATAGAAAATACGTCATAATATATCTTAATTTGTATTGTATCATTGAAAATACCTTATAATATAACGTTATATGCAGTGTATCATTGAAAATACATTATAAAATAATGTAATATGCAGTGTATCATTGAAAATAACTTATAATATAATGTAATATGCAGTGTATCATTGAAAATACCTTATAATGTAACATAATATGCTGTGTGTTATTGAAAATACCTTATAATGTAATATGCAGTGTATCATTGAAAATACCTTATAATGTAATGTAATATGTACTGTATCATTTAAAATTCCTTATAATATAACGTAATATGCAGTGATTCATTGAAAATACCTTATAACATAACGTTATATGCAGTCTATCATTGAAAATACCTTATAATATAACGTAATATGCAGTGATTCATTGAAAATACCTTATAATATAACGTAATATGCTGTGTATCATTGAAAATACCTTATAATATAACGTAATATGCAGTGTATCATTGAAAATACCTTATAATGTAACGTAATATGCAGTGTATCATTGAGAATAGCTTATAATATAACGTAATATGCAGTGTATCATTGAAAATACCTTATAATATAAAGTAATATGCAGTGTATCATTGAAAATAGCTTATAATGTAACATAATATGCTGTGTGTTATTGAAAATACCTTATAATGTAATATGCAGTGTATCATTGAAAATAGCTTATAATATAACGTAATATGCAGTGTATCATTGAAAATACCTTATAATATAACGTGATATTTGCAGTCTATCATTGAAAATACCTTATTATATAAGGTAATATGCAGTCTATCAATGAAAATAACTTATAATATAACGTAATACGCAGTGTATCATTGAAAATACCTTATAATATATCGTAATTTGTAGTGTATCATTGAAAATAGCTTATAATAAAACGTAATATGCAGTCTTCCATTGAAAATACATTATAAAATAATGTAATATGCAGTGTATCATTGAAAATAACTTATAATATAATGAAATATGCAGTGTATCATTGAAAATACCTTGTAATGTAACATAATATGCTGTGTGATATTGAAACTACCTTATAATATAACGTAATATACAGTGTATCATTGAAAATACTTTAGAATATATCGTAATTGTAGTGTATCTTTGAAAATACCTTATAATATAACGTAATATGCAGTGTATCATTGAAAATACATTTTAATATAACGTAATATGCAGTGTATCATTGAAAATACCTTATAATATAACGTAATATTCAGTGTATCATTGAAAATAGCTTATAATATAACGTAATATGCAGTGTATCATTGAAAATACCTTATAATATAACGTGATATTTGCAGTCTTTCATTGAAAATAACTTATAATATAACGTAATATGCAGTGTATCATTGAAAATACCTTATAATATAACGTAATATGCAGTGTATCATTGAAAATACCTTATAATATAACGTGATATTTGCAGTCTATCATTGAAAATACCTTATTATATAAGGTAATATGCAGTCTATCAATGAAAATAACTTATAATATAACGTAATACGCAGTGTATCATTGAAAATACCTTATAATATAACGTAATATGCAGTGATTCATTGAAAATACCTTATAATATAACGTAATATGCTGTGTATCATTGAAAATACCTCATAATATAACGTAATATCCAGTCTATCACTGAAAATACCTTATAATATAACGTAATATGCAGTGAATCATAGAAAATACGTCATAATATATCTTAATTTGTATTGTATCATTGAAAATACCTTATAATATAACGTTATATGCAGTGTATCATTGAAAATACATTATAAAATAATGTAATATGCAGTGTATCATTGAAAATAACTTATAATATAATGTAATATGCAGTGTATCATTGAAAATACCTTATAATGTAACATAATATGCTGTGTGTTATTGAAAATACCTTATAATGTAATATGCAGTGTATCATTGAAAATACCTTATAATATAACGTAATATGCAGTCTATCATTGAAAATACCTTATAATATAACGTAATATGCAGTGATTCATTGAAAATAACTTATAATATAACGTTATATGCAGTCTATCATTGAAAATACCTTATAATATAACGTAATATGCAGTGATTCATTGAAAATACCTTATAATATAACGTAATATGCTGTGTATCATTGAAAATACCTTATAATATAACGTAATATGCAGTGTATCATTGAAAATACCTTATAATGTAACGTAATATGCAGTGTATCATTGAGAATACTTTATAATATATCGTAATTTGTAGTGTATCATTGAAAATACCTTATAATATAACGTAATATGCAGTGAATCATAGAAAATACGTCATAATATATCTTAATTTGTATTGTATCATTGAAAATACCTTATAATATAACGTAATATGCAGTGTATCATTGAAAATACCTTATAATGTAATGTAATATGCAGTGTATCATTGAAAATACCTTATAATATATCGTAATTTGTAGTGTATCATTGAAAATAGCTTATAATATAACGTAATATGCAGTCTCCCATTGAAAATACATTATAAAATAATGTAATATGCAGTGTATCATTGAAAATAACTTATAATATAATGTAATATGCAGTGTATCATTGAAAATACCTTATAATGTAACATAATATGCTGTGTGTTATTGAAAATACCTTATAACTTAATATGCAGTGTATCATTGAAAATACATTTTAATATAACGTAATATGCAGTGTATCATTGAAAATACCTTATAATATAACGTAATATTCAGTGTATCATTGAAAATAGCTTATAATATAACGTAATATGCAGTGTATCATTGAAAATACCTTAGAATATAACGTGATATTTGCAGTCTATCATTGAAAATACCTTATTATATAAGGTAATATGCAGTCTATCAATGAAAATAACTTATAATATAACGTAATACGCAGTGTATCATTGAAAATACCTTATAATATAACGTAATATGCAGTGATTCATTGAAAATACCTTATAATATAACGTAATATGCTGTGTATCATTGAAAATACCTCATAATATAACGTAATATCCAGTCTATCACTGAAAATACCTTATAATATAACGTAATATGCAGTGAATCATAGAAAATACGTCATAATATATCTTAATTTGTGTTGTATCATTGAAAATACCTTATAATATAACGTTATATGCAGTGTATCATTGAAAATACATTATAAAATAATGTAATATGCAGTGTATCATTGAAAATAACTTATAATATAATGTAATATGCAGTGTATCATTGAAAATACCTTATAATGTAACATAATATGCTGTGTGTTATTGAAAATACCTTATAATGTAATATGCAGTGTATCATTGAAAATACCTTATAATATAACGTAATATGCAGTCTATCATTGAAAATACCTTATAATATAACGTAATATGCAGTGATTCATTGAAAATACCTTATAATATAACGTTATATGCAGTCTATCATTGAAAATACCTTATAATATAACGTAATATGCAGTGATTCATTGAAAATACCTTATAATATAACGTAATATGCTGTGTATCATTGAAAATACCTTATAATATAACGTAATATGCAGTGTATCATTGAAAATACCTTATAATGTAACGTAATATGCAGTGTATCATTGAGAATACTTTATAATATATCGTAATTTGTAGTGTATCATTGAAAATACCTTATAATATAACGTAATATGCAGTGAATCATAGAAAATACGTCATAATATATCTTAATTTGTATTGTATCATTGAAAATACCTTATAATATAACGTTATATGCAGTGTATCATTGAAAATACCTTATAATGTAATGTAATATGCAGTGTATCATTGAAAATACCTTATAATATATCGTAATTTGTAGTGTATCATTGAAAATAGCTTATAATATAACGTAATATGCAGTCTCCCATTGAAAATACATTATAAAATAATGTAATATGCAGTGTATCATTGAAAATAACTTATAATATAATGTAATATGCAGTGTATCATTGAAAATACCTTATAATGTAACATAATATGCTGTGTGTTATTGAAAATACCTAATAACGTAATATGCAGTGTATCATTGAAAATACATTTTAATATAACGTAATATGCAGTGTATCATTGAAAATACCTTATAATATAACGTAATATTCAGTGTATCATTGAAAATAGCTTACAATATAACGTAATATGCAGTGTATCATTGAAAATACCTTAGAATATAACGTGATATTTGCAGTCCATCATTGAAAATACCTTATTATATAAGGTAATATGCAGTCTATCAATGAAAATAACTTATAATATAACGTAATATGCAGTGATTCATTGAAAATACCTTATAATATAACGTAATATGCTGTGTATCATTGAAAATACCTTATAATATAACGTAATATGCAGTGTATCATTGAAAATACCTTATAATGTAACGTAATATGCAGTGTATCATTGAGAATACTTTATAATATATCGTAATTTGTAGTGTATCATTGAAAATACCTTATAATATAACGTAATATGCAGTGAATCATAGAAAATACGTCATAATATATCTTAATTTGTATTGTATCATTGAAAATACCTTATAATATAACGTTATATGCAGTGTATCATTGAAAATACCTTATAATGTAATGTAATATGCAGTGTATCATTGAAAATACCTTATAATATATCGTAATTTGTAGTGTATCATTGAAAATAGCTTATAATATAACATAATATGCAGTCTCCCATTGAAAATACATTATAAAATAATGTAATATGCAGTGTATCATTGAAAATAACTTATAATATAATGTAATATGCAGTGTATCATTGAAAATACCTTATAATGTAACATAATATGCTGTGTGTTATTGAAAATACCTTATAACGTAATATGCAGTGTATCATTGAAAATACCTTATAATATAACGTAATATGCAGTGTATCATTGAAAATACCTTATAATATAACGTAATATTCAGTGTATCATTGAAAATAGCTTATAATATAACGTAATATGCAGTGTATCATTGAAAATACCTTATAATATAACGTGATATTTGCAGTCTATCATTGAAAATACCTTATTATATAAGGTAATATGCAGTCTATCAATGAAAATAACTTATAATATAACGTAATACGCAGTGTATCATTGTAAATACCTTATAATATAACGTAATATGCAGTGATTCATTGAAAATACCTTATAATATAACGTAATATGCTGTGTATCATTGAAAATACCTCATAATATAACGTAATATCCAGTCTATCACTGAAAATACCTTATAATATAACGTAATATGCAGTGAATCATAGAAAATACGTCATAATATATCTTAATTTGTATTGTATCATTGAAAATACCTTATAATATAACGTTATATGCAGTGTATCATTGAAAATACATTATAAAATAATGTAATATGCAGTGTATCATTGAAAATAACTTATAATATAACGTAATATGCAGTGTATCATTGAAAATACCTTATAATGTAACATAATATGCTGTGTGTTATTGAAAATACCTTATAATGTAATATGCAGTGTATCATTGAAAATACCTTATAATGTAATGTAATATGTACTGTATCATTTAAAATTCCTTATAATATAACGTAATATGCAGTGATTCATTGAAAATACCTTATAACATAACGTTATATGCAGTCTATCATTGAAAATACCTTATAATATAACGTAATATGCAGTGATTCATTGAAAATACCTTATAATATAACGTAATATGCTGTGTATCATTGAAAATACCTTATAATATAACGTAATATGCAGTGTATCATTGAAAATACCTTATAATGTAACGTAATATGCAGTGTATCATTGAGAATACTTTATAATATATCGTAATTTGTAGTGTATCATTGAAAATACCTTATAATATAACGTAATTTGTAGTGTATCATTGAAAATATATTATAATATAAAGTAATATGCAGTGTATCATTGAAAATAGCTTATAATATAACGTAATATGCAGTGTATCATTGAAAATACCTTATAATATAAAGTAATATGCAGTGTATCATTGAAAATAGCTTATAATATAACGTAATATGCAGTGTATCATTGAAAATACCTTATAATATAACGTGATATTTGCAGTCTATCATTGAAAATACCTTATTATATAAGGTAATATGCAGTCTATCAATGAAAATAACTTATAATATAACGTAATACGCAGTGTATCATTGAAAATACCTTATAATATATCGTAATTTGTAGTGTATCATTGAAAATAACTTATAATAAAACGTAATATGCAGTCTTCCATTGAAAATACATTATAAAATAATGTAATATGCAGTGTATCATTGAAAATAACTTATAATATAATGAAATATGCAGTGTATCATTGAAAATACCTTGTAATGTAACATAATATGCTGTGTGATATTGAAACTACCTTATAATATAACGTAATATACAGTGTATCATTGAAAATACTTTAGAATATATCGTAATTGTAGTGTATCTTTGAAAATACCTTATAATATAACGTAATATGCAGTGTATCATTGAAAATACATTTTAATATAACGTAATATGCAGTGTATCATTGAAAATACCTTATAATATAACGTAATATTCAGTGTATCATTGAAAATAGCTTATAATATAACGTAATATGCAGTGTATCATTGAAAATACCTTATAATATAACGTGATATTTGCAGTCTTTCATTGAAAATAACTTATAATATAACGTAATATGCAGTGTATCATTGAAAATACCTTATAATATAACGTAATATGCAGTGTATCATTGAAAATACCTTAGAATATAACGTGATATTTGCAGTCTATCATTGAAAATACCTTATTATATAAGGTAATATGCAGTCTATCAATGAAAATAACTTATAATATAACGTAATACGCAGTGTATCATTGAAAATACCTTATAATATAACGTAATATGCAGTGATTCATTGAAAATACCTTATAATATAACGTAATATGCTGTGTATCATTGAAAATACCTCATAATATAACGTAATATCCAGTCTATCACTGAAAATACCTTATAATATAACGTAATATGCAGTGAATCATAGAAAATACGTCATAATATATCTTAATTTGTATTGTATCATTGAAAATACCTTATAATATAACGTTATATGCAGTGTATCATTGAAAATACATTATAATATAATGTAATATGCAGTGTATCATTGAAAATAACTTATAATATAATGTAATATGCAGTGTATCATTGAAAATACCTTATAATGTAACATAATATGCTGTGTGTTATTGAAAATACCTTATAATGTAATATGCAGTGTATCATTGAAAATACCTTATAATATAACGTAATATGCAGTCTATCATTGAAAATACCTTATAATATAACGTAATATGCAGTGATTCATTGAAAATAACTTATAATATAACGTTATATGCAGTCTATCATTGAAAATACCTTATAATATAACGTAATATGCAGTGATTCATTGAAAATACCTTATAATATAACGTAATATGCTGTGTATCATTGAAAATACCTTATAATATAACGTAATATGCAGTGTATCATTGAAAATACCTTATAATGTAACGTAATATGCAGTGTATCATTGAGAATACTTTATAATATATCGTAATTTGTAGTGTATCATTGAAAATACCTTATAATATAACGTAATATGCAGTCAATCATAGAAAATACGTCATAATATATCTTAATTTGTATTGTATCATTGAAAATACCTTATAATATAACGTTATATGCAGTGTATCATTGAAAATACCTTATAATGTAATGTAATATGCAGTGTATCATTGAAAATACCTTATAATATATCGTAATTTGTAGTGTATCATTGAAAATAGCTTATAATATAACGTAATATGCAGTCTCCCATTGAAAATACATTATAAAATAATGTAATATGCAGTGTATCATTGAAAATAACTTATAATATAATGTAATATGCAGTGTATCATTGAAAATACCTTATAATGTAACATAATATGCTGTGTGTTATTGAAAATACCTTATAACGTAATATGCAGTGTATCATTGAAAATACCTTATAATATAACGTAATATGCAGTGTATCATTGAAAATACCTTATAATATAACGTAATATTCAGTGTATCATTGAAAATAGCTTATAATATAACGTAATATGCAGTGTATCATTGAAAATACCTTAGAATATAACGTGATATTTGCAGTCTATCATTGAAAATACCTTATTATATAAGGTAATATGCAGTCTATCAATGAAAATAACTTATAATATAACATAATACGCAGTGTATCATTGAAAATACCTTATAATATAACGTAATATGCAGTGATTCATTGAAAATACCTTATAATATAACGTAATATGCTGTGTATCATTGAAAATACCTCATAATATAACGTAATATCCAGTCTATCACTGAAA
Source organism: Lasioglossum lativentre (assembly GCA_916610255.1). NCBI lineage: Eukaryota > Metazoa > Arthropoda > Insecta > Hymenoptera > Halictidae > Lasioglossum > Lasioglossum lativentre. The sequence continues at coordinate 50,781 of CAKAJI010000225.1, read as the reverse complement.
ATACCTTATAATATAACGTAATATGCAGTGAATCATAGAAAATACGTCATAATATATCTTAATTTGTATTGTATCATTGAAAATACCTTATAATATAACGTTATATGCAGTGTATCATTGAAAATACATTATAAAATAATGTAATATGCAGTGTATCATTGAAAATAACTTATAATATAATGTAATATGCAGTGTATCATTGAAAATACCTTATAATGTAACATAATATGCTGTGTGTTATTGAAAATACCTTATAATGTAATATGCAGTGTATCATTGAAAATACCTTATAATATAACGTAATATGCAGTCTATCATTGAAAATACCTTATAATATAACGTAATATGCAGTGATTCATTGAAAATACCTTATAATATAACGTAATATGCAGTCTATCATTGAAAATACCTTATAATATAACGTAATATGCAGTGATTCATTGAAAATACCTTATAATATAACGTAATATGCAGTGTATCATTGAAAATACCTTATAATGTAATGTAATATGCAGTGTATCATTGAAAATACCTTATAATGTAACGTAATATGCAGTGTATCATTGAGAATACTTTATAATATATCGTAATTTGTAGTGTATCATTGAAAATACCTTATAATATAACGTAATATGCAGTGAATCATAGAAAATACGTCATAATATATCTTAATTTGTATTGTATCATTGAAAATACCTTATAATATAACGTTATATGCAGTGTATCATTGAAAATACCTTATAATGTAATGTAATATGCAGTGTATCATTGAAAATACCTTATAATATATCGTAATTTGTAGTGTATCATTGAAAATAGCTTATAATATAACGTAATATGCAGTCTCCCATTGAAAATACATTATAAAATAATGTAATATGCAGTGTATCATTGAAAATAACTTATAATATAATGTAATATGCAGTGTATCATTGAAAATACCTTATAATGTAACATAATATGCTGTGTGTTATTGAAAATACCTTATAACGTAATATGCAGTGTATCATTGAAAATACATTTTAATATAACGTAATATGCAGTGTATCATTGAAAATACCTTATAATATAACGTAATATTCAGTGTATCATTGAAAATAGCTTATAATATAACGTAATATGCAGTGTATCATTGAAAATACCTTAGAATATAACGTGATATTTGCAGTCCATCATTGAAAATACCTTATTATATAAGGTAATATGCAGTCTATCAATGAAAATAACTTATAATATAACGTAATACGCAGTGTATCATTGAAATACCTTATAATATAACGTAATATGCAGTGATTCATTGAAAATACCTTATAATATAACGTAATATGCTGTGTATCATTGAAAATACCTCATAATATAACGTAATATCCAGTCTATCACTGAAAATACCTTATAATATAACGTAATATGCAGTGAATCATAGAAAATACGTCATAATATATCTTAATTTGTATTGTATCATTGAAAATACCTTATAATATAACGTTATATGCAGTGTATCATTGAAAATACATTATAAAATAATGTAATATGCAGTGTATCATTGAAAATAACTTATAATATAATGTAATATGCAGTGTATCATTGAAAATACCTTATAATGTAACATAATATGCTGTGTGTTATTGAAAATACCTTATAATGTAATATGCAGTGTATCATTGAAAATACCTTATAATGTAATGTAATATGTACTGTATCATTTAAAATTCCTTATAATATAACGTAATATGCAGTGATTCATTGAAAATACCTTATAACATAACGTTATATGCAGTCTATCATTGAAAATACCTTATAATATAACGTAATATGCAGTGATTCATTGAAAATACCTTATAATATAACGTAATATGCAGTGTATCATTGAAAATACCTTATAATATAACGTAATATGCAGTGTATCATTGAAAATACCTTATAATGTAACGTAATATGCAGTGTATCATTGAGAATACTTTATAATATATCGTAATTTGTAGTGTATCATTGAAAATACCTTATAATATAACGTAATATGCAGTGAATCATAGAAAATACGTCATAATATATCTTAATTTGTATTGTATCATTGAAAATACCTTATAATATAACGTTATATGCAGTGTATCATTGAAAATACCTTATAATGTAATGTAATATGCAGTGTATCATTGAAAATACCTTATAATATATCGTAATTTGTAGTGTATCATTGAAAATAGCTTATAATATAACGTAATATGCAGTCTCCCATTGAAAATACATTATAAAATAATGTAATATGCAGTGTATCATTGAAAATAACTTATAATATAATGTAATATGCAGTGTATCATTGAAAATACCTTATAATGTAACATAATATGCTGTGTGTTATTGAAAATACCTTATAACGTAATATGCAGTGTATCATTGAAATACCTTATAATATAACGTAATATGCAGTGTATCATTGAAAATACCTTATAATATAACGTAATATTCAGTGTATCATTGAAAATAGCTTATAATATAACGTAATATGCAGTGTATCATTGAAAATACCTTATAATATAACGTGATATTTGCAGTCTATCATTGAAAATACCTTATTATATAAGGTAATATGCAGTCTATCAATGAAAATAACTTATAATATAACGTAATACGCAGTCTATCATTGTAAATACCTTATAATATAACGTAATATGCAGTGATTCATTGAAAATACCTTATAATATAACGTAATATGCTGTGTATCATGAAAATACCTCATAATATAACGTAATATCCAGTCTATCACTGAAAATACCTTATAATATAACGTAATATGCAGTGAATCATAGAAAATACGTCATAATATATCTTAATTTGTATTGTATCATTGAAAATACCTTATAATATAACGTTATATGCAGTGTATCATTGAAAATACATTATAAAATAATGTAATATGCAGTGTATCATTGAAAATAACTTATAATATAATGTAATATGCAGTGTATCATTGAAAATACCTTATAATGTAACATAATATGCTGTGTGTTATTGAAAATACCTTATAATGTAATATGCAGTGTATCATTGAAAATACCTTATAATGTAATGTAATATGTACTGTATCATTTAAAATTCCTTATAATATAACGTAATATGCAGTGATTCATTGAAAATACCTTATAACATAACGTTATATGCAGTCTATCATTGAAAATACCTTATAATATAACGTAATATGCAGTGATTCATTGAAAATACCTTATAATATAACGTAATATGCTGTGTATCATTGAAAATACCTTATAATATAACGTAATATGCAGTGTATCATTGAAAATACCTTATAATGTAACGTAATATGCAGTGTATCATTGAGAATACTTTATAATATATCGTCATTTGTAGTGTATCATTGAAAATACCTTATAATATAACGTAATTTGTAGTGTATCATTGAAAATATATTATAATATAAAGTAATATGCAGTGTATCATTGAAAATAGCTTATAATATAACGTAATATGCAGTGTATCATTGAAAATACCTTATAATATAAAGTAATATGCAGTGTATCATTGAAAATAGCTTATAAAATAACGTAATATGCAGTGTATCATTGAAAATACCTTATAATATAACGTGATATTTGCAGTCTATCATTGAAAATACCTTATTATATAAGGTAATATGCAGTCTATCAATGAAAATAACTTATAATATAACGTAATACGCAGTGTATCATTGAAAATACCTTATAATATATCGTAATTTGTAGTGTATCATTGAAAATAGCTTATAATAAAACGTAATATGCAGTCTTCCATTGAAAATACATTATAAAATAATGTAATATGCAGTGTATCATTGAAAATAACTTATAATATAATGAAATATGCAGTGTATCATTGAAAATACCTTATAATGTAACATAATATGCTGTGTGTTATTGAAACTACCTTATAATATAACGTAATATACAGTGTATCATTGAAAATACTTTAGAATATATCGTAATTGTAGTGTATCATTGAAAATACCTTATAATATAACGTAATATGCAGTGTATCATTGAAAATACATTTTAATATAACGTAATATGCAGTGTATCATTGAAAATACCTTATAATATAACGTAATATTCAGTGTATCATTGAAAATAGCTTATAATATAACGTAATATGCAGTGTATCATTGAAAATACCTTATAATATAACGTGATATTTGCAGTCTTCATTGAAAATAACTTATAATATAACGTAATACGCAGTGTATCATTGAAAATACCTTATAATATAACGTAATATACAGTGTATCATTGAAAATACTTTAGAATATATCGTAATTGTAGTGTATCATTGAAAATACCTTATAATATAACGTAATATGCAGTGTATCATTGAAAATACCGTATAATGTAATGTAATATGCAGTGTATCATTGAAAATAGATTTTAATATAACGTAATTTGCAGTGAATCATTGAAAATACCTTATAATGTAACATAATATGCTGTGTGTTATTGAAAATACCTTATAATGTAATATGCAGTGTATCATTGAAAATACCTTATAATGTAATGTAATATGCAGTGTATCATTGAAAATACCTTATAATATAACGTAATATGCAGTGTCTCATTGAAAATACCTTATAATATAACGTGATATTTGCAGTCTATCATTGAAAATACCTTATTATATAAGGTAATATGCAGTCTATCGATGAAAATAACTTATTAATATAACGTAATACGCAGTGTATCATGGAAAATACCTTATAATATAAACGTAATATACAGTGTATCATTGAAAATACTTTAGAATATATCGTAATTGTAGTGTATCATTGAAAATACCTTATAATATAACGTAATATGCAGTGTATCATTGAAAATACCTTATAATGTAATGTAATATGCAGTGTATCATTGAGAATACTTTATAATATATCGTAATTTCTAGTGTATCATTGAAAATACCTTATAATATAACGTAATTTGTAGTGTATCATTGAAAATATATTATAATATAAAGTAATATGCAGTGTATCATTGAAAATAGCTTATAATATAACGTAATATGCAGTGTATCATTGAAAATACCTTATAATATAACGTAATATTCAGTGTATCATTGAAAATAGCTTATAATATAACGTAATATGCAGTGTATCATTGAAAATACCTTATAATATAACGTAATATGCAGTCTCCCATTGAAAATACATTATAAAATAATGTAATATGCAGTGTATCATTGAAAATAACTTATAATATAATGTAATATGCAGTGTATCATTGAAAATACCTTATAATGTAACATAATATGCTGTGTGTTATTGAAAATACCTTATAACGTAATATGCAGTGTATCATTGAAAATACATTTTAATATAACGTAATATGCAGTGTATCATTGAAAATACCTTATAATATAACGTAATATTCAGTGTATCATTGAAAATAGCTTATAATATAACGTAATATGCAGTGTATCATTGAAAATACCTTATAATATAACGTGATATTTGCAGTCTATCATTGAAAATACCTTATTATATAAGGTAATATGCAGTCTATCAATGAAAATAACTTATAATATAACGTAATACGCAGTGTATCATTGTAAATACCTTATAATATAACGTAATATGCAGTGATTCATTGAAAATACCTTATAATATAACGTAATATGCTGTGTATCATTGAAAATACCTCATAATATAACGTAATATCCAGTCTATCACTGAAAATACCTTATAATATAACGTAATATGCAGTGAATCATAGAAAATACGTCATAATATATCTTAATTTGTATTGTATCATTGAAAATACCTTATAATATAACGTTATATGCAGTGTATCATTGAAAATACATTATAAAATAATGTAATATGCAGTGTATCATTGAAAATAACTTATAATATAATGTAATATGCAGTGTATCATTGAAAATACCTTATAATGTAACATAATATGCTGTGTGTTATTGAAAATACCTTATAATGTAATATGCAGTGTATCATTGAAAAATACCTTATAATGTAATGTAATATGTACTGTATCATTTAAAATTCCTTATAATATAACGTAATATGCAGTGATTCATTGAAAATACCTTATAACATAACGTTATATGCAGTCTATCATTGAAAATACCTTATAATATAACGTAATATGCAGTGATTCATTGAAAATACCTTATAATATAACGTAATATGCTGTGTATCATTGAAAATACCTTATAATATAACGTAATATGCAGTGTATCATTGAAAATACCTTATAATATAACGTGATATTTGCAGTCTTCCATTGAAAATACATTATAAAATAATGTAATATGCAGTGTATCATTGAAAATAACTTATAATATAATGAAATATGCAGTGTATCATTGAAAATACCTTATAATGTAACATAATATGCTGTGTGTTATTGAAACTACCTTATAATATAACGTAATATACAGTGTATCATTGAAAATACTTTAGAATATATCGTAATTGTAGTGTATCATTGAAAATACCTTATAATATAACGTAATATGCAGTGTATCATTGAAAATACCGTATAATGTAATGTAATATGCAGTGTATCATTGAAAATAGATTTTAATATAACGTAATTTGCAGTGAATCATTGAAAATACCTTATAATATATCGTAATATGCAGTGTGTCGTTGAAAATACCTTATAATATAATGTAATATGCAGTGTATCATTGAAAATACCTTATAATGTAACATAATATGCTGTGTGTTATTGAAAATACCTTATAATGTAATATGCAGTGTATCATTGAAAATACCTTATAATGTAATGTAATATGCAGTGTATCATTGAAAATACCTTATTATATAAGGTAATATGCAGTCTATCAATGAAAATAACTTATAATATAACGTAATACGCAGTGTATCATTGAAAATATATTATAATATAAAGTAATATGCAGTGTATCATTGAAAATAGCTTATAATATAACGTAATATGCAGTGTATCATTGAAAATACCGTATAATGTAATGTAATATGCAGTGTATCATTGAAAATAGATTTTAATATAACGTAATTGTAGTGTATCATTGAAAATACCTTATAATATAACGTAATATGCAGTGTATCATTGAAAATACCTTATAATGTAATGTAATATGCAGTGTATCATTGAGAATACTTTATAATATATCGTAATTTGTAGTGTATCATTGAAAATACCTTATAATATAACGTAATTTGTAGTGTATCATTGAAAATATATTATAATATAAAGTAATATGCAGTGTATCATTGAAAATAGCTTATAATATAACGTAATATGCAGTGTATCATTGAAAATACCTTATAATATAACGTAATATTCAGTGTATCATTGAAAATAGCTTATAATATAACGTAATATGCAGTGTATCATTGAAAATACCTTATAATATAACGTGATATTTGCAGTCTATCATTGAAAAATACCTTATTATATAAGGTAATATGCAGTCTATCAATGAAAATAACTTATAATATAACGTAATACGCAGTGTATCATTGAAAATACCTTATAATATAACGTAATATGCAGTGATTCATTGAAAATACCTTATAATATAACGTAATATGCTGTGTATCATTGAAAATACCTCATAATATAACGTAATATCCAGTCTATCACTGAAAATACCTTATAATATAACGTAATATGCAGTGAATCATAGAAAATACGTCATAATGTATCTTAATTTGTATTGTATCATTGAAAATACCTTATAATATAACGTTATATGCAGTGTATCATTGAAAATACATTATAAAATAATGTAATATGCAGTGTATCATTGAAAATAACTTATAATATAATGTAATATGCAGTGTATCATTGAAAATACCTTATAATGTAACATAATATGCTGTGTGTTATTGAAAATACCTTATAATGTAATATGCAGTGTATCATTGAAAATACCTTATAATGTAATGTAATATGTACTGTATCATTTAAAATTCCTTATAATATAACGTAATATGCAGTGATTCATTGAAAATACCTTATAACATAACGTTATATGCAGTCTATCATTGAAAAATACCTTATAATATAACGTAATATGCAGTGATTCATTGAAAATACCTTATAATATAACGTAATATGCTGTGTATCATTGAAAATACCTTATAATATAACGTAATATGCAGTGTATCATTGAAAATACCTTATAATGTAACGTAATATGCAGTGTATCATTGAGAATACTTTATAATATATCGTAATTTGTAGTGTATCATTGAAAATACCTTATAATATAACGTAATTTGTAGTGTATCATTGAAAATATATTATAATATAAAGTAATATGCAGTGTATCATTGAAAATAGCTTATAATATAACGTAATATGCAGTGTATCATTGAAAATACCTTATAATATTAAGTAATATGCAGTGTATCATTGAAAATAGCTTATAATATAACGTAATATGCAGTGTATCATTGAAAATACCTTATAATATAACGTGATATTTGCAGTCTATCATTGAAATACCTTATTATATAAGGTAATATGCAGTCTATCAATGAAAATAACTTATAATATAACGTAATACGCAGTGTATCATTGAAAATACCTTATAATATATCGTAATTTGTAGTGTATCATTGAAAATAGCTTATAATAAAACGTAATATGCAGTCTTCCATTGAAAATACATTATAAAATAATGTAATATGCAGTGTATCATTGAAAATAACTTATAATATAATGAAATATGCAGTGTATCATTGAAAATACCTTATAATATAACGTAATATGCAGTGTATCATTGAAAATACCTTATAATATAACGTAATATACAGTGTATCATTGAAAATACTTTAGAATATATCGTAATTGTAGTGTATCATTGAAAATACTTTAGAATATATCGTAATTGTAGTGTATCATTGAAAATACCTTATAATATAACGTAATATGCAGTGTATCATTGAAAATACCGTATAATGTAATGTAATATGCAGTGTATCATTGAAAATAGATTTTAATATAACGTAATTTGCAGTGAATCATTGAAAATACCTTATAATATATCGTAATATGCAGTGTGTCGTTGAAAATACCTTATAATATAATGTAATATGCAGTGTATCATTGAAAATACCTTATAATGTAACATAATATGCTGTGTGTTATTGAAAATACCTTATAATGTAATATGCAGTGTATCATTGAAAATACCTTATAATGTAATGTAATATGCAGTGTATCATTGAAAATACCTTATAATATAACGTAATATGCAGTGTCTCATTGAAAATACCTTATAATATAACGTGATATTTGCAGTCTATCATTGAAAATACCTTATTATATAAGGTAATATGCAGTCTATCGATGAAAATAACTTATAATATAACGTAATACGCAGTGTATCATGGAAAATACCTTATAATATAACGTAATATACAGTGTATCATTGAAAATACTTTAGAATATATCGTAATTGTAGTGTATCATTGAAAATACCTTATAATATAACGTAATATGCAGTGTATCATTGAAAATACCTTATAATGTAATGTAATATGCAGTGTATCATTGAAAATAGATTTTAATATAACGTAATATGCAGTGAATCATTGAAAATACCCTATAAATAACCTGATATGCAGTCTATCATTGAAAATACCTCATAATATAACGTAATATGCAGTGTATCATTGAAAATACCTTATAATATAATGTAATATGCAGTGTATCATTGGAAATACATTATAATATAACGTAATATGCAGTGATTCATTGAAAATACCTTATAAAATAACGTAATATGCTGTGTATCATTGAAAATACCTCATAATATAACGTAATATCCAGTCTATCACTGAAAATACCTTATAATATAACGTAATATGCAGTGAATCATAGAAAATACGTCATAATATATCTTAATTTGTATTGTATCATTGAAAATACCTTATAATATAACGTTATATGCAGTGTATCATTGAAAATACATTATAAAATAATGTAATATGCAGTGTATCATTGAAAATAACTTATAATATAATGTAATATGCAGTGTATCATTGAAAATACCTTATAATGTAACATAATATGCTGTGTGTTATTGAAAATACCTTATAATGTAATATGCAGTGTATCATTGAAAATACCTTATAATGTAATGTAATATGTACTGTATCATTTAAAATTCCTTATAATATAACGTAATATGCAGTGATTCATTGAAAATACCTTATAACATAACGTTATATGCAGTCTATCATTGAAAATACCTTATAATATTACGTAATATGCAGTGATTCATTGAAAATACCTTATAATATAACGTAATATGCTGTGTATCATTGAAAATACCTTATAATATAACGTAATATGCAGTGTATCATTGAAAATACCTTATAATATAATGTTATATGCAGTGTATCATTGAAAATACATTTTGATATAACGTAATATCCAGTCTATCACTGAAAATACCTTATAATATTACGTAATATGCAGTGTATCATTGAAAATACCTTATAATGTAATGTAATATGTACTGTATCATTTAAAATTCCTTATAATATAACGTAATATGCAGTGATTCATTGAAAATACCTTATAACATAACGTTATATGCAGTCTATCATTGAAAATACCTTATAATATAACGTAATATGCAGTGATTCATTGAAAATACCTTATAATATAACGTAATATGCTGTGTATCATTGAAAATACCTTATAATATAACGTAATATGCAGTGTATCATTGAAAATACCTTATAATGTAACGTAATATGCAGTGTATCATTGAGAATACTTTATAATATATCGTAATTTGTAGTGTATCATTGAAAATACCTTATAATATAACGTAATTTGTAGTGTATCATTGAAAATATATTATAATATAAAGTAATATGCAGTGTATCATTGAAAATAGCTTATAATATAACGTAATATGCAGTGTATCATTGAAAATACCTTATAATATAACGTGATATGCAGTGTGTCGTTGAAAATACCTTATAATATAATGTAATATGCAGTGTATCATTGAAAATACCATATAATGTAACATAATATGCTGTGTGTTATTGAAAATACCTTATAATGTAATATGCAGTGTATCATTGAAAATACCTTATAATGTAATGTAATATGCAGTGTATCATTGAAAATACCTTATAATATAACGTAATATGCAGTGTCTCATTGAAAATACCTTATAATATAACGTGATATTTGCAGTCTATCATTGAAAATACCTTATTATATAAGGTAATATGCAGTCTATCGATGAAAATAACTTATAATATAACGTAATACGCAGTGTATCATGGAAAATACCTTATAATATAACGTAATATACAGTGTATCATTGAAAATACTTTAGAATATATCGTAATTGTAGTGTATCATTGAAAATACCTTATAATATAACGTAATATGCAGTGTATCATTGAAAATACCTTATAATGTAATGTAATATGCAGTGTATCATTGAGAATACTTTATAATATATCGTAATTTGTAGTGTATCATTGAAAATACCTTATAATATAACGTAATTTGTAGTGTATCATTGAAAATATATTATAATATAAAGTAATATGCAGTGTATCATTGAAAATAGCTTATAATATAACGTAATATGCAGTGTATCATTGAAAATACCTTATAATATAACGTAATATTCAGTGTATCATTGAAAATAGCTTATAATATAACGTAATATGCAGTGAATCATAGAAAATACGTCATAATATATCTTAATTTGTATTGTATCATTGAAAATACCTTATAATATAACGTAATATGCAGTGAATCATAGAAAATACGTCATAATATATCTTAATTTGTATTGTATCATTGAAAATACCTTATAATATAACGTTATATGCAGTGTATCATTGAAAATACATTATAAAATAATGTAATATGCAGTGTATCATTGAAAATAACTTATAATATAATGTAATATGCAGTGTATCATTGAAAATACCTTATAATGTAACATAATATGCTGTGTGTTATTGAAAATACCTTATAATGTAATATGCAGTGTATCATTGAAAATACCTTATAATGTAATGTAACATGTACTGTATCATTTAAAATTCCTTATAATATAACGTAATATGCAGTGATTCATTGAAAATACCTTATAACATAACGTTATATGCAGTCTATCATTGAAAATACCTTATAATATTACGTAATATGCAGTGATTCATTGAAAATACCTTATAATATAACGTAATATGCTGTGTATCATTGAAAATACCTTATAATATAACGTAATATGCAGTGTATCATTGAAAATACCTTATAATATAATGTTATATGCAGTGTATCATTGAAAATACATTTTGATATAACGTAATATCCAGTCTATCACTGAAAATACCTTATAATATTACGTAATATGCAGTGTATCATTGAAAATAACTTATAATGCAATGTAATATGTACTGTATCATTTAAAATTCCTTATAATATAACGTAATATGCAGTGATTCATTGAAAATACCTTATAACATAACGTTATATGCAGTCTATCATTGAAAATACCTTATAATATAACGTAATATGCAGTGATTCATTGAAAATACCTTATAATATAACGTAATATGCTGTGTATCATTGAAAATACCTTATAATATAACGTAATATGCAGTGTATCATTGAAAATACCTTATAATGTAACGTAATATGCAGTGTATCATTGAGAATACTTTATAATATATCGTAATTTGTAGTGTATCATTGAAAATACCTTATAATATAACGTAATTTGTAGTGTATCATTGAAAATATATTATAATATAAAGTAATATGCAGTGTATCATTGAAAATAGCTTATAATATAACGTAATATGCAGTGTATCATTGAAAATACCTTATAATATAACGTGATATTTGCAGTCTTTCATTGAAAATAACTTATAATATAACGTAATACGCAGTGTATCATTGAAAATACCTTATAATATAACGTAATATACAGTGTATCATTGAAAATACTTTAGAATATATCGTAATTGTAGTGTATCATTGAAAATACCTTATAATATAACGTAATATGCAGTGTATCATTGAAAATACCGTATAATGTAATGTAATATGCAGTGTATCATTGAAAATAGATTTTAATATAACGTAATTTGCAGTGAATCATTGAAAATACCTTATAATATATCGTAATATGCAGTGTGTCGTTGAAAATACCTTATAATATAATGTAATATGCAGTGTATCATTGAAAATACCTTATAATGTAACATAATATGCTGTGTGTTATTGAAAATACCTTATAATGTAATATGCAGTGTATCATTGAAAATACCTTATAATGTAATGTAATATGCAGTGTATCATTGAAAATACCTTATCATATAACGTAATATGCAGTGTCTCATTGAAAATACCTTATAATATAACGTGATATTTGCAGTCTATCATTGAAAATACCTTATTATATAAGGTAATATGCAGTCTATCGATGAAAATAACTTATAATATAACGTGATACGCAGTGTATCATGGAAAATACCTTATAATATAACGTAATATACAGTGTATCATTGAAAATACTTTAGAATATATCGTAAATGTAGTGTATCATTGAAAATACCTTATAATATAACGTAATATGCAGTGTATCATTGAAAATACCTTATAATGTAATGTAATATGCAGTGTATCATTGAAAATAGATTTTAATATAACGTAATATGCAGTGAATCATTGAAAATACCCTATAAATAACCTGATATGCAGTCTATCATTGAAAATACCTCATAATATAACGTAATATAATGTAATATGCAGTGTATCATTGGAAATACATTATAATATAACGTAATTTGCAGTGAATCATTGAAAATACCTTATAATATATCGTAATATGCAGTGTGTCGTTGAAAATACCTTATAAAATAATGTAATATGCAGTGTATCATTGAAAATACCTTATAATGTAACGTAATATGCAGTGTATCATTGAGAATACTTTATAATATATCGTAATTTGTAGTGTATCATTGAAAATACCTTATAATATAACGTAATTTGTAGTGTATCATTGAAAATATATTATAATATAAAGTAATATGCAGTGTATCATTGAAAATAGCTTATAATATAACGTAATATGCAGTGTATCATTGAAAATACCTTATAATATAAAGTAATATGCAGTGTATCATTGAAAATAGCTTATAATATAACGTAATATGCAATGTATCATTGAAAATACCTTATAATATAACGTGATATTTGCAGTCTATCATTGAAAATACCTTATTATATAAGGTAATATGCAGTCTATCAATGAAAATAACTTATAATATAACGTAATACGCAGTGTATCATTGTAAATACCTTATAATATAACGTAATATCCAGTCTATCACTGAAAATACCATATAATATAACGTAATATGCAGTGTATCATTGAAAATACCTTATAATGTAATGTAATATGTACTGTATCATTTAAAATTCCTTATAATATATCGTAATATGCAGTGATTCATTGAAAATACCTTATAATATAACGTAATATGCAGTGTATCATTGAAAATACCTTATAATATAACGTAATATGCAGTGATTCATTGAAAATACCTTATAATATAACGTAATATGCAGTGTATCATTGAAAATACCTTATAATATAACGTAATATGCAGTGTATCATTGAAAATACCTTATAATGTAACGTAATATGCAGTGTATAATTGAAAATAACTTATAATGTATCGTAGTGTATCATTGAAAATACCTTATAATATAACGTAATATGCAGTGTATCATTGAAAATACCTTATAATATAACGTAATATGCAGTGTATCATTGAAAATACCTTATAATATATAGTAGTTTATTATTGAAAATACCTTAGAATATATGGTAATTTGTAGTATATCATTGAAAATACTTTATAATATAACGTAATATGCAGTTTATCATTGAAAATACCTTATAATATATCGTAATTTGTAGTGTTGCAATGAAAATACCTTATAATATAACGTAATATGCAGTGTATCATTGAAAATACCTTATAATATAACGTAATATGCAGGGTATCATTGAAAATACCTTATAATATATCGTAATTTGTAGTGTATCATTGAAAATACCTTAGAATATATGGTAATGCTAGTCTATCACTGAAAATACCTTATAATATAACGTAATATGCAGTCTACCATTGAAAATACATTATAAAATAATGTAATATGTAGTCGGTCATTGAAAATACCATATAATATAACGCAATATGCAGTGTATCATTGAAAATACCTTATAATATAACGTAATATGCAGTGTATCATTGAAAATACCTTATAATATAACGTAATATGCAGTGTATCATTGAAAATACCTTATAATATATCGTAATATACAGTATACCATTGAAAATACTTATAATATAACGTAATATGCAGTGTATCATTGAAAATACCGTATAATATATAGTAGTTTATCATTGAAAATACCTTATAATATAACGTAATATGCTGTGTATCATTGAAAATACATTATAATATATCGTAATTTGTAGTGTATCAATGAAAATACCTTATAATATAACGTAATATGCAGTGTATCATTGAAAATACCTTGTAATATATCGTAATTTGTATTGTATCATTGAAAGTACCTTATAGTATAACGTAATATGCAGTGCATCATTGAAAATACCTTATAATATAACGTAATATGCAGTGTATCATTGAAAATACCTTATAATATAACGTAATATGCAGGGTATCATTGAAAATACCTTATAATATATCGTAATTTGTAGTGTATCAATGAAAATACCTTCTCATATAACGTAATATGCAGTGTATCATTGAAAATACCTTATAATATATCGTAATTTGTAGTGTATCTTTGAAAATACCTTATAATATAAAGTAATATGCAGTGTATCATTGAAAATACCTTATAATATATAGCAGTTTATCATTGAAAATACCTTATAATATATAGTAGTTTATTATTGGAAATACCTTAGAATATATGGTAATTTGTAGTATATCATTGAAAATACTTTATAATATAACGTAATATGCAGTTTATCATTGAAAATACCTTATAATATATCGTAATTTGTAGTGTATCATTGAAAATACCTTATAATATAACGTAATATGCAGTGTATCATTGAAAATACCTTATAATATAACATAATATGCAGTGTATCATTGAAAATACCTTATACTATAACGTAATATGCAGTGTATCATTGAAAATACCTTATAATATAATGTTATATGCAGTGTATCATTGAAAATACATTTTGATATAACGTAATATCCAGTCTATCACTGAAAATACCTTATAATATTACGTAATATGCATTGTATCATTGAAAATACCTTATAATGTAATGTAATATGTACTGTATCATTTAAAATTCCTTATAATATAACGTAATATGCAGTGATTCATTGAAAAAAACCTTATAACATAACGTTATATGCAGTCTATCATTGAAAATACCTTATAATATAACGTAATATGCAGTGATTCATTGAAAATACCTTATAATATAACGTAATATGCTGTGTATCATTGAAAATACCTTATAATATAACGTAATATGCAGTGTATCATTGAAAATACCTTATAATGTAACGTAATATGCAGTGTATCATTGAGAATACTTTATAATATATCGTAATTTGTAGTGTATCATTGAAAATACCTTATAATATAACGTAATTTGTAGTGTATCATTGAAAATACCTTATAATATAACGTAATATAATGTAATATGCAGTGTATCATTGGAAATACATTATAATATAACGTAATTTGCAGTGAATCATTGAAAATACCTTATAATATATCGTAATATGCAGTGTGTCGTTGAAAATACCTTATAATATAATGTAATATGCAGTGTATCATTGAAAATTCCTTATAATATAACGTAATATGTAGTGTATCATTGAAAATACCTTATAATATAACATAATATGCAGTGTATCATTGAGAATACTTTATAATATATCGTAATTTGTAGTGTATCATTGAAAATACCTTATAATATAACGTAATTTGTAGTGTATCATTGAAAATATATTATAATATAAAGTAATATGCAGTGTATCATTGAAAATAGCTTATAATATAACGTAATATGCAGTGTATCATTGAAAATACCTTATAATATAAAGTAATATGCAGTGTATCATTGAAAATACCTTATAATGTAATGTAATATGTACTGTATCATTTAAAATTCCTTATAATATAACGTAATATGCAGTGATTAATTGAAAATACCTTATACTATAACGTAATATGCAGTGTATCATAGAAAATACCTTATACTATAACGTAATATGCAGTGATTCATTGAAAATACCTTATAATATAACGTAATATGCTGTGTATCATTGAAAATACCTTATAATATAACGTAATATGCAGTGTATCATTGAAAATACCTTATAATGTAACGTAATATGCAGTGTATAATTGAAAATAACTTATAATGTATCGTAGTGTATCATTGAAAATACCTTATAATATAACGTAATATGCAGTGTATCATTGAAAATACCTTATAATATAACGTAATATGCAGTGTATCATTGAAAATACCTTATAATATATAGTAGTTTATTATTGAAAATACCTTAGAATATATGGTAATTTGTAGTATATCATTGAAAATACTTTATAATATAACGTAATATGCAGTTTATCATTGAAAATACCTTATAATATATCGTAATTTGTAGTGTTGCAATGAAAATACCTTATAATATAACGTAATATGCAGTGTATCATTGAAAATACCTTATAATATAACGTAATATGCAGTGTATCATTGAAAATACCTTATAATATATCGTAATTTGTAGTGTATCATTGAAAATACCTTAGAATATATGGTAATGCTAGTCTATCACTGAAAATACCTTATAATATAACGTAATATGCAGTCTACCATTGAAAATACATTATAAAATAATGTAATATGTAGTCGGTCATTGAAAATACCATATAATATAACGCAATATGCAGTGTATCATTGAAAATACCTTATAATATAACGTAATATGCAGTGTATCATTGAAAATACCTTATAATATAACGTAATATGCAGTGTATCATTGAAAATACCTTATAATATATCGTAATATACAGTATACCATTGAAAATACTTATAATATAACGTAATATGCAGTGTATCATTGAAAATACCGTATAATATATAGTAGTTTATCATTGAAAATACCTTATAATATAACGTAATATGCTGTGTATCATTGAAAATACATTATAATATATCGTAATTTGTAGTGTATCAATGAAAATACCTTATAATATAACGTAATATGCAGTGTATCATTGAAAATACCTTGTAATATATCGTAATTTGTATTGTATCATTGAAAGTACCTTATAGTATAACGTAATATGCAGTGCATCATTGAAAATACCTTATAATATAACGTAATATGCAGTGTATCATTGAAAATACCTTATAATATAACGTAATATGCAGGGTATCATTGAAAATACCTTATAATATATCGTAATTTGTAGTGTATCAATGAAAATACCTTCTCATGTAACGTAATATGCAGTGTATCATTGAAAGTACCTTATAATATATCGTAATTTGTAGTGTATCTTTGAAAATACCTTATAATATAACGTAATATGCAGTGTATCATAGAAAATACCTTATAATATATAGCAGTTTATCATTGAAAATACCTTATAATATATAGTAGTTTATTATTGGAAATACCTTAGAATATATGGTAATTTGTAGTATATCATTGAAAATACTTTATAATATAACGTAATATGCAGTTTATCATTGAAAATACCTTATAATATATCGTAATTTGTAGTGTATCATTGAAAATTCCTTATAATATAACGTAATATGTAGTGTATCATTGAAAATACCTTATAATATAACATAATATGCAGTGTATCTTTGAAAATACCTTATACTATAACGTAATATGCAGTGTATCATTGAAAATACCTTATAATATAATGTTATATGCAGTGTATCATTGAAAATACATTTTGATATAACGTAATATCCAGTCTATCACTGAAAATACCTTATAATATTACGTAATATGCAGTGTATCATTGAAAATACCTTATAATGTAATGTAATATGTACTGTATCATTTAAAATTCCTTATAATATAACGTAATATGCAGTGATTCATTGAAAAAACCTTATAACATAACGTTATATGCAGTCTATCATTGAAAATACCTTATAATATAACGTAATATGCAGTGATTCATTGAAAATACCTTATAATATAACGTAATATGCTGTGTATCATTGAAAATACCTTATAATATAACGTAATATGCAGTGTATCATTGAAAATACCTTATAATGTAACGTAATATGCAGTGTATCATTGAGAATACTTTATAATATATCGTAATTTGTAGTGTATCATTGAAAATACCTTATAATATAACGTAATTTGTAGTGTATCATTGAAAATACCTTATAATATAACGTAATATAATGTAATATGCAGTGTATCATTGGAAATACATTATAATATAACGTAATTTGCAGTGAATCATTGAAAATACCTTATAATATATCGTAATATGCAGTGTGTCGTTGAAAATACCTTATAATATAATGTAATATGCAGTGTATCATTGAAAATTCCTTATAATATAACGTAATATGTAGTGTATCATTGAAAATACCTTATAATATAACATAATATGCAGTGTATCATTGAGAATACTTTATAATATATCGTAATTTGTAGTGTATCATTGAAAATACCTTATAATATAACGTAATTTGTAGTGTATCATTGAAAATATATTATAATATAAAGTAATATGCAGTGTATCATTGAAAATAGCTTATAATATAACGTAATATGCAGTGTATCATTGAAAATACCTTATAATATAAAGTAATATGCAGTGTATCATTGAAAATACCTTATAATGTAATGTAATATGTACTGTATCATTTAAAATTCCTTATAATATAACGTAATATGCAGTGATTCATTGAAAATACCTTATAATATAACGTAATATGCTGTGTATCATTGAAAATACCTTATAATATAACGTAATATGCAGTGATTCATTGAAAATACCTTATAATATAACGTAATATGCTGTGTATCATTGAAAATACCTTATAATATAACGTAATATGCAGTGTATCATTGAAAATACCTTATAATGTAACGTAATATGCAGTGTATAATTGAAAATAACTTATAATGTATCGTAGTGTATCATTGAAAATACCTTATAATATAACGTAATATGCAGTGTATCATTGAAAATACCTTATAATATAACGTAATATGCAGTGTATCATTGAAAATACCTTATAATATATAGTAGTTTATTATTGAAAATACCTTAGAATATATGGTAATTTGTAGTATATCATTGAAAATACTTTATAATATAACGTAATATGCAGTTTATCATTGAAAATACCTTATAATATATCGTAATTTGTAGTGTTGCAATGAAAATACCTTATAATATAACGTAATATGCAGTGTATCATTGAAAATACCTTATAATATAACGTAATATGCAGTGTATCATTGAAAATACCTTATAATATATCGTAATTTGTAGTGTATCATTGAAAATACCTTAGAATATATGGTAATGCTAGTCTATCACTGAAAATACCTTATAATATAACGTAATATGCAGTCTACCATTGAAAATACATTATAAAATAATGTAATATGTAGTCGGTCATTGAAAATACCATATAATATAACGCAATATTTGCTGTCTGTCATTGAAAAAACCTTATAATGTAACGTAATATGCAGTGTATCATTGAAAATACCTTATAATATAACGTAATATGCAGTGTATCATTGAAAATACCTTATAATATATCGTAATATACAGTATACCATTGAAAATACTTATAATATAACGTAATATGCAGTGTATCATTGAAAATACCGTATAATATATAGTAGTTTATCATTGAAAATACCTTATAATATAACGTAATATGCAGTGTATCATTGAAAATACATTATAATATATCGTAATTTGTAGTGTATCAATGAAAATACCTTATAATATAACGTAATATGCAGTGTATCATTGAAAATACCTTGTAATATATCGTAATTTGTATTGTATCATTGAAAGTACCTTATAGTATAACGTAATATGCAGTGCATCATTGAAAATACCTTATAATATAACGTAATATGCAGTGTATCATTGAAAATACCTTATAATATAACGTAATATGCAGGGTATCATTGAAAATACCTTATAATATATCGTAATATGTAGTGTATCAATGAAAATACCTTCTCATATAACGTAATATGCAGTGTATCATTGAAAATACCTTATAATATATCGTAATTTGTAGTGTATCTTTGAAAATACCTTATAATATAACGTAATATGCAGTGTATCATAGAAAATACCTTATAATATATAGCAGTTTATCATTGAAAATACCTTATAATATATAGTAGTTTATTATTGGAAATACCTTAGAATATATGGTAATTTGTAGTATATCATTGAAAATACTTTATAATATAACGTAATATGCAGTTTATCATTGAAAATACCTTATAATATATCGTAATTTGTAGTGTATCATTGAAAATTCCTTATAATATAACGTAATATGTAGTGTATCATTGAAAATACCTTATAATATAACATAATATGCAGTGTATCTTTGAAAATACCTTATACTATAACGTAATATGCAGTGTATCATTGAAAATACCTTATAATATAATGTTATATGCAGTGTATCATTGAAAATACATTTTGATATAACGTAATATCCAGTCTATCACTGAAAATACCTTATAATATTACGTAATATGCAGTGTATCATTGAAAATACCTTATAATGTAATGTAATATGTACTGTATCATTTAAAATTCCTTATAATATAACGTAATATGCAGTGATTCATTGAAAAAACCTTATAACATAACGTTATATGCAGTCTATCATTGAAAATACCTTATAATATAACGTAATATGCAGTGATTCATTGAAAATACCTTATAATATAACGTAATATGCTGTGTATCATTGAAAATACCTTATAATATAACGTAATATGCAGTGTATCATTGAAAATACCTTATAATGTAACGTAATATGCAGTGTATAATTGAAAATAACTTATAATGTATCGTAGTGTATCATTGAAAATACCTTATAATATAACGTAATATGCAGTGTATCATTGAAAATACCTTATAATATAACGTAATATGCAGTGTATCATTGAAAATACCTTATAATATATAGTAGTTTATTATTGAAAATACCTTAGAATATATGGTAATTTGTAGTATATCATTGAAAATACTTTATAATATAACGTAATATGCAGTTTATCATTGAAAATACCTTATAATATATCGTAATTTGTAGTGTTGCAATGAAAATACCTTATAATATAACGTAATATGCAGTGTATCATTGAAAATACCTTATAATATAACGTAATATGCAGGGTATCATTGAAAATACCTTATAATATATCGTATTTTGTAGTGTATCATTGAAAATACCTTAGAATATATGGTAATGCTAGTCTATCACTGAAAATACCTTATAATATAACGTAATATGCAGTCTACCATTGAAAATACATTATAAAATAATGTAATATGTAGTCGGTCATTGAAAATACCATATAATATAACGCAATATGCAGTGTATCATTGAAAATACCTTATAATATAACGTAATATGCAGTGTATCATTGAAAATACCTTATAATATAACGTAATATGCAGTGTATCATTGAAAATACCGTATAATATATAGTAGTTTATCATTGAAAATACCTTATAATATAACGTAATATGCTGTGTATCATTGAAAATACATTATAATATATCGTAATTTGTAGTGTATCAATGAAAATACCTTATAATATAACGTAATATGCAGTGTATCATTGAAAATACCTTGTAATATATCGTAATTTGTATTGTATCATTGAAAGTACCTTATAGTATAACGTAATATGCAGTGCATCATTGAAAATACCTTATAATATAACGTAATATGCAGTGTATCATTGAAAATACCTTATAATATAACGTAATATGCAGGGTATCATTGAAAATACCTTATAATATATCGTAATTTGTAGTGTATCAATGAAAATACCTTCTCATATAACGTAATATGCAGTGTATCATTGAAAATACCTTATAATATATCGTAATTTGTAGTGTATCTTTGAAAATACCTTATAATATAACGTAATATGCAGTGTATCATAGAAAATACCTTATAATATATAGCAGTTTATCATTGAAAATACCTTATAATATATAGTAGTTTATTATTGGAAATACCTTAGAATATATGGTAATTTGTAGTATATCATTGAAAATACTTTATAATATAACGTAATATGCAGTTTATCATTGAAAATACCTTATAATATATCGTAATTTGTAGTGTATCATTGAAAATACCTTAGAATATATGGTAATGCTAGTCTATCACTGAAAATACCTTATAATATAACGTAATATGCAGTCTACCATTGAAAATACATTATAAAATAATGTAATATGTAGTCGGTCATTGAAAATACCATATAATATAACGCAATATGCAGTGTATCATTGAAAATACCTTATAATATAACGTAATATGCAGTGTATCATTGAAAATACCTTATAATATAACGTAATATGCAGTGTATCATTGAAAATACCTTATAATATATCGTAATATACAGTATACCATTGAAAATACTTATAATATAACGTAATATGCAGTGTATCATTGAAAATACCGTATAATATATAGTAGTTTATCATTGAAAATACCTTATAATATAACGTAATATGCTGTGTATCATTGAAAATACATTATAATATATCGTAATTTGTAGTGTATCAATGAAAATACCTTATAATATAACGTAATATGCAGTGTATCATTGAAAATACCTTGTAATATATCGTAATTTGTATTGTATCATTGAAAGTACCTTATAGTATAACGTAATATGCAGTGCATCATTGAAAATACCTTATAATATAACGTAATATGCAGTGTATCATTGAAAATACCTTATAATATAACGTAATATGCAGGGTATCAATGAAAATACCTTATAATATATCGTAATTTGTAGTGTATCAATGAAAATACCTTCTCATATAACGTAATATGCAGTGTATCATTGAAAATACCTTATAATATATCGTAATTTGTAGTGTATCTTTGAAAATACCTTATAATATAACGTAATATGCAGTGTATCATAGAAAATACCTTATAATATATAGCAGTTTATCATTGAAAATACCTTATAATATATAGTAGTTTATTATTGGAAATACCTTAGAATATATGGTAATTTGTAGTATATCATTGAAAATACTTTATAATATAACGTAATATGCAGTTTATCATTGAAAATACCTTATAATATATCGTAATTTGTAGTGTATCATTGAAAATTCCTTATAATATAACGTAATATGTAGTGTATCATTGAAAATACCTTATAATATAACATAATATGCAGTGTATCTTTGAAAATACCTTATACTATAACGTAATATGCAGTGTATCATTGAAAATACCTTATAATATAATGTTATATGCAGTGTATCATTGAAAATACATTTTGATATAACGTAATATCCAGTCTATCACTGAAAATACCTTATAATATTACGTAATATGCAGTGTATCATTGAAAATACCTTATAATGTAATGTAATATGTACTGTATCATTTAAAATTCCTTATAATATAACGTAATATGCAGTGATTCATTGAAAAAACCTTATAACATAACGTTATATGCAGTCTATCATTGAAAATACCTTATAATATAACGTAATATGCAGTGATTCATTGAAAATACCTTATAATATAACGTAATATGCTGTGTATCATTGAAAATACCTTATAATATAACGTAATATGCAGTGTATCATTGAAAATACCTTATAATGTAACGTAATATGCAGTGTATAATTGAAAATAACTTATAATGTATCGTAGTGTATCATTGAAAATACCTTATAATATAACGTAATATGCAGTGTATCATTGAAAATACCTTATAATATATCGTAATTTGTAGTGTATCATTGAAAATTCCTTATAATATAACGTAATATGTAGTGTATCATTGAAAATACCTTATAATATAACATAATATGCAGTGTATCATTGAAAATACCTTATACTATAACGTAATATGCAGTGTATCATTGAAAATACCTTATAATATAATGTTATATGCAGTGTATCATTGAAAATACATTTTGATATAACGTAATATCCAGTCTATCACTGAAAATACCTTATAATATTACGTAATATGCAGTGTATCATTGAAAATACCTTATAATGTAATGTAATATGTACTGTATCATTTAAAATTCCTTATAATATAACGTAATATGCAGTGATTCATTGAAAAAACCTTATAACATAACGTTATATGCAGTCTATCATTGAAAATACCTTATAATATAACGTAATATGCAGTGATTCATTGAAAATACCTTATAATATAACGTAATATGCTGTGTATCATTGAAAATACCTTATAATATAACGTAATATGCAGTGTATCATTGAAAATACCTTATAATGTAATGTAATATGCAGTGTATCATTGAGAATACTTTATAATATATCGTAATTTGTAGTGTATCATTGAAAATACCTTATAATATAACGTAATTTGTAGTGTATCATTGAAAATACCTCATAATATAACGTAATATAATGTAATATGCAGTGTATCATTGGAAATACATTATAACATAACGTAATTTGCAGTGAATCATTGAAAATACCTTATAATATATCGTAATATGCAGTGTGTCGTTGAAAATACCTTATAAAATAATGTAATATGCAGTGTATCATTGAAAATTCCTTATAATATAACGTAATATGTAGTGTATCATTGAAAATACCTTATAATATAACATAATATGCAGTGTATCATTGAAAATACCTTATACTATAACGTAATATGCAGTGTATCATTGAAAATACCTTATAATATAATGTTATATGCAGTGTATCATTGAAAATACATTTTGATATAACGTAATATCCAGTCTATCACTGAAAATACCTTATAATATTACGTAATATGCAGTGTATCATTGAAAATACCTTATAATGTAATGTAATATGTACTGTATCATTTAAAATTCCTTATAATATAACGTAATATGCAGTGATTCATTGAAAATACCTTATAACATAACGTTATATGCAGTCTATCATTGAAAATACCTTATAATATAACGTAATATGCAGTGATTCATTGAAAATACCTTATAACATAACGTTATATGCAGTCTATCATTGAAAATACCTTATAATATAACGTAATATGCAGTGATTCATTGAAAATACCTTATAATATAACGTAATATGCTGTGTATCATTGAAAATACCTTATAATATAACGTAATATGCAGTGTATCATTGAAAATACCTTATAATGTAACGTAATATGCAGTGTATCATTGAGAATACTTTATAATATATCGTAATTTGTAGTGTATCATTGAAAATACCTTATAATATAACGTAATTTGTAGTGTATCATTGAAAATATATTATAATATAAAGTAATATGCAGTGTATCATTGAAAATAGCTTATAATATAACGTAATATGCAGTATATCATTGAAAATACCTTATAATATAAAGTAATATGCAGTGTATCATTGAAAATAGCTTATAATATAACGTAATATGCAGTGTATCATTGAAAATACCTTATAATATAACGTGATATTTGCAGTCTATCATTGAAAATACCTTATTATATAAGGTAATATGCAGTCTATCAATGAAAATAACTTATAATATAACGTAATACGCAGTGTATCATTGAAAATACCTTATAATATAACGTAATATGCAGGGTATCATTGAAAATACCTTATAATATATCGTAATTTGTAGTGTATCATTGAAAATACCTTAGAATATATGGTAATGCTAGTCTATCACTGAAAATACCTTATAATATAACGTAATATGCAGTCTACCATTGAAAATACATTATAAAATAATGTAATATGTAGTCGGTCATTGAAAATACCATATAATATAACGCAATATGCAGTGTATCATTGAAAATACCTTATAATATAACGTAATATGCAGTGTATCATTGAAAATACCTTATAATATAACGTAATATGCAGTGTATCATTGAAAATACCTTATAATATATCGTAATATACAGTATACCATTGAAAATACTTATAATATAACGTAATATGCAGTGTATCATTGAAAATACCGTATAATATATAGTAGTTTATCATTGAAAATACCTTATAATATAACGTAATATGCTGTGTATCATTGAAAATACATTATAATATATCGTAATTTGTAGTGTATCAATGAAAATACCTTATAATATAACGTAATATGCAGTGTATCATTGAAAATACCTTGTAATATATCGTAATTTGTAGTGTATCAATGAAAATACCTTATGATATAACGTAATATGCAGTGTATCATTGAAAATACCATATAATATATCGTAATATGCTGTATATCATTGAAAATACCTTATAATATAACGTAATATGCAGTGTGTCATTGAAAATACCTTATAATATAACGTAATATGCAGTGTATCATTGAAAATACCTTGTAATATATAGTAGTTTACCATTGAAAATACCTTATAATATAACGTAATATGCAGAGTATCATTGAAAATACCTTATGATATAACGTAATATGCAGTGTATCATTGAAAATACCTTATAATATATCATAATATGCAGTATATCATTGAAAATACCTTATAATATAAAGTAATATGCAGTGTATCATTGAAAATAGCTTATAATATAACGTAATATGCAGTGTATCATTGAAAATACCTTATAATATAACGTGATATTTGCAGTCTATCATTGAAAATACCTTATTATATAAGGTAATATGCAGTCTATCAATGAAAATAACTTATAATATAACGTAATACGCAGTGTATCATTGAAAATACCTTATAATATAACGTAATATGCAGGGTATCAAAGAAAATACCTTATAATATATCGTAATTTGTAGTGTATCATTGAAAATACCTTAGAATATATGGTAATGCTAGTCTATCACTGAAAATACCTTATAATATAACGTAATATGCAGTCTACCATTGAAAATACATTATAAAATAATGTAATATGTAGTCGGTCATTGAAAATACGATATAATATAACGCAATATGCAGTGTATCATTGAAAATACCTTATAATATAACGTAATATGCAGTGTATCATTGAAAATACCTTATAATATAACGTAATATGCAGTGTATCATTGAAAATACCTTATAATATATCGTAATATACAGTATACCATTGAAAATACTTATAATATAACGTAATATGCAGTGTATCATTGAAAATACCGTATAATATATAGTAGTTTATCATTGAAAATACCTTATAATATAACGTAATATGCTGTGTATCATTGAAAATACATTATAATATATCGTAATTTGTAGTGTATCAATGAAAATACCTTATAATATAACGTAATATGCAGTGTATCATTGAAAATACCTTGTAATATATCGTAATTTGTATTGTATCATTGAAAGTACCTTATAGTATAACGTAATATGCAGTGCATCATTGAAAATACCTTATAATATAACGTAATATGCAGTGTATCATTGAAAATACCTTATAATATAACGTAATATGAAGGGTATCATTGAAAATACCTTATAATATATCGTAATTTGTAGTGTATCAATGAAAATACCTTCTCATATAACGTAATATGCAGTGTATCATTGAAAATACCTTATAATATATCGTAATTTGTAGTGTATCATTGAAAATACCTTATAATATAACGTAATATGCAGTGTATCATAGAAAATACCTTATAATATATAGCAGTTTATCATTGAAAATACCTTATAATATATAGTAGTTTATTATTGGAAATACCTTAGAATATATGGTAATTTGTAGTATATCATTGAAAATACTTTATAATATAACGTAATATGCAGTTTATCATTGAAAATACCTTATAATATATCGTAATTTGTAGTGTATCATTGAAAATTCCTTATAATATAACGTAATATGTAGTGTATCATTGAAAATACCTTATAATATAACATAATATGCAGTGTATCATTGAAAATACCTTATACTATAACGTAATATGCAGTGTATCATTGAAAATACCTTATAATATAATGTTATATGCAGTGTATCATTGAAAATACATTTTGATATAACGTAATATCCAGTCTATCACTGAAAATACCTTATAATATTACGTAATATGCAGTGTATCATTGAAAATACCTTATAATGTAATGTAATATGTACTGTATCATTTAAAATTCCTTATAATATAACGTAATATGCAGTGATTCATTGAAAAAACCTTATAACATAACGTTATATGCAGTCTATCATTGAAAATACCTTATAATATAACGTAATATGCAGTGATTCATTGAAAATACCTTATAATATAACGTAATATGCTGTGTATCATTGAAAATACCTTATAATATAACGTAATATGCAGTGTATCATTGAAAATACCTTATAATGTAACGTAATATGCAGTGTATCATTGAGAATACTTTATAATATATCGTAATTTGTAGTGTATCATTGAAAATACCTTATAATATAACGTAATTTGTAGTGTATCATTGAAAATATATTATAATATAAAGTAATATGCAGTGTATCATTGAAAATAGCTTATAATATAACGTAATATGCAGTGTATCATTGAAAATACCTTATAATATAAAGTAATATGCAGTGTATCATTGAAAATAGCTTATAATATAACGTAATATGCAGTGTATCATTGAAAATACCTTATAATATAACGTGATATTTGCAGTCTATCATTGAAAATACCTTATTATATAAGGTAATATGCAGTCTATCAATGAAAATAACTTATAATATAACGTAATACGCAGTGTATCATTGTAAATACCTTATAATATAACGTAATATCCAGTCTATCACTGAAAATACCATATAATATAACGTAATATGCAGTGTATCATTGAAAATACCTTATAATGTAATGTAATATGTACTGTATCATTTAAAATTCCTTATAATATAACGTAATATGCAGTGATTCATTGAAAATACCTTATAATATAACGTAATATGCTGTGTATCATTGAAAATACCTTATAATATAACGTAATATGCAGTGATTCATTGAAAATACCTTATAATATAACGTAATATGCTGTGTATCATTGAAAATACCTTATAATATAACGTAATATGCAGTGTATCATTGAAAATACCTTATAATGTAACGTAATATGCAGTGTATAATTGAAAATAACTTATAATGTATCGTAGTGTATCATTGAAAATACCTTATAATATAACGTAATATGCAGTGTATCATTGAAAATACCTTATAATATAACGTGATATTTGCAGTCTATCATTGAAT
The DNA here is from genome assembly GCA_916610255.1 of Lasioglossum lativentre. Taxonomy (NCBI): domain Eukaryota; kingdom Metazoa; phylum Arthropoda; class Insecta; order Hymenoptera; family Halictidae; genus Lasioglossum; species Lasioglossum lativentre. The sequence continues at coordinate 20,263 of CAKAJI010000225.1, read as the reverse complement.
ATACCTTATTATATATAGTAGTTTATCATTGAAAATACCTTATAATGTAATGTAATATGCAGTGTATCATTGAAAATACCTTAGAATATATGGTAATGCTAGTCTATCACTGAAAATACCTTATAATATAACGTAATATGCAGTCTACCATTGAAAATACATTATAAAATAATGTAATATGTAGTCGGTCATTGAAAATACCATATAATATAACGCAATATGCAGTGTATCATTGAAAATACCTTATAATATAACGTAATATGCAGTTTATCATTGAAAATACCTTATAATATATCGTAATTTGTAGTGTTGCAATGAAAATACCTTATAATATAACGTAATATGCAGTGTATCATTGAAAATACCTTATAATATAACGTAATATGCAGGGTATCATTGAAAATACCTTATAATATATCGTAATTTGTAGTGTATCATTGAAAATACCTTAGAATATATGGTAATGCTAGTCTATCACTGAAAATACCTTATAATATAACGTAATATGCAGTCTACCATTGAAAATACATTATAAAATAATGTAATATGTAGTCGGTCATTGAAAATACCATATAATATAACGCAATATGCAGTGTATCATTGAAAATACCTTATAATATAACGTAATATGCAGTGTATCATTGAAAATACCTTATAATATAACGTAATATGCAGTGTATCATTGAAAATACCTTATAATATATCGTAATATACAGTATACCATTGAAAATACTTATAATATAACGTAATATGCAGTGTATCATTGAAAATAACGTATAATATATAGTAGTTTATCATTGAAAATACCTTATAATATAACGTAATATGCTGTGTATCATTGAAAATACATTATAATATAACGTAATATGCAGTGTATCATTGAAAATACCTTATAATGTAACGTAATATGCAGTGTATAATTGAAAATACCTTATAATATAACGTAATATGCAGTGTATCATTGAAAATACCTTATAATGTAACGTAATATGCAGTGTATAATTGAAAATAACTTATAATGTATCGTAGTGTATCATTGAAAATACCTTATAATATAACGTAATTTGTAGTGTATCAATGAAAATACCTTCTCATATAACATAATATGCAGTGTATCATTGAAAATACCTTATAATATATCGTAATTTGTAGTGTATCATTGAAAATAGCTTATAATAAAACGTAATATGCAGTATTCCATTGAAAATACATTATAAAATAATGTAATATGCAGTGTATCATTGAAAATAACTTATAATATAATGAAATCTGCAGTGTATCATTGAAAATACCTTATAATATATAGTAGTTTATTATTGGAAATACCTTAGAATATTTGGTAATTTGTAGTATATCATTGAAAATACTTTATAATATAACGTAATATGCAGTTTATCATTGAAAATACCTTATAATATATCGTAATTTGTAGTGTAGCAATGAAAATACCTTATAATATATCGTAATTTGTAGTGTATCATTGAAAATAACTTATAATATAATGAAATATGCAGTGTATCATTGAAAATACCTTATAATATATAGTAGTTTATTATTGAAAATACCTTATAATATAACGTAATATGCAGTGTATCATTGAAAATACCTTATAATATCACGTAATATGCAGTGTATCATTGAAAATACCTTATAATATATCGTAATATGCAGTGTATCATTGAAAATACCTTATGATATAACGTAATATGCAGTGTATCATTGAAAATACCTTATAATATATAGTAGTTTATTATTGAAAATACCTTAGAATATATGGTAATTTGTAGTATATCATTGAAAATACTTTATAATATAACGTAATATGCAGTGTATCATTGAAAATACCTTATAATATCACGCAATATGCAGTGTATCATTGAAAATACCTTATAATATATCGTAATATGCAGTGTATCATTGAAAATACCTTATAATATAACGTAATATGCAGTCTATCATTGAAAATACCTTATAATATAACGTAATATGCAATGTATCATTGAAAATACTTTATAATATATCGTAATTTGTAGTGTATCATTGAAAATACCTTATAATATAACGTAATTTGTAGTGTATCATTGAAAATACCTTATAATATAAAGTAATATGCAGTGTATCATTGAAAATAGCTTATAATATAACGTAATATGCAGGGTATCATTGAAAATACCTTATAATATATCGTAATTTGTAGTGTATCATTGAAAATACCTTATAATATATCGTAATTTGTAGTGTATCATTGAAAATAACTTATAATATAATGAAATATGCAGTGTATCATTGAAAATACCTTATAATATATAGTAGTTTATTATTGAAAATACCTTATAATATAACGTAATATGCAGTGTATCATTGAAAATACCTTATAATATCACGTAATATGCAGTGTATCATTGAAAATACCTTATAATATATCGTAATATGCAGTGTATCATTGAAAATACCTTATGATATAACGTAATATGCAGTGTATCATTGAAAATACCTTATAATATATAGTAGTTTATTATTGAAAATACCTTAGAATATATGGTAATTTGTAGTATATCATTGAAAATACTTTATAATATAACGTAATATGCAGTGTATCATTGAAAATACCTTATAATATAACGTAATATGCAATGTATCATTGAAAATACCTTTTAATGTAACGTGATATTTGCAGTCTATCATTGAAAATACCTTATTATATATAGTAGTTTATCATTGAAAATACCTTATAATGTAATGTAATATGCAGTGTATCATTGAAAATACCTTATAATATATCGTAATATGCAGTGTATCATTGAAAATACCTTATAATATAACGTAATATGCAGTGTCTCATTGAAAATACCTTATAATATAACGTGATATTTGCAGTCTATCATTGAAAATACCTTATTATATAAGGTAATATGCAGTCTATCGATGAAAATAACTTATAATATAACGTAATACGCAGTGTATCATGGAAAATACCTTATAATATAACGTAATATACAGTGTATCATTGAAAATACTTTAGAATATATCGTAATTGTAGTGTATCATTGAAAATACCTTATAATATAACGTAATATGCAGTGTATCATTGAAAATACCTTATAATGTAATGTAATATGCAGTGTATCATTGAGAATACTTTATAATATATCGTAATTTGTAGTGTATCATTGAAAATACCTTATAATATAACGTAATTTGTAGTGTATCATTGAAAATATATTATAATATAAAGTAATATGCAGTGTATCATTGAAAATAGCTTATAATATAACGTAATATGCAGTGTATCATTGAAAATACCTTATAATATAACGTAATATTCAGTGTATCATTGAAAATAGCTTATAATATAACGTAATATGCAGTGTATCATTGAAAATACCTTATAATATAACGTAATATGCAGTCTCCCATTGAAAATACATTATAAAATAATGTAATATGCAGTGTATCATTGAAAATAACTTATAATATAATGTAATATGCAGTGTATCATTGAAAATACCTTATAATGTAACATAATATGCTGTGTGTTATTGAAAATACCTTATAACGTAATATATCTTAATTTGTATTGTATCATTGAAAATACCTTATAATATAACGTTATATGCAGTGTATCATTGAAAATACATTATAAAATAATGTAATATGCAGTGTATCATTGAAAATAACTTATAATATAATGTAATATGCAGTGTATCATTGAAAATACCTTATAATGTAACATAATATGCTGTGTGTTATTGAAAATACCTTATAATGTAATATGCAGTGTATCATTGAAAATACCTTATAATGTAATGTAATATGTACTGTATCATTTAAAATTCCTTATAATATAACGTAATATGCAGTGATTCATTGAAAATACCTTATAACATAACGTTATATGCAGTCTATCATTGAAAATACCTTATAATATAACGTAATATGCAGTGATTCATTGAAAATACCTTATAATATAACGTAATATGCTGTGTATCATTGAAAATACCTTATAATATAACGTAATATGCAGTGTATCATTGAAAATACCTTATAATATAACGTGATATTTGCAGTCTTCCATTGAAAATACATTATAAAATAATGTAATATGCAGTGTATCATTGAAAATAACTTATAATATAATGAAATATGCAGTGTATCATTGAAAATACCTTATAATGTAACATAATATGCTGTGTGTTATTGAAACTACCTTATAATATAACGTAATATACAGTGTATCATTGAAAATACTTTAGAATATATCGTAATTGTAGTGTATCATTGAAAATACCTTATAATATAACGTAATATGCAGTGTATCATTGAAAATACATTTTAATATAACGTAATATGCAGTGTATCATTGAAAATACCTTATAATGTAACGTGATATTTGCAGTCTTTCATTGAAAATAACTTATAATATAACGTAATACGCAGTGTATCATTGAAAATACCGTATAATGTAATGTAATATGCAGTGTATCATTGAAAATAGATTTTAATATAACGTAATTTGCAGTGAATCATTGAAAATACCTTATAATATATCGTAATATGCAGTGTGTCGTTGAAAATACCTTATAATATAATGTAATATGCAGTGTATCATTGGAAATACCTTATAATGTAACATAATATGCTGTGTGTTATTGAAAATACCTTATAATGTAATATGCAGTCTATCATTGAAAATACCTTATTATATAAGGTAATATGCAGTCTATCGATGAAAATAACTTATAATATAACGTAATACGCAGTGTATCATGGAAAATACCTTATAATATAACGTAATATACAGTGTATCATTGAAAATACTTTAGAATATATCGTAATTGTAGTGTATCATTGAAAATACCTTATAATATAACGTAATATGCAGTGTATCATTGAAAATACCTTATAATGTAACGTAATATGCAGTGTATCATTGAGAATACTTTATAATATATCGTAATTTGTAGTGTATCATTGAAAATACCTTATAATATAACGTAATTTGTAGTGTATCATTGAAAATATATTATAATATAAAGTAATATGCAGTGTATCATTGAAAATAGCTTATAATATAACGTAATATGCAGTGTATCATTGAAAATACCTTATAATATTAAGTAATATGCAGTGTATCATTGAAAATAGCTTATAATATAACGTAATATGCAGTGTATCATTGAAAATACCTTATAATATAACGTGATATTTGCAGTCTATCATTGAAAATACCTTATTATATAAGGTAATATGCAGTCTATCAATGAAAATAACTTATAATATAACGTAATACGCAGTGTATCATTGAAAATACCTTATAATATATCGTAATTTGTAGTGTATCATTGAAAATAGCTTATAATAAAACGTAATATGCAGTCTTCCATTGAAAATACATTATAAAATAATGTAATATGCAGTGTATCATTGAAAATAACTTATAATATAATGAAATATGCAGTGTATCATTGAAAATACATTTTAATATAACGTAATATGCAGTGTATCATTGAAAATACCTTATAATATAACGTAATATTCAGTGTATCATTGAAAATACTTTAGAATATATCGTAATTGTAGTGTATCATTGAAAATACTTTAGAATATATCGTAATTGTAGTGTATCATTGAAAATACCTTATAATATAACGTAATATGCAGTGTATCATTGAAAATACCTTATAATATAACATAATATGCAGTGTATCATTGAAAATAGATTTTAATATAACGTAATTTGCAGTGAATCATTGAAAATACCTTATAATATATCGTAATATGCAGTGTGTCGTTGAAAATACTTTATAATATAATGTAATATGCAGTGTATCATTGAAAATACCTTATAATGTAACATAATATGCTGTGTGTTATTGAAAATACCTTATAATGTAATATGCAGTGTATCATTGAAAATACCTTATAATGTAATGTAATATGCAGTGTATCATTGAAAATACCTTATAATATAACGTAATATGCAGTGTCTCATTGAAAATACCTTACAATATAACGTGATATTTGCAGTCTATCATTGAAAATACCTTATTATATAAGGTAATATGCAGTCTATCGATGAAAATAACTTATAATATAACGTAATACGCAGTGTATCATGGAAAATACCTTATAATATAACGTAATATACAGTGTATCATTGAAAATACTTTAGAATATATCGTAATTGTAGTGTATCATTGAAAATACCTTATAATATAACGTAATATGCAGTGTATCATTGAAAATACCTTATAATGTAATGTAATATGCAGTGTATCATTGAAAATAGATTTTAATATAACGTAATATGCAGTGAATCATTGAAAATACCCTATAAATAACCTGATATGCAGTCTATCATTGAAAATACCTCATAATATAACGTAATATGCAGTGTATCATTGAAAATACCTTATAATATAATGTAATATGCAGTGTATCATTGGAAATACATTATAATATAACGTAATATGCAGTGATTCATTGAAAATACCTTATAATATAACGTAATATGCTGTGTATCATTGAAAATACCTCATAATATAACGTAATATCCAGTCTATCACTGAAAATACCTTATAATATAACGTAATATGCAGTGAATCATAGAAAATACGTCATAATATATCTTAATTTGTATTGTATCATTGAAAATACCTTATAATATAACGTTATATGCAGTGTATCATTGAAAATACATTATAAAATAATGTAATATGCAGTGTATCATTGAAAATAACTTATAATATAATGTAATATGCAGTGTATCATTGAAAATACCTTATAATGTAACATAATATGCTGTGTGTTATTGAAAATACCTTATAATGTAATATGCAGTGTATCATTGAAAATACCTTATAATGTAATGTAATATGTACTGTATCATTTAAAATTCCTTATAATATAACGTAATATGCAGTGATTCATTGAAAATACCTTATAACATAACGTTATATGCAGTCTATCATTGAAAATACCTTATAATATTACGTAATATGCAGTGATTCATTGAAAATACCTTATAATATAACGTAATATGCTGTGTATCATTGAAAATACCTTATAATATAACGTAATATGCAGTGTATCATTGAAAATACCTTATAATATAATGTTATATGCAGTGTATCATTGAAAATACATTTTGATATAACGTCATATCCAGTCTATCACTGAAAATACCTTATAATATTACGTAATATGCAGTGTATCATTGAAAATACCTTATAATGTAATGTAATATGTACTGTATCATTTAAAATTCCTTATAATATAACGTAATATGCAGTGATTCATTGAAAATACCTTATAACATAACGTTATATGCAGTCTATCATTGAAAATACCTTATAATATAACGTAATATGCAGTGATTCATTGAAAATACCTTATAATATAACGTAATATGCTGTGTATCATTGAAAATACCTTATAATATAACGTAATATGCAGTGTATCATTGAAAATACCTTATAATGTAACGTAATATGCAGTGTATCATTGAGAATACTTTATAATATATCGTAATTTGTAGTGTATCATTGAAAATACCTTATAATATAACGTAATTTGTAGTGTATCATTGAAAATATATTATAATATAAAGTAATATGCAGTGTATCATTGAAAATAGCTTATAATATAACGTAATATGCAGTGTATCATTGAAAATACCTTATAATATAACGTGATATTTGCAGTCTTTCATTGAAAATAACTTATAATATAACGTAATACGCAGTGTATCATTGAAAATACCTTATAATATAACGTAATATACAGTGTATCATTGAAAATACTTTAGAATATATCGTAATTGTAGTGTATCATTGAAAATACCTTATAATATAACGTAATATGCAGTGTATCATTGAAAATACCGTATAATGTAATGTAATATGCAGTGTATCATTGAAAATAGATTTTAATATAACGTAATTTGCAGTGAATCATTGAAAATACCTTATAATATATCGTAATATGCAGTGTGTCGTTGAAAATACCTTATAATATAATGTAATATGCAGTGTATCATTGAAAATACCCTATAATGTAACATAATATGCTGTGTGTTATTGAAAATACCTTATAATGTAATATGCAGTGTATCATTGAAAATACCTTATAATGTAATGTAATATGCAGTGTATCATTGAAAATACCTTATCATATAACGTAATATGCAGTGTCTCATTGAAAATACCTTATAATATAACGTGATATTTGCAGTCTATCATTGAAAATACCTTATTATATAAGGTAATATGCAGTCTATCGATGAAAATAACTTATAATATAACGTGATACGCAGTGTATCATGGAAAATACCTTATAATATAACGTAATATACAGTGTATCATTGAAAATACTTTAGAATATATCGTAAATGTAGTGTATCATTGAAAATACCTTATAATATAACGTAATATGCAGTGTATCATTGAAAATACCTTATAATGTAATGTAATATGCAGTGTATCATTGAAAATAGATTTTAATATAACGTAATATGCAGTGAATCATTGAAAATACCCTATAAATAACCTGATATGCAGTCTATCATTGAAAATACCTCATAATATAACGTAATATAATGTAATATGCAGTGTATCATTGGAAATACATTATAATATAACGTAATTTGCAGTGAATCATTGAAAATACCTTATAATATATCGTAATATGCAGTGTGTCGTTGAAAATACCTTATAAAATAATGTAATATGCAGTGTATCATTGAAAATTCCTTATAATATAACGTAATGTGTAGTGTATCATTGAAAATACCTTATAATATAACATAATATGCAGTGTATCATTGAAAATACCTTATACTATAACGTAATATGCAGTGTATCATTGAAAATACCTTATAATATAATGTTATATGCAGTGTATCATTGAAAATACATTTTGATATAACGTAATATCCAGTCTATCACTGAAAATACCTTATAATATTACGTAATATGCAGTGTGTCATTGAAAATACCTTATAATGTAATGTAATATGTACTGTATCATTTAAAATTCCTTATAATATAACGTAATATGCAGTGATTCATTGAAAATACGTTATAACATAACGTTATATGCAGTCTATCATTGAAAATACCTTATAATATAACGTAATATGCAGTGATTCATTGAAAATACCTTATAATATAACGTAATATGCTGTGCATCATTGAAAATACCTTATAATATAACGTAATATGCAGTGTATCATTGAAAATACCTTATAATGTAACGTAATATGCAGTGTATCATTGAGAATACTTTATAATATATCGTAATTTGTAGTGTATCATTGAAAATACCTTATAATATAACGTAATTTGTAGTGTATCATTGAAAATATATTATAATATAAAGTAATATGCAGTGTATCATTGAAAATAGCTTATAATATAACGTAATATGCAGTGAGTCATTGAAAATACCTTATAATATAAAGTAATATGCAGTGTATCATTGAAAATAGCTTATAATTTAACGTAATATGCAATGTATCATTGAAAATACCTTATAATATAACGTGATATTTGCAGTCTATCATTGAAAATACCTTATTATATAAGGTAATATGCAGTCTATCAATGAAAATAACTTATAATATAACGTAATACGCAGTGTATCATTGTAAATACCTTATAATATAACGTAATATCCAGTCTATCACTGAAAATACCATATAATATAACGTAATATGCAGTGTATCATTGAAAATACCTTATAATGTAATGTAATATGTACTGTATCATTTAAAATTCCTTATAATATAACGTAATATGCAGTGATTCATTGAAAATACCTTATAATATAACGTAATATGCTGTGTATCATTGAAAATACCTTATCATATAACGTAATATGCAGTGTATCATTGAAAATACCTTATAATGTAACGTAATATGCAGTGTATAATTGAAAATAACTTATAATGTATCGTAGTGTATCATTGAAAATACCTTATAATATAACGTAATATGCAGTGTATCATTGAAAATACCTTATAATATAACGTAATATGCAGTTTATCATTGAAAATACCTTATAATATATCGTAATTTGTAGTGTTGCAATGAAAATACCTTATAATATAACGTAATATGCAGTGTATCATTGAAAATACCTTATAATATAACGTAATATGCAGGGTATCATTGAAAATACCTTATAATATATCGTAATTTGTAGTGTATCATTGAAAATACCTTAGAATATATGGTAATGCTAGTCTATCACTGAAAATACCTTATAATATAACGTAATATGCAGTCTACCATTGAAAATACATTATAAAATAATGTAATATGTAGTCGGTCATTGAAAATACCATATAATATAACGCAATATGCAGTGTATCATTGAAAATACCTTATAATATAACGTAATATGCAGTGTATCATTGAAAATACCTTATAATATAACGTAATATGCAGTGTATCATTGAAAATACCTTATAATATATCGTAATATACAGTATACCATTGAAAATACTTATAATATAACGTAATATGCAGTGTATCATTGAAAATACCGTATAATATATAGTAGTTTATCATTGAAAATACCTTATAATATAACGTAATATGCTGTGTATCATTGAAAATACATTATAATATATCGTAATTTGTAGTGTATCAATGAAAATACCTTATAATATAACGTAATATGCAGTGTATCATTGAAAATACCTTGTAATATATCGTAATATACAGTATACCATTGAAAATACTTATAATATAACGTAATATGCAGTACATCATTGAAAATACCTTATAATATAACGTAATATGCAGTGTATCATTGAAAATACCTTATAATATAACGTAATATGCAGGGTATCATTGAAAATACCTTATAATATATCGTAATTTGTAGTGTATCAATGAAAATACCTTCTCATATAACGTAATATGCAGTGTATCATTGAAAATACCTTATAATATATCGTAATTTGTAGTGTATCTTTGAAAATACCTTATAATATAACGTAATATGCAGTGTATCATAGAAAATACCTTATAATATATAGCAGTTTATCATTGAAAATACCTTATAATATATAGTAGTTTATTATTGGAAATACCTTAGAATATATGGTAATTTGTAGTATATCATTGAAAATACTTTATAATATAACGTAATATGCAGTTTATCATTGAAAATACCTTATAATATATCGTAATTTGTAGTGTATCATTGAAAATTCCTTATAATATAACGTAATATGTAGTGTATCATTGAAAATACCTTATAATATAATGTTATATGCAGTGTATCATTGAAAATACATTTTGATATAACGTAATATCCAGTCTATCACTGAAAATACCTTATAATATTACGTAATATGCAGTGTATCATTGAAAATACCTTATAATGTAATGTAATATGTACTGTATCATTTAAAATTCCTTATAATATAACGTAATATGCAGTGATTCATTGAAAAAACCTTATAACATAACGTTATATGCAGTCTATCATTGAAAATACCTTATAATATAACGTAATATGCAGTGATTCATTGAAAATACCTTATAATATAACGTAATATGCTGTGTATCATTGAAAATACCTTATAATATAACGTAATATGCAGTGTATCATTGAAAATACCTTATAATGTAACGTAATATGCAGTGTATAATTGAAAATAACTTATAATGTATCGTAGTGTATCATTGAAAATACCTTATAATATAACGTAATATGCAGTGTATCATTGAAAATACCTTATAATATAACGTAATATGCAGTGTATCATTGAAAATACCTTATAATATATAGTAGTTTATTATTGAAAATACCTTAGAATATATGGTAATTTGTAGTATATCATTGAAAATACTTTATAATATAACGTAATATGCAGTTTATCATTGAAAATACCTTATAATATATCGTAATTTGTAGTGTTGCAATGAAAATACCTTATAATATAACGTAATATGCAGTGTATCATTGAAAATACCTTATAATATAACGTAATATGCAGGGTATCATTGAAAATACCTTATAATATATCGTATTTTGTAGTGTATCATTGAAAATACCTTAGAATATATGGTAATGCTAGTCTATCACTGAAAATACCTTATAATATAACGTAATATGCAGTCTACTATTGAAAATACATTATAAAATAATGTAATATGTAGTCGGTCATTGAAAATACCATATAATATAACGCAATATGCAGTGTATCATTGAAAATACCTTATAATATAACGTAATATGCAGTGTATCATTGAAAATACCTTATAATATAACGTAATATGCAGTGTATCATTGAAAATACCTTATAATATATCGTAATATACAGTATACCATTGAAAATACTTATAATATAACGTAATATGCAGTGTATCATTGAAAATACCGTATAATATATAGTAGTTTATCATTGAAAATACCTTATAATATAACGTAATATGCTGTGTATCATGGAAAATACATTATAATATATCGTAATTTGTAGTGTATCAATGAAAATACCTTATAATATAACGTAATATGCAGTGTATCATTGAAAATACCTTGTAATATATCGTAATTTGTATTGTATCATTGAAAGTACCTTATAGTATAACGTAATATGCAGTGCATCATTGAAAATACCTTATAATATAACGTAATATGCAGTGTATCATTGAAAATACCTTATAATATAACGTAATATGCAGGGTATCATTGAAAATACCTTATAATATATCGTAATTTGTAGTGTATCAATGAAAATACCTTCTCATATAACGTAATATGCAGTGTATCATTGAAAATACCTTATAATATATCGTAATTTGTAGTGTATCTTTGAAAATACCTTATAATATAACGTAATATGCAGTGTATCATAGAAAATACCTTATAATATATAGCAGTTTATCATTGAAAATACCTTATAATATATAGTAGTTTATTATTGGAAATACCTTAGAATATATGGTAATTTGTAGTATATCATTGAAAATACTTTATAATATAACGTAATATGCAGTTTATCATTGAAAATACCTTATAATATATCGTAATTTGTAGTGTATCATTGAAAATTCCTTATAATATAACGTAATATGTAGTGTATCATTGAAAATACCTTATAATATAACGTAATATGCAGTGTATCATTGAAAATACCTTATACTATAACGTAATATGCAGTGTATCATTGAAAATACCTTATAATATAATGTTATATGCAGTGTATCATTGAAAATACATTTTGATATAACGTAATATCCAGTCTATCACTGAAAATACCTTATAATATTACGTAATATGCAGTGTATCATTGAAAATACCTTATAATGTAATGTAATATGTACTGTATCATTTAAAATTCCTTATAATATAACGTAATATGCAGTGATTCATTGAAAAAACCTTATAACATAACGTTATATGCAGTCTATCATTGAAAATACCTTATAATATAACGTAATATGCAGTGATTCATTGAAAATACCTTATAATATAACGTAATATGCTGTGTATCATTGAAAATACCTTATAATATAACGTAATATGCAGTGTATCATTGAAAATACCTTATAATGTAACGTAATATGCAGTGTATCATTGACAATACTTTATAATATATCGTAATTTGTAGTGTATCATTGAAAATACCTTATAATATAACGTAATTTGTAGTGTATCATTGAAAATACCTCATAATATAACGTAATATAATGTAATATGCAGTGTATCATTGGAAATACATTATAATATAACGTAATTTGCAGTGAATCATTGAAAATACCTTATAATATATCGTAATATGCAGTGTGTCGTTGAAAATACCTTATAAAATAATGTAATATGCAGTGTATCATTGAAAATTCCTTATAATATAACGTAATATGTAGTGTATCATTGAAAATACCTTATAATATAACATAATATGCAGTGTATCATTGAAAATACCTTATACTATAACGTAATATGCAGTGTATCATTGAAAATACCTTATAATGTAATGTAATATGTACTGTATCATTTAAAATTCCTTATAATATAACGTAATATGCAGTGATTCATTGAAAATACCTTATAACATAACGTTATATGCAGTCTATCATTGAAAATACCTTATAATATAACGTAATATGCAGTGATTCATTGAAAATACCTTATAACATAACGTTATATGCAGTCTATCATTGAAAATACCTTATAATATAACGTAATATGCAGTGATTCATTGAAAATACCTTATAATATAACGTAATATGCTGTGTATCATTGAAAATACCTTATAATATAACGTAATATGCAGTGTATCATTGAAAATACCTTATAATGTAACGTAATATGCAGTGTATCATTGAGAATACTTTATAATATATCGTAATTTGTAGTGTATCATTGAAAATACCTTATAATATAACGTAATTTGTAGTGTATCATTGAAAATATATTATAATGTAATGTAATATGTACTGTATCATTTAAAATTCCTTATAATATAACGTAATATGCAGTGATTCATTGAAAAAACCTTATAACATAACGTTATATGCAGTCTATCATTGAAAATACCTTATAATATAACGTAATATGCAGTGATTCATTGAAAATACCTTATAATATAACGTAATATGCTGTGTATCATTGAAAATACCTTATAATATAACGTAATATGCAGTGTATCATTGAAAATACCTTATAATATAACATAATATGCAGTGTATCTTTGAAAATACCTTATACTATAACGTAATATGCAGTGTATCATGGAAAATACCTTATAATATAATGTTATATGCAGTGTATCATTGAAAATACATTTTGATATAACGTAATATCCAGTCTATCACTGAAAATACCTTATAATATTACGTAATATGCAGTGTATCATTGAAAATACCTTATAATGTAATGTAATATGTACTGTATCATTTAAAATTCCTTATAATATAACGTAATATGCAGTGATTCATTGAAAAAACCTTATAACATAACGTTATATGCAGTCTATCATTGAAAATACCTTATAATATAACGTAATATGCAGTGATTCATTGAAAATACCTTATAATATAACGTAATATGCAGTGTATCATTGAAAATACCTTATAATATAACGTAATATGCAGTGTATCATTGAAAATACCTTATAATGTAACGTAATATGCAGTGTATAATTGAAAATAACTTATAATGTATCGTAGTGTATCATTGAAAATACCTTATAATATAACGTAATATGCAGTGTATCATTGAAAATACCTTATAATATAACGTAATATGCAGTGTATCATTGAAAATACCTTATAATATATAGTAGTTTATTATTGAAAATACCTTAGAATATGTGGTAATTTGTAGTATATCATTGAAAATACTTTATAATATAACGTAATATGCAGTTTATCATTGAAAATACCTTATAATATATCGTAATTTGTAGTGTTGCAATGAAAATACCTTATAATATAACGTAATATGCAGTGTATCATTGAAAATACCTTATAATATAACGTAATATGCAGGGTATCATTGAAAATACCTTATAATATATCGTATTTTGTAGTGTATCATTGAAAATACCTTAGAATATATGGTAATGCTAGTCTATCACTGAAAATACCTTATAATATAACGTAATATGCAGTCTACCATTGAAAATACATTATAAAATAATGTAATATGTAGTCGGTCATTGAAAATACCATATAATATAACGCAATATGCAGTGTATCATTGAAAATACCTTATAATATAACGTAATATGCAGTGTATCATTGAAAATACCTTATAATATAACGTAATATGCAGTGTATCATTGAAAATACCTTATAATATATCGTAATATACAGTATACCATTGAAAATACTTATAATATAACGTAATATGCAGTGTATCATTGAAAATACCGTATAATATATAGTAGTTTATCATTGAAAATACCTTATAATATAACGTAATATGCTGTGTATCATTGAAAATACATTATAATATATCGTAATTTGTAGTGTATCAATGAAAATACCTTATAATATAACGTAATATGCAGTGTATCATTGAAAATACCTTGTAATATATCGTAATTTGTATTGTATCATTGAAAGTACCTTATAGTATAACGTAATATGCAGTGCATCATTGAAAATACCTTATAATATAACGTAATATGCAGTGTATCATTGAAAATACCTTATAATATAACGTAATATGCAGGGTATCATTGAAAATACCTTATAATATATCGTAATTTGTAGTGTATCAATGAAAATACCTTCTCATATAACGTAATATGCAGTGTATCATTGAAAATACCTTATAATATATCGTAATTTGTAGTGTATCTTTGAAAATACCTTATAATATAACGTAATATGCAGTGTATCATAGAAAATACCTTATAATATATAGCAGTTTATCATTGAAAATACCTTATAATATATAGTAGTTTATTATTGGAAATACCTTAGAATATATGGTAATTTGTAGTATATCATTGAAAATACTTTATAATATAACGTAATATGCAGTTTATCATTGAAAATACCTTATAATATATCGTAATTTGTAGTGTATCATTGAAAATTCCTTATAATATAACGTAATATGTAGTGTATCATTGAAAATACCTTATAATATAACATAATATGCAGTGTATCATTGAAAATACCGTATAATATAACGTAATATGCAGTGTATCATTGAAAATACCTTATAATGTAACGTAATATGCAGTGTATCATTGACAATACTTTATAATATATCGTAATTTGTAGTGTATCATTGAAAATACCTTATAATATAACGTAATTTGTAGTGTATCATTGAAAATACCTCATAATATAACGTAATATAATGTAATATGCAGTTTATCATTGGAAATACATTATAATATAACGTAATTTGCAGTGAATCATTGAAAATACCTTATAATATATCGTAATATGCAGTGTGTCGTTGAAAATACCTTATAAAATAATGTAATATGCAGTGTATCATTGAAAATTCCTTATAATATAACGTAATATGTAGTGTATCATTGAAAATACCTTATAATATAACATAATATGCAGTGTATCATTGAAAATACCTTATACTATAACGTAATATGCAGTGTATCATTGAAAATACCTTATAATATAATGTTATATGCAGTGTATCATTGAAAATACATTTTGATATAACGTAATATCCAGTCTATCACTGAAAATACCTTATAATATTACGTAATATGCAGTGTATCATTGAAAATACCTTATAATGTAATGTAATATGTACTGTATCATTTAAAATTCCTTATAATATAACGTAATATGCAGTGATTCATTGAAAAAACCTTATAACATAACGTTATATGCAGTCTATCATTGAAAATACCTTATAATATAACGTAATATGCAGTGATTCATTGAAAATACCTTATAATATAACGTAATATGCTGTGTATCATTGAAAATACCTTATAATATAACGTAATATGCAGTGTATCATTGAAAATACCTTATAATGTAACGTAATATGCAGTGTATCATTGACAATACTTTATAATATATCGTAATTTGTAGTGTATCATTGAAAATACCTTATAATATAACGTAATTTGTAGTGTATCATTGAAAATACCTCATAATATAACGTAATATAATGTAATATGCAGTGTATCATTGAAAATACATTATAATATAACGTAATTTGCAGTGAATCATTGAAAATACCTTATAATATATCGTAATATGCAGTGTGTCGTTGAAAATACCTTATAAAATAATGTAATATGCAGTGTATCATTGAAAATTCCTTATAATATAACGTAATATGTAGTGTATCATTGAAAATACCTTATAATATAACATAATATGCAGTGTATCATTGAAAATACCTTATACTATAACGTAATATGCAGTGTATCATTGAAAATACCTTATAATGTAATGTAATATGTACTGTATCATTTAAAATTCCTTATAATATAACGTAATATGCAGTGATTCATTGAAAATACCTTATAACATAACGTTATATGCAGTCTATCATTGAAAATACCTTATAATATAACGTAATATGCAGTGATTCATTGAAAATACCTTATAACATAACGTTATATGCAGTCTATCATTAAAAATACCTTATAATATAACGTAATATGCAGTGATTCATTGAAAATACCTTATAATATAACGTAATATGCTGTGTATCATTGAAAATACCTTATAATATAACGTAATATGCAGTGTATCATTGAAAAATACCTTATAATGTAACGTAATATGCAGTGTATCATTGAGAATACTTTATAATATATCGTAATTTGTAGTGTATCATTGAAAATACCTTATAATATAACGTAATTTGTAGTGTATCATTGAAAATATATTATAATGTAATGTAATATGTACTGTATCATTTAAAATTCCTTATAATATAACGTAATATGCAGTGATTCATTGAAAAAACCTGTATAACATAACGTTATATGCAGTCTATCATTGAAAATACCTTATAATATAACGTAATATGCAGTGATTCATTGAAAATACCTTATAATATAACGTAATATGCTGTGTATCATTGAAAATACCTTATAATATAACGTAATATGCAGTGTATCATTGAAAATACCTTATAATATAACATAATATGCAGTGTATCTTTGAAAATACCTTATACTATAACGTAATATGCAGTGTATCATTGAAAAAAACCTTATAATATAATGTTATATGCAGTGTATCATTGAAAATACATTTTGATATAACGTAATATCCAGTCTATCACTGAAAATACCTTATAATATTACGTAATATGCAGTGTATCATTGAAAATACCTTATAATGTAATGTAATATGTACTGTATCATTTAAAATTCCTTATAATATAACGTAATATGCAGTGATTCATTGAAAAAACCTTATAACATAACGTTATATGCAGTCTATCATTGAAAATACCTTATAATATAACGTAATATGCAGTGATTCATTGAAAATACCTTATAATATAACGTTATATGCAGTGTATCATTGAAAATACCTTATAATATAACGTAATATGCAGTGTATCATTGAAAATACCTTATAATGTAACGTAATATGCAGTGTATAATTGAAAATAACTTATAATGTATCGTTAGTGTATCATTGAAAATACCTTATAATATAACGTAATATGCAGTGTATCATTGAAAATACCTTATAATATAACGTAATATGCAGTGTATCATTGAAAATACCTTATAATATATAGTAGTTTATTATTGAAAATACCTTAGAATATATGGTAATTTGTAGTATATCATTGAAAATACTTTATAATATAACGTAATATGCAGTTTATCATTGAAAATACCTTATAATATATCGTAATTTGTAGTGTTGCAATGAAAATACCTTATAATATAACGTAATATGCAGTGTATCATTGAAAATACCTTATAATATAACGTAATATGCAGGGTATCATTGAAAAATACCTTATAATATATCGTATTTTGTAGTGTATCATTGAAAATACCTTAGAATATATGGTAATGCTAGTCTATCACTGAAAATACCTGTATAATATAACGTAATATGCAGTCTACCATTGAAAATACATTATAAAATAATGTAATATGTAGTCGGTCATTGAAAATACCATATAATATAACGCAATATGCAGTGTATCATTGAAAATACCTTATAATATAACGTAATATGCAGTGTATCATTGAAAATACCTTATAATATAACGTAATATGCAGTGTATCATTGAAAATACCTTATAATATATCGTAATATACAGTATACCATTGAAAATACTTATAATATAACGTAATATGCAGTGTATCATTGAAAATACCGTATAATATATAGTAGTTTATCATTGAAAATACCTTATAATATAACGTAATATGCTGTGTATCATTGAAAATACATTATAATATATCGTAATTTGTAGTGTATCAATGAAAATACCTTATAATATAACGTAATATGCAGTGTATCATTGAAAATACCTTGTAATATATCGTAATTTGTATTGTATCATTGAAAGTACCTTATAGTATAACGTAATATGCAGTGCATCATTGAAAATACCTTATAATATAACGTAATATGCAGTGTATCATTGAAAATACTCTTATAATATAACGTAATATGCAGGGTATCATTGAAAATACCTTATAATATATCGTAATTTGTAGTGTATCAATGAAAATACCTTCTCATATAACGTAATATGCAGTGTATCATTGAAAATACCTTATAATATATCGTAATTTGTAGTGTATCTTTGAAAATAC